>VWZW01001649.1:864774-1278758 GCA_013397115.1 Edolisoma coerulescens
GAGAAGGAATCTGAAAAAAGCTCATTTTCCCCTGTTCATGTAAATAATTAAAGATTTTGAAGTTACCTTAATTATACAACATGGGCACCTTTTGTTTAATTTCCCTGGACCTTTACTGTGCATCAAACACATTGCTGTGTTATTTGGATTATCATGTCTTTCTTTTAACTAGCCTGTTATTTACTAGTGTTACTTCCCATTCTCACGATAAACTTACTTTACCTAATTAAAAGTTACTTTACTGCTAGTTTGGTCTCCCTTAATTTGTGAGGTGAAAGGATTTATGAACACTACGTAAATCTTTAGCACAACCAACTACTATGCTTTTACTTTCTTGGCAAAAAGAAAAAAATCCCTTTTTATAAATTTATTTAGGATTCAGAGCACTGGGGTTCAGGAGTGGAAAAGCAGAGTAGGTGCTGTAAACAAACAGTTGCCAAACTCACACAAGGAAGGATTTGGAATGGTTCTGTGAATGGGAATAGGTAACAGTAAAATTAAAGACAGACACCCATTAAAAAAAGTGTTGTGCAGAGCACAGTGGGTGAAACAAGCCCATTTCCACTGCTCCTAGGATGTATCCGGTAAATGCATCCCAGGACATTTATGTCCCCTAGCATGCTGGAGAGATGATACAGGAATAGTGCCAAGCCTGTTAGTTCACTTATTAATTCATTCTACCTGCCATCCAAGCACAAAAAGAAACAGAACCTGACACTTTGGGGTTAGCTGATTTATTTAAATTCTTCCCTACTTAGATCTCTGTTTTATTTTATTTTTAGTTCCCTCTTAGCATTACTTCTGAATAAGAAGTTCCGAGTATGCTTAATCATTGAAAAGTTCCTGACAGTTTCTATAAAACAGTAACATTTTCTTTTATTGTAGCTTATGTTGCAGAAAGAGTAGACTTAGAAGCAATAAATATTGACGCTCATGGAGAAGACTGAGGATTAATTTCTTTGAATGATTTCTACGTATGCTATGGAGTTTCAATACATAACATTAATCTTTCAATGTTTGATACAATAGAGCTGGTAGTAAATCTTCTTTCTTCTGTAGCATATATTGCTAATTAAATAGTTCTGTCCTGCCCAAGTTTTCTTTTAGGTGTTTGCCCATGGTTCCTAATTTTCTGCTTACACACTGAATCAGTGATGTATCCCCTATTTCCCCTTTCTGATGTAAAAAGTAAGCTGAGCCAGGAAAAAAAGCAATCGTTAAATACCATCTGCTATGGAGAAGCAGTGGGGAAAGAAGGGCGTACCACCAATGGAGCCATCAAGCCCCAAACTCAGACCTGAGCTCTACTACAGCACATCACATAACTTTACATCAGGAAAGATGTAAAAGAGTCCTGTGTACTAAATATACTGTCTCTACTTGCCTGATGGGATCAGGATCTAATATCAAGCTATTGCGAGTAAGAGTACTCACATCATTCATAGAGAAGTTTAAATCCTAAGCTATTAAAATGGTATAACACCTAGAAGTTAGTGTGGTAAATTTACTCTTCTTGAGCAATCTTCAGATCTGTGACTGTACTTTAGATGTCAGTAAAGTTGGCTGGATTTAAAACCTTGTCAGATGTAAATTGAGGAAACTTTAACCATGGTACATAATTTCACTGCAAAGTTCTTGGAAAAAAACCCAACAACCAACACACCACAAAAAATAAATAGGTAAAAATCTAAAATGATACATTGAACAAGGGTTTGTAATTCTTTTACAAAAGTATATGTGCATAATCTGTATTCAGTAAGAGATGTGCCCATATATTTTCTACATACATTTTCTTGGTAATAAAAAAGTCAAGACATTCTTAATATTTATACACTTGATTTGAAAATTTATGACTTCTGGAAGAAGGAAAATAGTCAAAATAGTAGGTGATGGTTTTAAAAGACAAGTCATTGTGTGCTTTCTTCACGAATGTTTTAGAAAATAGTTCATGTGGGTTTGTTACAGAGTGCTTTCTCAAAATTCTTGAAAAGATAAATCTATTACTGAAAGCAATTGCAATTTAAAATAAAAATCTTTACCTTTTCTGCTGAGAAATCAGTTGGTAAGTTATGTCAGGTCACATCTGCAGCATTGGACTGCCCATGTAATGCAATGTGCCTGATGCAGGCTGACAAGACACGCAACCCAGTGATATGTTAATTGGGTAGGGAGTGGGATGGGGGGACAAAAGAAGAAATTGACTTTGTCTCAGAAGACAGGATGTGAATGTACATAGGCAGAGTCACAACTGGCCTCCATGGTCATCTTCCTGCAGTTTCAGCAGGCAGCTATCCTTTCATCTGTGGAGTTAGACCTTTCATTGTAGCCTGGAGTTGTATAGAGGAGGTGCTGAAACAAGTTTCACTGAAGAGAGCCCCACACAAATCTTACCATGTCCTGCTTCAAAACTCATTTGAAAGTGCTTCAATGAGACACCAGTCAGTGCTTAGACCTTGAAGAGGTTCTCTTCACAGAGGAAACTTGTATATTGAACAATCATGGTTTTACATTTTTCAGTATCTCAGTTAAAACCACATCTTTTAACCAGCAAATATGCTTTAAAATTAGCACCCAGAGAAGCATAAATTAGCGCATGAATCACTTTACTCAAGTTCAGAGAAAAGCTCTTAACCTTCAAAGCCATTTCGTCATTTGCAGAAAGCTAGTTTCACACCATTGCTTATGGTCTGGTGAGTAACAGCGACTCAGAAAACCAGGGCTGTTGAATACAAGGCCTACATGCAACAAGCAACCATAATTTCATTTTCTTTGCAAATGAGCATTAAGCCTACTTAGTGCAATTTCAGTAATTCAAGATGAAGTGGAGGCAAGGGGAGACAGAGCTAATGAGGAGTGTTGGTCCATCAGGATAACGATTCTCCTGTCAGTTATTCTGGGCATGGCTCCTTAAGTTTCTAAGAATAACTCCACATGGTATTTAATATGCCATCACAGTGCATGAAAAAGCAGTCATGCTACTTAGACAACAAGTTTAAAAAAACTTAATCTGAGTTTTATGTAACCCAAAACATTTCAAGGAATATCTTTATCAGAGTTGCACCTGCTCAGTTTATATGACAGTCAAAGCTTTTAACAAAAATTTGCTTTTAGGGAAAAAATGTTCCTTTACTGCAGAATATTGGGCTGCTTTACACAACTTAGCAAAGCTCTTTAGCCTTCTGACTCCTGAGAGATAGATTTGTTTTTCTGTTGCCCACAGCCCTGCAACATCTGAATTTGTAATAATAATTACTGAAAACATTGTCTAACACCTATACAATAGTCTCTATAATTGTCTCTATTTACATGAAGTAAAGAAAACAAAGTCATAATAATAAATAATATGGCATGACTGGGACCTCAAGCATAGAAAAAGCAAAAAAAGACCTCATGGCTTTTAACATTTTAGGCGGAAATTATCTTCAGCAGGAAACTCAGTAATAAAATTAAGCTAGCACTCCCTTCTTCCAATTGCCTGCTTTAACTACTAAAAGTTTTCTCTGTCAGATATATTTTGATGTGGGCATCCTATACAGTTGCAGTACCTACTTAAACATTGTAAGGATGTCCTAAACCACCACAGTAGAAAAATTAAATTTCCCTTGGCATTAGCTATAAAGTGTTAAGGATTCTTAGGTAGCTCTGAAAATATTTGACAAGGTGATGGGTTAGATTCTAATGTTTTCCCCTTATTCCTAGCTAATTAAAAACATGCTTAGAAAACATAATTCATAGTAGCTTGGAATCCACAGGAGTAGTACAATTGCTTCCAACAGAAATGTACAAGGAAAGCAACTCTCACAGTCTTGACCTGAGATATCCTGCAGATTTGTAAGGAAGATTGCAGCCACCAAAAGGATTATGAACTCTTACATGATAATCCATATTTGAAATCTGCTTGATTGCAGTCCAACAAATGATTTGTAATGCATCAATTCAGTGGTGCTTTTCTGATTTGCCTTTTGATTTGGAATGGATCTTTAGGGGTTCACGTGCTTGCTGTTTTTTCCAACAGATATCTGGATATGTGTCGAAGATATTTTACGTCAGTATGAACATGTGATGACTGACTTCAAACTACTTTTCTTCTACCGTCCTGTTCCCCTGCTTAGAAGGGTCTTTTTCAACAGTTTTGCTACCAGCACAATAATTTCCTAGAATTTATTACACAACCAAGTATTATGACAGTCAGGGCAATATCAAGGTACAGGTAAAGAATACTGATATAAATGAAAAGAATGTTAAAGCAATAAAAATAAGCATTGCGATTGAATACATGTCAAATGTCTGAAATACTGCAGGTCTTTTTCTAGACAATGGGGAGACGCAATTTTTTAAAATAGAAAAGCGATTCTCCAATTTGTCTTCTAGCTGTTATGACAAATCTGGTTTTTAAACTTGTAATACCATCAGTTCACAGCAGTACAGTTTGTCAAATGTTAAAAATATTTGCTTTAATTTACACTGCGAATTTGAGTTTTTACTTTATTTTATTTGGATGTTATCAAGCATGACAACATGAAAAAAAAGGGATTCATGACACCCCAAATGCATCCGTCCCTCTCTTTTGTTGCAAATTTTGAGTGATTGAATCCAAATTTTATAAATGCTGCTTAAATTGTATTTGCCCATGGCACGCATAGGCATTGCTTTAACAGGAAAAATACATGCCCTTTCTACAAGGCAAAGGATCCTAGAAGCTCCAGAATTAGCAGGCATCATTAGGACACTGCTGGGTACAGCTGAATAAGCTTTGCCTCTGTTATGTCGTCTATATTCAAGCCATTAAAAATAACATTGTAAGCTGTTATGTAGTTGTCATATCAGGAGGAAGTCTTATTCTGATTTAATTAAATTTTTCTGGCAACTGATAAAGACAGGGAGTGGAAATAATTAAGTCCATATAGGTTATTCTTTTCATTATTCAAGGAGAAAATTTCTGAAGTTTTATCCTTCACTGGGCTTTTTTAGGAAACTGTTTTCTCAGGTCCTTGCCATTTATTAATGCGTTGATTCATTTTAGCAGGACTGATATCTCTAGTGCGTCATAACTCTTTTCTGTTAAATCCCCAACATGCAGAAGCTGTTTCAGGGAATTCTTACCAAATAGTTACAGATGAACTATCATCTGAAATTAGTGTGATGTATTTAAAGTGGAAGACAGCTGCAATGCATGAATTTCGATTAAATGGCTTGGCCACTGTCCAGACAGATACACCTCTGGAAGGTTTTCACCCAGAAGTGCTAGGAATAGGCTGAGTACTCGAGAGAGTACTCAAGGCCGGATCAAAGAACTTGGAAACCCAGTACCCTCTTTTAAGGCAGATGCAGCAAAAATGGAGACCAGAAAACTCTGTTAGGCCTTTCTACGCTGCGTAGAGTGTTTAACACCTTCACACGGCAGTCAGAGCAGCACAAGGAGCTGCAAGATGCCTTCAATCAGTCCGGTACATATTAGCTTCCTACTGCCAGCTCACTGGGAAATGCTGAGTCTTAAATCCTAGCTTTATTCAGCTATAAGAAAAATTGGATTGTCCCCTCTTGGGATTCACTTCCTCCACCCATTGGAACAAGGAAGATAATTCAGTCCCCAAACACTCTTGAAGGTAGAGGGTCAGACATTTCTTCTTTATTAAAAGTTTATTGTTAGACTACAATAATGAAATTGGAAACAGATTGGTTTGGTTGGCGTTTTTTTCCCTCTGCATATTGGAATTTACACTCATTTTCTTCACTTCCAGGCCTAGTTATCTGAAAAAAGCCCAGTCTGTTCTTTGTTTGTTTATTTTTATGCAGGAAATAATGCTGCTGCACTGTAGCAAACTTGTAGCAAAGCTACAGGGAGAGGTGGAGGGTTGATAGTAAAACCAAGGCAGTTTCACTCACACACTTACTGTCGCACCTGCCTTCTCATGGGAACTACAGAATGAGTATTTCAGATGATGCCTGGCCTCCAGCCCAGAGATGTCCAGGGGATTTTGCCATGTTCTTATGTAATGAACTGGGTGACAGAGGACACCAGCTCTCCAGTTCTGGTTATGGATTCTTTTAGAGGTTAATAGCATGCTGAATTTGGATATGGTTTACACCACTGTGGAGTTCACAGGGATTTTAATCTGCCATTGTACCCCACATGGGTGAGTCATTAGGAATTACCCATTGTCCTGTCTGCTGCACTGGATGTCCTAAGAACAGGAAGAGTACCATCAGTACACAAAAATGCTACAGCTTTTTGCCTCCTTTGCTCTGGTATTTCCACACCCAGTCAGTCCTGGTTGTTCCCTTGCACATCAATCCTAATGTTCCAGTTCCTATTTCCTACAGTTGCAGGGATATATAGAAGGAAGGAAGGTGGGGCCAGGAATGAAAGGCAAGAGACCCTTTTCATCTGCCCAACAATTGTTTGATAAAAAATAAAATAAAAAAAAATCAGTAACAACAGTGACCAGGTCCACAGCCTAGCAGTTAGTGCACTTCACTTTCCAAAGTTTTGCTCCCAGGACTGCTAAAGTTTAAATTTAGGACAGAATAATGGACCAGTTGCTTTCACCTACTTGACACTGTGCACAAAATAGATGTGACTGATAATAATTTGTGGGTTTGGGAAAGCAGGTAATATCATGTGAGTTGTCATTGTGAAACACCTGTCCCAGGACCAAATGAACAAGGTTCGGCATTACAGAAATTGACAAGGACCTACATTAACTTGTATGCCAGCTACACAGTGTGAACAGTCAGATTGCATTTCACTTTTGATTTCAGGACCCCTTCCAGATTACTGCTATAACAGCCAGGAAGAGATCTGACCTCCCGTGATATGCCTCACCGCTACATCATCCCAAAACATCATCCCTATTTCATTTATCTCCTCCCTTGGGCACAGAGTATTAACATATTTCTGCTAAATATATGAAAAGGAATATATTTTCACATCATAACCTTCACGTAGATGAAGATGAGCATTCCTCATTCCTCTGTCAAACAAGCTATTGTTCAGGCGAATGTTTCTTATTGTGCCAAGAAAATACTTGGCTACTTTATAGCACTAAAAACTATGTGGCTTAGAGGATCTGATTAACACAGAAGTTCTTGCTGCCTCTCTGTCTACCAGCACAGTTGTTAAATTGAAAGCTTTAACACAATACTCAACAAGCCTGAGTAGAGTCATTAACAAAACATAGCTTGTGAGATGTTATAGCACTGAAGCCAAAAGGTGAATGCAGGGTAATAATGACATTTTGTAGTTATGTACAGTTTTTCATATTCAATGGTATCAAGATGTTTTATAAATTAATACATAAAAGTAGGCATTCTCAGCTTAAAAAGGGAGTGTAACTGAAGGAACAACATCACATTTTGGCAAAACTATTGCTCTTTTGAGAAGTTCAGATGTGTCCTTTAAATTACTCTGCTTTGAAGCAGGAGTTGCAGAGCAATGCTTGTAATTTTTTTCTGTTTACAAATCATTCATTCTATAAAGATTATTTTATTAATATATGTATTCCCAAATATTTACAAGGTACTCTTTTTCACTGCATTTTATCTGATGGAACGATTTATGTGAGCAGTGCCAATACAATATCTTGCAAAAATTAATCTTACTATGCATTTGAATAATTATTAGCGAGTGTAGCTCTCATTTTGAATAAAGGATTTCAACCTCTAAAACCATAGAATTATAAATAAGGAATAACACCCTTCTTGACAGCTTATAACTTGTCTTTTAAAT
The DNA here is from genome assembly GCA_013397115.1 of Edolisoma coerulescens. Classification (NCBI taxonomy): domain Eukaryota; kingdom Metazoa; phylum Chordata; class Aves; order Passeriformes; family Campephagidae; genus Edolisoma; species Edolisoma coerulescens. The sequence goes on from VWZW01001649.1 coordinate 872,504, forward strand.
ACCCTTGTTCCAAAATTTGAGTGAACATCTTTATTTCTTGAAAGTGGGAATATTTCGCTTTCTAAGTTTATTTCTAAAATGTGCAATTGATTTATCTTCATTTGGAAGCATTTTTAAGGTATAATGGGTTGAAATAGAAATATCTGGCTGACTTTCTCTCCCACATTTTCTGCTACAAATAAAATTTATTTAGATAATTACTGCCACTGTAACATGAGTGCAATGAATGAGCAAGACTTTTCATTTACCTCAGTTATTTTGCACACAGAGAAATGTTATGAAGCATGTTTAGAGTAATATTTTACATGTATGCATTTCCTCTACTTCTCCAAGGAAAGGCTAAGTCAGGGGTTTGATTATGTCTTTCCCTACACTTCCTCTTGATACTCTGGGCCTATATTTTCATGAAGTCACTGTCTGGGTTGGATTCAGAGTCAAAGCTTTGCCTCCTGGCCATCCTGGCTAGCAGCCCACCTGAAGGCTAACCTTCTCTGACTCTGGGATCTTCCCCTATTTCCCTGTGCCAGCAGTAGGGCAAAGGGATAATCTCCACTTGTACAAGTGGCTGCCCTGAAGTGTGTTCTCCTTCAAAGTCATGAAACAAATTTACTGCAGGCAACATGTGCAGACTTAAAATTATTCATTAGAACTCTCAGCTATGCTAGTCCAGCATTTTAACTGCTAATCCAGGTTAACAGCTCTCCATTTTTTTGAGAGAGGCAATAAACAAGAAGATGGCATTTGAGAGGAATCACTGGAGAAAAACATTAGGCAGTGCATAGCTTAAATTAAGTCTTTTGTCATATACAAACTTGCTTTAATAAACTTTCAACTTGTCAAGATCACAGTTGAAAAACACTTTTAAGGTCCAGCACTTCAGTGCAACTAATATTCTTCTTGACATTTGAAGTATTATGTGAGGAGTTTCAGGTGTAAAGTGCATTGTGGACGAAAGACTTTCTTGCCTCACAAAGAAACTCATAAAATGGTTGAATTGTCAGGAAAGTGACAGCCAGTAAGGGACAAGAATGCAGATGGATTTAGAGCTGTGGTAGCTCCTCAAGGACACAGGCATCAAGTAACAGTCTGGAAACATCTCTGGACTTACATTCTCCCCTCCAATAAGCTCTCATCCTTGATTGCGCCCTACAGACCACCAGGCTAGCAGAGAGCACAAGGCGTGAGCCAAGTTGAAAACTAAGCCAAGGGAGGAGGATAAAAGCTTATTTATTCCAAACCTGATCTGCCCAGGCTGCCAGGTTTGTGTTTGGTGGGGAGGACAGCTGGCAAAGCAGTGGTGGCTGCCAGCAGCTCCTTTAGCTGGCCATATCAATATCACAAGCTGCAGGATTTGTAAAAGTCTGTAATAATTACAGTAGGACGAAATGCACCAATTTTCCAAAATAGGGAGTGAAATACAAACCACACTATGCTATCACCACTTAAAAGCACTGAGCAGTTATAACCCTGCTATCAAAAATACATCAAAAGTTTAGTTATGTCTCTTGAAACCCTTTCCACACCATGAATCCCAATCACAGCCGAATCAGTAGCACCCCTGCTTTCGTCAGAGACACTGAAACCCACTCTGACGCCACTTTAACAAGCCTCTTCTGATCACAAGATCATGCTAACCGGAAGATCATGCAGCCCATTAGCTTATCAATTTACACAGACAGCCAGCCCAGGTCCAAAGACAATCAAACACAGTCTATCTGCACATTACTGGGAAATGCTGCTGCAGTAAATTAGCCTTTACCCAAACCCCAGCTTCCACTCAAAGTACCTCTGTGAGAGAACACCAGAAATTCTCAGCCATTGACTGCACAATCTTTTCTGATTCTTCTCAAAACTTCATCCTGTTTCATCATGGACACATTAGTCCAATACTTGACCCACTAAATTCAAAGACAAAAGAGGAAAGAACTTATCTCCATTGACATATTCCAGTTCTAAACATAGATTTTTCCAATAATGGAACTAAAAGGTTACTGCACGTGACACTGTTCTAGTGGAGAACAGCCTTCCTCACCCCCTCGACATCACTTTACAATTGCAATGGTAGAGTGGTGTGACTAAAGGGTGCTGGAGAACAAGTAGTTTTTGAAGATCACACAAGTACCTGTTCGATCTCTCCACAGGAACCTGTTCATTTCCTTCTCAGGGGGAAGACACAAGACTAGGCCCCAAAATCATATTATTAAAGTCAAGCAGTGAAAAATACCTATTTTGACTCAGGCACATAACAGCAAATTCAAATATAACCAAGCTTCACAGGTAGAGAACAACTGTGTATTTTCCTCCATCTTGCAGTAACATACTTCCTCCCCTCTCAACTAATTTCAAAAGGTTTACTTAAGTCAAAAAAAAAATCTTTTACCTTAAAAGTAAGACCACCCACGAAGCGGGATACTATGGAGGGGAAACAAACAAAAGCAGAACAAAAACCCCAGAACAGTCTCAAACTGAAGGCTCCAGAATTAGTTTCAATGGCACCTCAGGATCATGTACAGGAAGGCAGAATGCTAAAGTGTTATATATATGTGTCAATACATATGTGAGCAATGTACACATCTGTAATATGTTGTAATCATTCTGGAATACGTTGTCACTTTGAAAAGTGGGTAGGAAAAAAAACACTGAAAGTGAAGCTCAGCCTTCTGAATCCATAATAAAGCATCATAATTACCTGATCCTCTTATATGGTGAACAACTGCAAAGATATAGTCTGCAAGAGTCTGCAAAGATATAGACTGCAAGTCAGTATAAGGAGGAGGTGCTCTCTCTAGAGCATTTTTAAAGCACTTTCAAGTAGGCTTTTCCCACTCACAGAATGGCGATCATACCATGCTAGGTATGTCAGCTGTGCAGGCTTCTGGCTAATTCCACTGCTGTTAAGAGAAGAAATGTAATTTAGCAAAGCATGATGAGTTTCTGTCAACCTGAATGGAGCTGCCTGTCCATTGTGTTGCTGCCCAGCACTTTTGACAGTGAAGACCTGAAAAAGCAAGTGAATGGCTCTTTGTGTTCTTGCTCAGGCTAAAACGAGTTCCACTTTATACCCCTGTCTAGGAAGGACATAACTGTTATTTGATGATTTTCCTTGCTTTCTCTCTTCTTCTGCCCCTCGTATTACAGAGATTAGAATAGCATACTTGGCAAATACCAAATGTTCTTGTATGGCAATCTCCATTACAACCTTTTACTCCTGTGCAATTTGTTAGACTGAAGAAATACATTTCACAGGGCAAATTAGAAAAAAAATTTGATATAACAGAGCCTCCTTCTGATATTATTCTTTAATCTGCTACTTCCTCTGTCTTGTACAATCCTTAGATATCCATTTTCCTTACTTTAGTTTCCAGCAACCCTTGAGACTGTCACATTAACATGCATAATTGGACTGTGATCCTTTATGTTTGCAATTCAGTGTGCATTCTTCCAGTTTTGTGTGCTCTGTTTTTGGCAAAAGTCTATAATTGTGTGGATTTCTTTTAAAAAATCTAATTTTCAAAAGTTGCTTGCATATGGTTTATGGCTAATGTCATGCTTTAATGGTAGGTAGGAATTCAAGTCTTTTGATTTTTGGCTGCAAAATTACTTTGGAAGGGCACTGACAATGAATTATTCCTGTAATTTCTTGGAAAGCTCAGTGCTTCAAAGCCAAGTGATGTCAGAATCATACCAGTGCTCTGCTTTGACCTCTGCCAATACTGAAGTTTACTAAGTTTTAATGTGAGAGGAAAGAATTTTTATTAATCTGCATTAGAAATAAACACATGTATGAGAACTGCAACATGTTAAACAGTAGGGTATGTTTTCATGTTAATAACTCCTGTGCAGATACCGTTAGCTCATTCTGTTTAAATCTGATAAAACTCCCTGCACTGGGTGACAGGATGTTCTAAAATTGGTCTGAAGAAATGTATGCAGGTTTCTGCAAATCCTCTGGTGTTCTGTCTCCATATAGACTATTTCCAGTGTTGTTTCTTTCAACGGCTTTTAGTGCTGTACCATGATATTCAATAAAGTTATTTGGTAAAAAGGTAATAAAACCAGACCTCAGAGCCCACAGAAGAATAGAATTAAATCAAGCAGGTCAATGACATTTATTACTTCCCATTGGTTTATCTCATGACCCAAGGTAATGAAAGGGTGATTTGAGCAGGATAGAATGAACCTGTCTGTGGAATAGACTGCAACAGCAAAAAGCTCATGCTACTTTTTTAAACATTGCACCCAATGCATCTAAAGTATATCCTCAGACCTACATGTAAGGATTAGTTGATGTAGTTTGGTTACGAGTTCTCTGAAATTCAGTGGTGAATGTGACAAATGTCATTTAGATTCTCTTTTAATCTTGCTTGTTTGCATATAAAATAGCTTTGTTCCAGTCAAATTGCTGGTAGGTTTTGCTGGCAAAGGAGGCAATATTTGTGAATACTTCTTGAGGTACTGTTGGGCAAATGATGCATCTGATTCATCTTGTTTGAAGTTTGTTTTTTGTAGTGGTGCAGGTCCTTCTCAGAAAACAGTGCTTACAACAGTTTTGACTATATATAGAGAGTGATTTGATTAATATATAAAAAACCTCCAAAATCTCCATGGATCACATTTTGCATATATGCAATTTTCCCAATACACCTAGGTAGGAATACTTTCTTTAGGAACATTTATTCAGATGCTAGCGCAAAAGAAACAGTACTTTCAAGCAAATGGAAAAAGATCTGAGGAGGGCAAGGATCTGGAGAAAGAACAGTAAAATCATCATAGTTTGGTTTTTTTTAAATTGAGGATTGTTTCTTATAAAATAGAAAGGGAACTTGGCATAAACAGAGTGCAAGCTTATTCCTTGCTTGGGACTCTGCTTTAACTATATCTATTATCCCAGTAAGCTTTGCAGGATACTTGAAGCTGACATGGGACACACACGGGTGTTCTCTGACTCTTGGCACTCCATGTCAAACTGTTCTAAGTGCAGAGCATTAGGTGAAGAGATTACACAGCTGCCAGAAGACAGGTGCAGTGACAGAAAATGTGCTTTTTCTGGACAAGTATTCTTCCTTGGAGTCCTGCTACCTTGGAGAGATCTTTGAAACACATGGTATGTTCTCTTCCTCAGATACTCAGTTATAAGCTTTACAGTTGTTTATGTTTAATGTCCAAGAGCTTTCTGATGTACAGTGATACCTCCTCACATCTGTGCCAACAGAGCTTTTTCCTCAAGAAGCATCACTCCAGATGTGGTCAGTTTTCTGTGAAGCTGGTGGGACCTGCAGCTGTTTCTCACAGTCATGGTCCAAGCTGTGCCACTAATTACTCTCAGCATAAGCCCCACTTCTTTCCCAAGCCCATGAAGAAATTTTTATTGTATTATATGGAGTCTTCAAGAGATTTTTGTCCACAAAGCCTCTCTGATTCCACTGGTTCCTCATAAAGAGGCTGAAGTCACCATTCCAGACTAATCAATCTTTGCATGGTCTAGGAATTAACAAATGATTCTCTTGCACACAAGTGAGGCTGGAGGAATTTCTTTCATTCCAAACACTCTGAATAAAAGGCATTAATTTACCATGTACCTTTGAGTACTGATTCTTGTTTATGATCCAATAGATTTCTTTTCTCTATTAGCTACACTGGTTTGGAGTTTTTTACTTGTTCTAGAGCCTTCATTACCATCAATTGCTTTCCCATGCTTGAACAACCGTGTGCTTCACTTAAAAAAAATTATTCCTGTACCTCCCACTGTGCTTTGCCTGCAGAAATCAATCATGCTGGAAGAGTAATTTCCTTTGGAGAGCTTATGATCTACAGGATAAATCTCAGTTTTCCAGGAGAATGTTAGTCTTTCATATTTTTAGAATAGATGTCTCATCAGTTGGATTGTTTCTACAGCACCACTGTTAGTCCTTATTTCCAGGTCTCATAAATGCAGGGTTAACCATCAACTCCTGCTTCATTTCTAAGGCCCTTTACTACTGAATTCCCAAAACAAACTTTTTTTCTTTTTTGTGGGGAAGGGTGGACACACCATGCTCAGACATACCAACAAATAGGTCTTGGTGCTATGTATGGCTACATGGCTGCAAAAGACGTCCTCATCACACAAGTTTGATGCTCCAGACCCCACCTAAGTTTGATCTAAGTTATAACTAAACAGTCTCAACATCTCAGTGTCATCCAAGCAGCACGTATAACTGGATTTATCAGTAATTCCACCTGCAGTGGGTCTAAAGTACATATGTATTTTTTGCCCGGACAAAAGATTGACTTCTGCACTGTCTAAAACTCGCACTGCATGTGTTCCCAGCATTTGATGCAGCTGCAGTGACTGACATACTGTGTGCAGAAAAAGCATGACTGACTTTCCGTCTTTTTGTTCACTGCTGTCATTTGATGACACGGATGAAAATAGAAGAATCTAGAGCAATCCCATACAATCTGTTGCCCTCAGCATAAATAATGTAGCCTGTTCAGGTGAACAAACAAAAGTCCTATTTTGTCACAGAAGCCTAGACTGCTCATGTCATGACTGGTATTTTATTGCCACACCAGTTACAGTGAAATAGCAGTTACTCCTTTGAAATTACTCACCTGGGGGTTGGTTTGCAGATTTCAAATCAAGATGCAGTAAATAAGAAATCCTCAGAAGAAAGGAAGGCTTCCTTACAAAGAGGTTTGTCTCCCACTAGCTTCCCAGGTGCTAAAAAGCAGCTTAAGACAAAGCTGGTAACAACTCAAACACTAATTGGAAAGGAGTCTTCAGAGAAAAAAATTGATTTTGTGGAGTACAGATAAGAGTAATGTAAAGTAATAATAATTACCTAAGAAGGCAATAAGCTTTTATGCTTTCTCTTAAAGGATCACTGGGTACTTTGTGACCTACCTCTTTACTTCACTTCACCTCTCCTAAAAGTAATTAAAATGAGAGCTGATGCAAGTAGGCCCTACATACCCAGAATGTGCCTGGTGGGCATCCCAATCATGTTCTAAGTCACCACTGGATAGTAATAGATTCAGTAATCTGGAAGTAAGAAAAATGTTTCTGCTTACCCCTGAATACCTGTCACTTCAGAGCGTTGATACCTTCCTCTATTATGTTCTCTGAGTGTGGCATTCAGAGGTATGCTGGCCACAGGACTGAAGTAAAACAACTAGATTCAGATTAGAACAACTCTTTGGATTTTGATGACCCATTAAATGCACAACAGTAGATTATCTGATTGCCTCTGTTAGCTCTAAACATTGTGGAAAATCTTGTATGTCCCCTGTCTGTGTAATTTTTTGCTTGTAGAGAAGAAGGGCAAGAATTTTATACAATTTGAAAAATTAATATGTAGTCAAAATTATTCTTTTCTGTGGTAAATTTCTCCATGGCATTTATTTAAGTCTGGTTTCATGCTTTAATTTTGATTTTTCCAGTGGTTTGAATTTGCAGAGAGTTACTTGTCTAACAAAGGTGATAGCACAGACTTGAGGGATTTGTTTTGTTAGTAAGCATGTTATCTGTGGTGTAACGCAAAAATGAAAAAGACAATTTTCCCTTGGCCGAATAATTCCCTATGAAAAAAATTGAATTCCACAAAGTAAGTATACGAACCTCCGAAAGTGGCATAACTCAAGCATTGCCTTGAGCTTGTTTTAGAGAGAAAGTGTGTTAAGAGAAGTGGTTAAAGAAGTAAGGATGCAGGTAAAGCATGCAGATGTACTAGAACAGCTAGTACATTTGGGAAAAAGCTGGTATGTTTGAGTGACTCATTTGGGCACACATGAGGGTTTTGGGAGCAAGTCTGCTATATCTTTTGCCAAATGCAAAAGAATTTTCCACGCTGTAATTTCTGAAGACCAGTAAGTTCTTTACCAGCTTCTTCAAAATACATGCTTAAGTCTGCCAAAAGCAGGAACCGTGTATGGGTTTACTTGATTACAATGAGATTTCTTTTTATATCATTACAATCAACAGCAGCAAAAATTAAAACTGTTTTAAAAGCACAGTCAACCAAAGTCAATACTTTAAGGGGGCTTAGAAGAAAGATGGGGACAGATTTTTCAGTAGGATCTGTTCAGATAGAACAAGTGGTAATGGCTTTAAACTTAAAGAGGGTAGATTCAGACCAGATGCAAAGAAAATCTCTTTTACGATGAGGGAGGTGACACGCTGCCACAAGCTGCCCAAAGAGACAGTAGAAATCCCCTCTCTGGAAACATTCAATATCAGGTTGGACAGGGTTCTGAACAACCTGATCTAGCTGAATATGTCCCTATTCATTCCAGAGGGGGTGGACTAGATGACCTTTCAACCCAATCTATTCTATGATTCTGTGGATTCCACTTGAGTCCTCTTGCACCTTTCTGATGAAGCCGTATGTAGCTGTATGTAGCTGATGTTGTTGACTTCAAATTCTGACTCCTGTTAACAATGAAACAGGAAAGGTTTCTATAGATTGGACTAGGCAAACATTTCTGAAAACCAGTTCTATATTTCTATGCTTCATTCCAGCAAGTAATTCAAAATATTCCACCCCTGTCTTTACACAGTTGATATTCAGAGGTTGATATGATTGCCTTTGCACACCACCTCCTTTGCCATATTCAGATCGCAATACAAAGATTTCTAAAACACATTATGAAACGGTGATGTCTTTTGGATGCTACTTAAAATGCAATCACCATGAAACAGGTACTTAGACAGCATCTGGAATGTTCTTTTTTGTTTTGGGCATTTTGAGAAACATTAGCAGAGAAGAAATTTAGGAAAGAGCAGTTATAGATGATTACACATCAGGAGGAATCAAATTAAAGCATACAAAAAGGTTTTTAACTTGTCCAAATGAAGCTGTGAAGAAATGTGTTTGAAAACCCTAGTAGGGTTATTTGTCCCTTCTAAACTTTTCCAATATATAACTCCCCTTCATTCTAGGAGTTCAGAGAGGATTCTCAGAATCAGAGTTACAGTCTTGAGAAATCCCGAAAGGAAAGGTTTTGCCCAACTTGGAACCGTGGGACTGTATTAGGAAAGAGAATGAAGCTCTGAGAAAGGTGTTGAAGAAAAGACTCTCCACAAAGTTCAGAGTGGCACGTGGGAACAGGATGGAGGGCATGGAAGAGGTAAGGTTGCTTTGGAGTTCAGGAGCAAGAGGATTTCTGTGTCTGCACAGGACTCCTGGCCAGGAGGTGAGGGTTGCCACGCTAAGGCCTTCTCTTGAGATATGCAGAGGTTACTGACATAGCTTAATAAGTCAGAAGGATAACCTGTCAAACCACTACGTCTGTTCAGATGGGAGTGCAGAGCTCTGAAAAAGCCTCTGGGAGGCCTGGGTCTCACCTGGTGGTAAAGACATCCCTGAAGGAAAGAAAGGCTCTCAGAACAACAGGCATTTGAGTCAATGCCTGTGGCAGAGATTTTCCTTACTGTGCAACTGTTTTGCTATCTCTGAAGAACTGTTATTTTTGTATCTGGGCAGCTGATGAGTCATCTGGAATCAGACTGTCACAGCAGCCATGAGAATAATCATGGATCACAAGAGGCTGAAGGAGGAAGTAAGAGGCAGGTACCTCGATCTGTCAGGATGCAGAGTGCTTCTAAACCAGAATCTACAAATTGTTAAAGATCTACAATCCAAATGAAAAGCAAATGCTTAGGTTCTACTGGTGCTGAACTAAAGATAATGGTGAGGAAGAACTGTATGCAACGCAAGGAAAAGATGTCTTAATGTTGATAGCGGAATGTAAAATATCACCAAAATAATTGATGCATATTACATCAACTGATTCACTAAAATAACCCCAGACAAAACATTGAAAATATGTCTGCATTTATGGGGAGATTAATGACCCAACATCAAGAATTTTCCTACCAAGTTCTTATTGACATAAACTGCTGAGAAGTCTGTATGCATCTTTGCAAATCGTCTAAAATATCCTTTGCCTAACTAAAGTAATGGGCTCAATGCATCTCATCTGCAACATTTGTAGTGGATTTAGTGGGACTTCTGGGACTATCTCCCCATCTGAAAAGCTTGCTGTGCCATTACAAAACCCATGAGAAACTGGCATGAATCTTCATTACTTGATCCAAATTTTTATGATTCCTAAACATGTGATTTCACTCAAAATATAGCATGATTCAAAATGCATTGTTACTGTGATATTTTCACCACAAGTACTAACTTGGTGATTATTTTTTAATCTGTATTTGTAAATATTGAGGATTCTGAAATCAGGTTCCTATGAATATAGAGTTTCTGTGGCTGTTCAAAGGAATCAAAGGACCAATATAGTTCCTTGAATTGTGTGTGGTATTGCAGTGACATCTGAGCCAGAGCCAAAATTGAGATCATGTGCTGAAAAGAAAGACTTATTACTTTATAATTAAGAAATGTCTGAATCATGCTTCAAGAAGGATTAACTATAAAAATATAATTAAAACAGTTTTAACGTATGTCAGTCAGCAAAATAATATGAAATAAAATTTCAAGGAAAAAAAGCCAGGCATACTTCCCTGCCACCCACAAACAGAATGAAAGAGGATAATCAAAATATAAAATTAGTAGCAAGAGAGGTACACTCATTACCTTCATGAAATCTAAAATGAAGTCCTGATTACGACTTATAACTAATGCTTTTCAAACAGTGATCTGCAAATCCTATTTATTTTATGCAAAAAAATATTCTGCTTCGTCTTAACTCTTCAGTTTGTTCCGGATTCACTTATGTCTTTCTATCTGGAAAACAACTCCTAGTTAAAGATGCCATAAAAATTTTTTCAATCTCTTTTCCATGTCAGTGTTCTGTAGATTTTGTCACAGGGATGTTAGGAATTTGAGAAAGGAAGAATTGCAAAGGTGGTCTTTGTCTAGCTAGTGTTTAGCAGATAAAATAATTCTTAAACTTTTTAAAAGCTCCTGTTTTATGACTTAGGTTTTCCTTTAATTCCTTGGAAATTACAATTTGAGTGGCTACTGAAGAACTTTTTTACAATTAGGGAGGTGAAACACTGTCACAAGCTGCCCAAAGAGGCAGTAGAAATCCCTTCTCTGGAAACATTCAAGGTCAGGTTGGGCGGGGCTCTGAACAACCTGATCTAGCTGAATATGCCCCTGTTTATTGCAGAGGGGTTGAAGTCGATGATCTTTAAAGCTCCCATTCAACACAACTTATTCCTTGATTCTATGAAAGATGAAAATTCCATTGAGACTGGTTTTAGTGGCCTAGAAAAACTTTACCAGTTGTAATAGAACATAAAAGCATCTAAGCACTATGAGCTCATTGGAGGCAGGGGTGGGTGAGGCCGGTGAATCACAAAGATCAAGTTCTGTCCAGGTAGCAGTTCCCTGGGAAAGTCTGGGAATATTACAAAATTCTCATTTGGTGTGTTATTCAATTTCTACAAGTGATTTGGCAGTTTTCAAAACATTTTTTTATGGCTGGAAATGTTTTTTGGGGTTTTTTTCTCTGACATTTTACCTCTTCTAAGCATTGTCTTTTCTTAGTGGTTTTTTTTTTTGGTTTTTTTTTTTGACTACTGACTTTGGTGGTTGCAAATTCTATTTAATTCAGAGGAAATATTCATTAAAGCAGCTCAAGTTAACCGTATGCATAAAATCTGGTAGGACGATTCAAGTGCTAATGTAAAAGAGGAGTGATGAGCATGATCTACATTTTGAAGGGACAATAATCTGTCCTTCACAAGTTGTGGCTGTTCTAGTGTTGGCTTTATTTTTTTTAAAGATTTGGGATGATCTCTATTTAGTAGCAAGTAGGCTACAAATGAGTGAGGGGGGAGGTACAAATATTATGTTTGAAATAGTGATGAATCAAAAAGGGACAATGTGTTTAGAACAGGTATGAAAGAAGATTTGTAATGTTTTGAAAAAAAAATAGGTGTAATATTTAGGGGAGTTTCCACTAACTGAAAAAAGTTCCAAATGTTGTCACTAGTCTTAATGTAAATAAGGAGACTTCCTCTCTGAGATCAAATTTTTTTTTTTTTTTATCTCTTTGAGCCAGTAAATAATGTAGAACAAATTGGCCTTTGGTAAACTAAAATTCCCACTTTCCAGCTGGACCTTTCTTGTCAGGTAAAAATAAAAAAGAAAAATATGACTGTCAAACTCCTTCTAAACCTGCAGTTTGATATCTGCAGTTCTGGAATAGGTCACCTGGAAAAAGAACCTGAAACAATGCACCAGGACCAAATCTCCTTTCCCTGTGATCTGTTGTCAGTCTAGTTTGCAGCTGCAGATAATCTAACAGTAATTTTAAAGACATCCTTCTATCAGCCACTCAGCAACCTTTTTTCAGTATCACTGAAATCAGTTTCCCCAATCACAATTTTATTTAGCCAAAGATTGAGATTTCTGCAAGCATTCTATGCTTTTACACAGACAGCAAGGGCTTGGCAGCTAGAATATTATTTATATACTGAGTGCTGGCTCTGCAGGTTGTGTTGTCTTGCCTATTATACAGACAAACAACTTCTCATGCAGGAAATTGTGCATGTATTATTTTCCTTTCTCTTACTTTATGGTCAGGAGAATAATATAAATACATGCAGCCAGTCACACGACAAAGTATATGAAGGTCGGGTGGGATATGTTTATTGTATCCAGGATGAAGTTTTCATTATTTTACTGTTCGTGTCATGCCCACAACAATAAGCAGCTTTAAAAATTGACAGATTTATCATCTTGACATGCAATTTTCTGGGTAACTTTTCCAAAGCTGTGGTTAAGCTGTGAAGCTATTTCTATTTGGAAAAATAAACTGATTATGATGATGTACAGATTTTTTTACTATATTCAGTTTTTTTCCTGAGTCCTAACCTTGGTCTGAGATACTGAGGATATTAAATTCCTGGGGCTAATAATTATGCCCAGTGCTTAAGAACTGAAGAAAAACTCATGGTGCTTTATCAATGGTGTTGAAAATACTGTGATTTAGTCAATCTTTGGAGCAAAGAGTTGAAGCCTCAGTGCATGGAATGCTTTCTCTAGACAAAAATTATTATTTTAAAAGTTGGTAACACATTGCACATGGGAACAACTGCAGCATTATAAAACTAAGGGCTATGTGGCAAGTAAAAGAGAGGTGTAAAATGGGGGACTTTCTAATCATAACCATGAAAATCCAAGCAGTCAGGTTTAAAAAACAGTGGTGAAATGTGACATATATATGATTTGCCTTATAAATGATTAAAGTTGAGTAATTATTTTGTAACAGCTTTACAGGGAAACAGACATTTTTCTTTTCAGAAAGACTATCATTTCAGTAGAGATTAAACTGATTTTTTATAGCCCAAAGTATCAAAGTCAGCACAGAGCAATTGTGACAACTTTGTAGCTCCTCTCAGGTCTGTCTCCATCCCTGAAAGAGTTCCAAAAACAAGTGGACATGGCATTTCATGACATATTTTAGTGGGCATGGTGGTATTAGTTTAAAAATTGGACTTGATGATCTTGGATGTCTTTTCCAACCTTATTGATTCTATGATTCTATGAAGTGTTCAAGGCCAAGTTTAACGGGGATTTGAGCAACCCAGTCTAGTGAAAGGTGTCCCTACTCCTGGCAGGGAGGTTGGAAAAAGATAATCTGGAAGGTCCCCTTCAACCCAAACCATTCTATGGTTATGAAGGGGAAACTGGCTTTATGAAAATAAAGCAAAATAATCAATTAATTACCAGCAAAATAAGTTAATTAGTCATTGGGGATGTTAGACGAGGCAGCTTCATATTATGCTGGCTAATTTTCAATGACACTTCAGGAAATGTTTTTTGTTCTGTGTCCTTCTTTTCTTGGGGACTGGAGTGGGTGAACAAGTTCTGTGAACTGAACCAAGCTCCTGACGAAAGAGGGAAACTGTTTTAATTTCTGACAATGACAAGAAGTCAAGGAAGACAATTCAAACATAACAAGAGTGTTGTGGTTCCATAAACCAAATCAGTTGTGAGTTTGCACAAGGGCAGACTCTGAGTGCAGCCATCCATTTCTCCTCTTCCTCTCTTTCTGAAGGACAGAAGGTAAGGAAGGAGGATCCTGTATAGACATAACTAAAAGTTATGGTGAATTTTAGAAAGTGCTATTCTGTGTGACTTCTTTTCAAGCCATGCAAAGCCTGCAGTGTTCTTATGCTGGATAGTCCTAGCTTTCCAATAAATGGTGGGCAAGAGTTAACATCGCCTTTCAATCTCTCAGGTTATGTCTCCAAGTGAGCTTGAAATAAATTGCTCTGTGGATGAAAAAAGGACTCAATTCTCCTGGGCTACCAACCTAGCACTCTTCTCAAGTACAAAAGTCAAATATAAAACAAAGAAATCAAACAGCTGTAAGACCTGATAAAGTGCTAGCTGAAACAGGAGACCCAGAGGACTGCAAGTATGATATAGCAAGCAAAGTATCATTCTCATATGAGTAGTGCATCATATCAACTGTATTACTGCCAAGATAGGAAAAAGAAAGCAGGTAAGAACACTTTGAAAAGAATAAAACAAACAAATATCTGAAAACCAGTCTCCTTTTTGTTGCTATAGGTACAGAAGTTTTGATTAAAAAAATCAAGTTTTAAGGTAAGTCCATGTAAGGTCAGAAGTATTTACTAGCCTAGGTAACTTCCTGTATCTGTACCTGTGCAAGGTAGATATGTAAAACATATCTAGATAAAAAAACAAGCCAGAGAAAATTCCAGCTATCCAGAAAACTACCAAGCTGACTTTCTGCATATTATCAGTGGTAGTAGAGGAAGAATAAAATCCTTCCACTGAGGAGTGCACAGTTCGACTTAGAGAGTGTAGTGAGCCAGGTTTAGTGTTAAATAGCCTACTTTACTAACATTAAGCTCGTTGTCTGATCCCATTGGAGTTCTTTTCAGTTCAGCCTACAAAGGCTATGCTGCATTCTAGAGTTTGGCAGGCAGTGGACCTTCACCTTTTGCCTTCTATTTCTGATTCATCAGAAGACTGGTAAGGTTGTAGCTGACACACTTGAATATGTAGACTGTAATTAATCTGTTAACCTCCAGAGATACAGCAGAAATGATCTAAGGCTGATGTGTCTGTAAAAGTGCATAAGCAGCTTAAATTTAGAATCCAAGGTTAATGTCCAGCAAACTGATGAAATAAACTGGCTATCCTTGAAAAGTAATTCACTTAAAGGATTTTAAGCCCTCAATCCCATCAACATCTGCCTTATTCAAATCTGATAAGAATGTTGGAATGTTCACTTCATTTAGTACAATAAAGACTAATCCTTCACTGATTTATAATGAGAATAATTTAAAAACCTGACCTTTTGGTATTGCAGCATTCTAGTCTAAAGGAATTTACACTGGCAGTGGATTCTCTCCTAAATGGTTCAAAAGCATTGCAAAGAGCAAAAAGATGAAATGGCTTACCTGAATGCCATTTAGATCTTTATCTTTCCATTTCCATCTTTCACTAAACCATGCTGAAATTTTCTTGAAGCTTGTATAGCTATAGTTTGACTGTAAGAAACTATAGTTTGACTGTTGCTGCTTTTTGTCTTTAGTCAGCACCACTTACCCTTGCTGTTATTGTGACCAGGTTCTTTAAGCCTGAAAACAACAGAAACAGTTCAAAGTTATGAAAATAAAAACATGAGTTTACGTTAATCTCTTTAGGGAACCTACTTTAGGCAACTAAGTTTAAACACTGATTTTTTTTTTTTCCTTTAAGGCCTAATTCAGATATCAGTTGTTTGTTTGAATTGTACTGGCTTCATATCTCTAAAATTGGATCAGAATCAGACCGATCAGCTTTGGAAAAGGAAAGTTTTATTTCCTTGTACAAAGGGTCCAAATACGCTGTGGTAGCAACATAAATGAGAAACAACTGAATTTTAAAAGGAGGACTGGAATGACTTAACACTGATGTAGGTAAAGCCTAACACCAAAATTTTTCACCTCTTGGAAATATCTTGAGCAACAGATTTGCCTTGTGTTAGTTTATTCCTGTATACCTTTGGGATTAAGCTAATATGACTACACCAGCATTTAGAAGACTACAGCAGCACTTACCTAGTTCAGGGAAATTTTATAAGGGGACAAAGGAACAGCAAATAGATACCCTGCATATTTCAAGGATTCTTTTCTATTACTCTATTTTTTTTTAAGCAAATAGATACCCTGCATATTTCAAGGATTCTTTTCTATTACTCTATTTTTTTTTAAGCCAAATGTTGTATAAGGGCCTTATTCTTCAAGATTAGCTGAGACTGCTGAAGGGAGATAAGTTCTTTCATTTAGTCCTAAAGAGCAAAATTGTATGAAAAGTCCACTCAGAATCACAGTCAGGGTTGCATGGAGAGACTATTCTTTTAATTTACACTGAATTATTGGGTTGGAGACACCAGCAATCAGGAGTTTTAAATTACAGGAAACATGCCTTTTATATAAAAACTGACAAATCCTTTAATTTTTGAACCCCATTTTTAAGTGTTATAAATTCTTTATGCCATGTAGAAGTCACTGAAGAAGTTTTAGTAAGACACTCATATAGAAGGTCAAATTTTGATTGCACTTTTTGGATGGGACTACCATATAAATATGAGTAACTTAAAAGACCTCTGGACTTTCAGTGAAAAAAACCCTTCTCTCTGCGTTTACTCAAAACCAGAATTTTTGTTCTAATCATTAAACATTCATGAATATTTATTCTTGACTATGTGTGATTAAAGTTATTTAATAGTAGAATTCTAGAACCAGGAGCGAAGCCTTAGTATATATGGACAGGTATTTGTAAACTGAATGGTCTTATGAATTATAGATTGATCCAATCTAATTCCTCAATGCAATACATTTTCTAGATATACAGATTGACATAAAATGTCGATATCAAATTGTCTCTGTACAGAAAATTCTAAGCCCAAATTTTGCATTACTGGTTGTATCTGAGTTATAATTCTGGGAATGTACCAAATGCAGTCTTTAGTGGGACCTCACCTCCATGGTCCTTCCAGTGGTTACTCTTAACTGTCCTTAGAGGAAAACCAACAACTGAAATAGTACAACAGTTTAGTCAGAGGCTGATCAACTTGTTATATAGAATTTTTATTTGAATGATTTGACTGACTTATGAAGATGTTTAGTCTACAGGACACTTAACAGAGGTATATATATAATATTTTTCCTAATACATAAGCTTACCAGGAAGTGTTCTCACGTTCTTGTGATAACAGCTGGCTTTGATCTAGAAAGTCATAGGGTTGCATTCAATTTAGGTACACACACAACACTGACCTTGTAGGTAAGGTAGCATTATTGCAGAGAGGTTGGATTGTGCTATTAGATTAAAGACTAGTCAAATGCTGTATTTAAAACTTTAATACTCCTTAAAGTCAACTGTGTCCATAAACTTTGCTCACTTCTAGGACCATCTTTTCCACCTATACCCACCAATGCATCCTTTTTTCCACCATGTTAGCCCAAAGTTCATTGCTTCATCGTCATTTAGTTTTGTCAGCTGAGTGTACAGGAAGGGAGATTCCTATGTGTATGCTCTTTTGTGACATGTATAAACTTCAGAGAATAAAATGATCAGTTTCCAGATCCAGCAGATGTAGGAGGCTCTAAAAGAAGCTAACTCATAGGAATGTCCTAGCTGCTTATGTTTAGCATGTGTATACAAACATAGACCTCTTGTGGCTCTTTCCTTGCAGCCTCTGTATTTGGTAAGATACATATTTGGCAGCAAATTTTGGGAACATATAATTTCCCCCTGAACTCTGACCAACAGAGATTCCAGGGAAGTAATGGTTTGAGACTTGAGCTAAAAAGTCATATCTTTCAGTGTTAGTGCTGTGTTACATTTCAGTAAAGTATAACTGTCATAATTAGTTCTGCCTATTGCTCAATTCATAAATACAGACCCAGCATTACTTTTAGTTCATACATCCTTGTGTGCTTCACTGTGTGTCAGTGGGCACACAATGATTCTTCCCTTTGTACAAAGTTATTTTCAGCTAGAAAGCATGGGGCTTCTGAAAATTATCATTCTGTAAGATAGAGAGGTCAACCAGATCCTTGATAGATGAGAGGAAAAAGCATGAAAGGGGTTTTTTTATCCTCTCAGAAGAAAAGTGGTCTGAGCCAAAGTGTCATATGATCATTAGTCACTGTTCCACTGAATATGAAGTTAAAATTGAACATGCACTTACAGGAATTATCTGATTTCTAGAGAGTCAAGGCTGTGTTTTTCCCTTGAGCTGTCAGTGTTTCTGTAGTGGCATATCCATTTTTGGTTGCAACGTGCACTGCTTTGTCAGAGGCAGTGTTCAGCCAACAGGTTTCCTATGAAGTTCTCAAGTGTTTACATGTACCAGGATTGAAACACAGAGGTCTTCGTCTTTTTTGGCGATAAACCAGTTGAATGATAGGGCTCCAGTTTCTGTGTTCTCCTGCAAGATTCATTAGCCACAATGATCCAAAGATAGCATGAAACACTTTATCACAAGTTTCGTTACTACATGCTGTTTTCCTATGGGCTATTGTACATGGCAAATAGAGAAATTATTACTGAATGTATAAACACTATTAGTTAGTTCCTAACACAAAACAAACAACAAAATCCAATACAATATTTATGTGGTAAAAACTGTTGCATAGTTTGGCATATTCATCATGTGGTTTTCCTAATAGCAAGTCTGATAGTGGTGAGTGACAGTTATCAGGCCTTACTGAATATATAGGAACAGCTGACATCTAATGGATGAAGATAAATTACTCTGATTATAATGCTAGACTGTACAGACTAAATTTTTTTTTTGAGATGTTTAGGGTAATTTTAAAAAATTAACGTGGTAATTCAAGTTAATGTGCTACACACATCTAGATTTCTTTGACATTTAATCATGAAGTTCTACTTTGAAAAGCTGCAAGCATATATCATGTTACTTCTAATATTGACTAACAATCAAGGACTGTTTTGAAAGAACAAATGAAACTGATGTTGTCTAGTGTAGTCACAAAAAATGATGGGGTTCTTATCAACTACAGAGCCTTCCACTCAAAGGCATTATTTTATTCTGCAACTAGCTAGCAATTCCTAGAACAACATGAAATGAGATGACGTCTACTTTTTGAGCCCTTTTATTTGCCGAGGTTCTGGGTGATCTCTGCATTCAAACAGTTGAAATTTAAGTCAGGTGGGCACTGTAAAAATTTTGGAAGGGGAAAAGCCACACAGCATGAACTTATTTTTAACAGTTCTGCTTTTTCTTAGTCTAATATCAATCAGATTTTCCAGCTGAAAATGTGGTTAATGCTTGTTTTTGTGAAGCTTACAACATGAATGTTGAGAGTAAAGTCACTGAGATGCTTTTCATAGACAAGTCTAACTCATTCAACCATCCTTATTGTTTTAAGCACTATAAGAACGCACTTTAAAACCAAAGGGCAGATGGCAGAATTTGCACATCCTGTCTGATTTGCCCTTATAAATCATGTACCCACTAGAAAGGAAAGAAAATATTTTTAGAAGTAGGAGTTTGTAAATGTTACACACTGCAGGAGCCCACCTCCCAATATTTATGGTTCCACATTGTGGCTATTTCTCACTGTGGTACCACAAAGTTTCTCTCTATGCAGCACTACCTGACTGCACACACTGGTAAATCAAATTATTCCATAACACTTGCCACTAGCAGCCTGCAAGAAACATTTTCTCAAAGATTAGTATTTTAAAAAGCTGTGATGTTTCTATGCAAGTTTGTACATGCCCATTGCAGTATAAAAAATGTACCCCGCACCTCAGCTAAAATTTCTAGTTGTTATACTGATATGTTATAGTCAGGTCCAATTTTTTTTTCTCATCTGATCTTCAGCTGTTAACACGTCAGATAGAAGTCAAATATTTTTGTGGCCCATGGAAAGTAGATCTCGTGTTCTCAATCAGTAAACGACTGTTAAGATGTGCACTGAAGTAAGTCTGTAGTGAAAGCATAAAATTATCCAAGTCAGTTTCTTATCTTGAAAAATGTACTTGATTGTTTTCTTTTCTCCAAAAAAAGCTATGCTGGCAATGACATTTTCAATAAGACATCAGTTACGCAGTGTATTTAATGCATTTTTTCATTCCTCTATTTCTAATAGAAAAATATTTCCTCCCTTTTCTCAGTTTCTTAACCCTAATATATTCTATTGAGTTTTCCATTTGAAGACTGTATATAGTGTTGTTATCTCAATACTCAATGGGCTCTGTCTGACCACAGTAATCTCTGTCAATTTTAACTGAAAATTCAACAACGTTCACATCAAGGATTACACAATAGAGTATTATGGCAACTATAGTTTCCTCAGAACTTAAAATATACAGCAGCAGGTCACTTTCCAAGCTTGCTTTGGAATGGTTATCTTGTCATTACAGAATTTGAATTACATACAGACAGCCGGGTTATTGTTCCTTTCTTCTATCAGCTTTTTTGGAAAAAAACACATGATCTGTTATTTAGAGCCTAGCCTCAGGATGAGCACCCTTGTGACAGTGCATTAGCATTGGGGTAGAAAATATATGTATCAAGGAAAATAAATTTAAATTGATTAAAAAATAGTATAAGAAATTTGCATGTTATAGCTACATGATAAAGACATAATTCCCTTTTAATCCATGTTTTTTTGTCCCTTGCATGAAATATCTACACTACATGTGCTGTCATGCTAGAATAGTCTGTAACAGTTTTCAAGAGAGGTTTATCTAATCTAATTTATTTTCAGTGTCTCCATTTGTGCTTTTTCTATCCCTTATAGAAGAAAATAATAGGCACATCTGGGGCATGGTTCATCTTGTTTGAAAACAGACTTCTAAAATGTTATTGGAAATACAATTTAAAAGTGATAATGTGATTTCTCTTCTTCTTTTTTTAAAGAAAGGAATAAAAAGCAAAAGTCCCTTCACACGGCCTGACTTGCAATGGGGACATCCATATTCTGTGAAGAGATGACATCTAAAGCATGTCAGGTAATAGATATAGTTTGGTCCAAACAAAACCGCTCTACTGAGGGAAGCAGGGCCTTCATTGAGGCTGAACAGAAGAATGTCTGAGAGAAAGCCTAGTAGCAGTTTCAAAAGCTACCTTTTAGGTGCATTATATAATATAATGTTAGCTCACATGATTATAATGCAGTTTTCCGAAGGAACGTGTAACACTTTTGGGATGCAGACCATAATTATTTAATTCATAACTATTAAATGCATTCTTTAATCATGCCACCTCAAACCTTTGCTCACTGTAATTCTCATTCCTAGTTACTGCCTAGGGGAGCATTTTAATTACTACTTATTCCCATTCTAGATGCGGATGTAGAATAATAAGCTTGCAACATTTCCAGCCACTCTAGATTAATTTTCCCTTCTTCTATTTGTTCTTTCAGTGTTTCTGTGAGTACTACAGCAGTAACTCAAAACAAAACAAACAAAAAAACCCCATAGACAACAACAAAAGCTGTAAGAAAATAAAAGAAAACAAATGAACAAACAAACAAACAAAACAAACAAAAAAACCCCAGAAACTCGTGGAACACACATTTACTAGAATTTGCAAGCATCATAAATTTTGGAAAAGTTGTATGATGTGTGCAACATGCAAATTTAGAACAGAAATCTTGTCATATAACAGGATAATAAATGTGCTGGTCATCTATTTTTCCTTTGAAAGAACTAGTGAAGTTCTCAACAGAATTAGGCTTTAATTTAATTAATTAAACTTATTTAATTAATTAAATGAATTAATTTAATTAATTCAACTTAACTCTAATTAAGTTTAGAATTAAACTTTGCACATTGTTTATTGCAAATTTTGCTTTGTAAAATAAATATCTGCATCACTTTGCCTTTCATCCCTTTGAAGCAAGGCAAACATAGTTTTTACCAGTTTTTCCTTCAAATGCATCATTAATCTGACTAACAAGCACTTGTGTTCCCAGTTAATTGAAGTTACAACCTTTCTTATAGATGAAAATTCTCCTTTCACTGAAAGTTATGCACGAGAGGTCTAAGCCCTCAGCTTTAGTGAACTTCAGTGAATCTGCGTTCTTTATTTTCTCTTGAATGGATTTTGGGGACTGTCTATGCCCTCAAACAGAAAAAACGTTTAAGTCTTCAGCAAGAGCCCCTGCCAAGTCACTGTCTACTTGCAAATTTTGTAAAACATGAGAAAATGCTTGTTAGTTTCTGTAGGAAAGAGAGCGAGAATTATTGTCCAGAGTTATAAAGCTTTTTAATTTCACTGTTTTCCTTCTTTAGGTACCTGTGGGCAGAGATATTGCTATGAGGAAGGGATGTGACTGAATATAAAAATCCATTGTTACAGCTGATATTCCTTTTTGCCAGTAAAATTTTTAGTCAGCAATCTGCAGAGACAAAGCACAAAAACATTATCAATTTAATTCTTGTAAATTAGTTTAAAAACTTTTACAATACCCTAATTTAATAGTTTTTCTGGGATATGCTAAGGCAAAAAAGAAAAAGTGAAAGATTAATTGTGAGATAGAAAGAGGGTAACTAAAAATACTATATTTATTTTCATGCCTTATTTTTGTTATTGAAATATATCTAAGAACATCTATATTTGACCTTCACTAAGTGGTTTCTGAAAAAGATAAGGACATTTTCACAGGTGTAACCTTCTCATTCTCATTTCGATCCAGCTCTCACCTGTTGTAGAGTAACTGTGGCTTAAGATGGCTACCAATTCTGTTATAATGTCTGGGCACTTTTCCATGGTTTTCAACGCTGCTTACTAAAAATGAGGAGTTCTTTCAGATCCAAAATATTTGGGGAAAATAATTCAATTGGAGTTACACCTCACTGAAATTCTACTTTCATGTTTTCAATGTATAGCTTCTGTATTTTAATTGAGCTATATATTCACAAAAAAATCTAGACTGGCATTACAGAGCTATATATTCATATTAAGAGTACCTCAAAAAATCTGTTTCATGGTCATGCTCCAGGGGCAAAAACTTCTCACATCTTTAAAGGACATACATAATGGCTTTGCATGAGGACGGTATCAGAAATGTTGCCTACTCGATGTTCAACCTAAAAGAAAATGCCAAATGGGAAAGGGATAATGCAGGCGGCAGCAATGGATTGCGGTGGGTCAGCCATATCTTTTGAAGTAAGAGTCTGTTTCAGCAAGCTGTGTATCTAGAAAGCTCTTTTCTCTGCAACAGGTGGGATCAGAGCGTGTGTAATTAACCAGCAATTTGCTTATCACTAGCTGTGGTTAGTGAAGTACTTTGTGATTATATGAGAATACATTTGCTTCTTTGCCTGATCTCCACCTGCTCAGAACAGGATGGTACAGATAAATTATTTTTCTTCATGAATATTCTTAGGAGAGAGAGATTGCTCACTGAACTAATTTTATTTTATTCCTATAACTAGGCTGCTATTATTTCTCGTGGTAAATTTCAACCTCTTTTGGATGCACTGAATAATAAAAGGAGGTACTAAAACTGGCAAAGTCTTAATGTTGTTTTGTGCCATCATATTTTCTCTTCGTTTTAGGACCCTCTGCAATAGAAACATAGAAAAGCTGTAACAATTCAAATTCCAAAGTCTTCCTATTACTTCTTATATGTACAAAAAAGGTTAAGGTAATATGTCCTAATGTGTCTACTGCAGATGAAGGCTTTTCTATTATTCCTACATAGTTTCTCTGGAGAAAAATATCCAGTTTGCTTCTTTTTCTATTGGTCTGTCAAACAACTCCAGAAGCCCAGACAATCCTTGATTCTGTACTGTAAGGGACGTAATGACATCATTTAAAGTGATTTCTGCATTTAATTTAATTTTATTGAATTTAAATAAGGTCTTGCTGTCATAATCCCTACAGTTATTTCTGAACCTCGGATGGGTAAAGCTAGATTGTGCTAGCTAGGCCTGGTATAGGTGACATGTGGTTTGGCAGCATCGGTGCATCTGAGAAGTCAGGGCAATAATCAAATACGATCTTCTCCCCCTGCACTCCTCAAATACCACACTGGGGTTTTGTAGGTGCCCTTTCCATTGGCGCTTAGTTTTTCATGGTGCTGAATGAGATTAGGACACTATATAAGTATATTGCCTGTGTTTGTGATGTAGAGCAAGTATTTACATTCAACATATGTTTTTGATAGAGGTTTTGGCCTAAAGCTTGTTCAGTATTTAACAGCACTAAGCTGTTGAAAAAGGTGCAGTTTTAAACTGTTTGGAATAACGAACTTCCTGGGACAGAATATAGCCATGTAATTGCAAGTGGTGTTTGATACCATATCAGAGTGATAGCTGCTTACGCCTTTCAGTCTTCTACCGGAAGCTAATTGGTTAATCACACTTTTAATGCTTGGACGGGTCGGTGATTGTTCCATGTAATGTAAAACAATTAAATATTTGCATACAGTTAGTAATGCAATCAGATTCTCTGCTGCAAGTCAGAAAGGGAGGAGGAAGGGGGAAGCAGAGAAAGAAGGTGAAAAGGTCAGCAGTGAAAATAGAATATAGGTGAGAGAATAAACTTTTTTCCTTGAATAGCCGAGCATGCATTTTCTATTGAGTATTAGAGATTTAACAGAAAGCTTATTTTTGTTTATTGGAAGTGCAGCTTCACAAATGCTGGGAGAATGCTTGAACTGACCGCAGTCTTTGGGACAGCATTACATTTTCATATGAATCAAAATGCTTAGACAGTTCTTTAGAGTGGAATTTGTGTAGGCAATGTTCCCTTTGCCTTATGTACTATAACAAAATATGTTAAAAGAGTGATGTGGTGGCTAGACTAAAAAGGAGAGAGATAATCCTCTACACACTTCTTCTCTTACTTAGAAGGAATAATTTAATTTTCTTGAGTTTCTAAGTCTACCTCTATAGGAGTACAGATGTCCACAGTCCTTTAAGACACTTGAAAGGAATACTCTTTCTCTTTTGATACCTGATGAGTTTTGTAAAAGTTCACAAATTCTTTTGATAAAACTGGTACAGTATTTTGTGGCTCTACCCTGCTTTGTCATCTGTGAGCCATTACATCAGCGGTACGGGCTAATTGAAAGCTTGATTTCAACAACTTTAAGTAAAAAGCTAGGATGTTGTGCTGAAAGTCTAATAAAATTGTATTATAACATTTTGACTGGACACACAGAATAATACATAGTTAGAGCCGAGAAGTTTAATTTTACTTTATCTCTGGTACAGTATGTTCCTTTGAAATAGTGGTTAAAGCTGTGATTAAGCAACTAGTAAATTTGGATCAAGATGGTGACTAATTTCATCTAAATAAAATTTGTGAAGGACAGGTTCCTAAAGCTTGAATGGGATGGCATCACAAGGTACTTTCAACCTCAGTGATCCTGTAGTTCTACATAGCAAGCCTACATGATGTTCTGCTATGCAACTTCCACTGGGTTATACCAAAGGAGAAGTTTTTTGAGTTATCCATGTTGCACTCAAGTGAATACTGTGAGACGTCAGCTATAATTACTGGAGAAATCTGCACCAAAAAGAACCCCCTTGCACACCAATGCATGTTCAGTTGTGGGCCAAAGGTCCATGAGCTCCTACCACAATTACAGATTTGAATCTGTTCATAGGCCCATGTCTTTGATCAAAAGTCACAGAATTCTGAGTAAGGTCTGTACTGTTTATTGATGTTTCTTTTGTACAATATTCCAGCTCTGAGCTTACACAGTGTTTTGAGCTGCAGTTTGAGCTCTAGGACTCAAATCACAGACTCCTTATTCTCTCTGTAAACATGGAATCACGCTTATCAATACACTAGTTAACGTATAACATTTGGTTTAAAATGTTTCGCTACCATTATCTATGTCCCTAAAATATATTGTTCAGTTCATAAACAGAACTATTGCATAATTAATCTCTTCACTGTTTGTGTCTCTGTTAATGCAGTGAGTGTAGAAGCAATTTTTATCATTGGACAATCCACAGAATCATTAAAAACATCATTCAGGGTATGAGTTATGAAGGGGACAAGTGCATCAGACAGATTTTTAATTTTCCCTTGTTTTAGTTATTGTTTTGCACAGAGACAACGTACGATTAAGGATAAGATAATTTATTTTAATACATAGGACATCCATTGCCATTTATGTATGATTATATCATCTTGATTTCTACTGATAGTAGATTACGGCAACAGTAAATCCTATTTGGATAGAATGAGAGGAGATGACAATGGAATATTTCCTGTGTGCCTGAATTCTAAACATGTCAGGAAGCACGTGAAAATTAACACAAACATTAAGTCGCTCATTTATGGAAAACAGTCCAGGGGTAACTTCGTAAGTGATCCATCCTGCTAAAGCTTCACAGAGGATGGGGTTAAGCTTCAGCATGGCTGTGGGCTTCACTTAGAGGAAGTAGTACAGATGCAGAGCAGCCCCATGCGTGTCAAGGGACATTTTATATTGTCTTAGACAAGACTGAAGTTATGGGCCAGAAGTATTCGTGTCCCCACTCGTATGGCCTCATGGCTCCTCTTGTCTCCCTTTCTATCACACCAATACGTAATCCTTTATGTATTGCTGTGATCTTTCAGTAAATCCAAATTGGTCTCAAAACAACTATCAAGACAACAGGGAGAATGACATATAGCATGTGTAACTGCTAGTCAGGAAACAAAAATGTTCTATGTTTTCAGATCTCTGAAGAGTAATAAATGTCACTTGAAACACAGATAGTACTTATAGTGACATAAAACCACAGCAAAATGTCCTAAAAAACCCCTTCATTTTAAAAATTGACACATACTGTATCCTTTTCAGCAAGGAAATACACGTCTTTGTCTTCCTCTGCTGTATTTCTGTGAGATAGCCTTGCTGCAGCTATAATTTAAAACACCACAGCTTTTTCCTGAGTCAAAAATATTGCAACAATCATCTGCTTAGAAATAGAAGGAGATGAAAGGCACACTGATAGCGTTTACTTCTACTCAAACTTTTGTTTCTTCTTGGTACCTCATATGTCAAAATTGCCCTGACTTCAATTTACAAATTTTACATTGTAAAAAAAGCTCACTGGCAAATTAAAGAACAGATATGGACCCCAAGTGTGTATAATTCATCTCTGCTATTTTAGATTTTATCTTCTTAAGTGACCTGGAAACTTCAGAAAAATAGGCCTCTTGATCAATGAGAATTGAGATAATCATTATTAGTGTGGAAACTTTCTATCAAGAGCTCTTCAGATAGATTTTTTGTTAATTGCTTCCTCATCAGCACTGGAAAAAGGAAGTTAATTTGCACAGAAATAGCAAAAAAATGGAAATAAGGAAGCTTGCAGAAAGCTTGTGAAAGTTATCTAAGCTTTTGTTGAAAAGATTTGAAGGGAGGACATATTCAGCCTGAATGAGTTCATTAATCCTCAGTGGGTGTCTAATACAAATATGCAGGTCCACATTGAAAGCTCAAAAAATATCTCCTTGCTGTTTGGGACAAACGTAGGGGTAGCTATTGTTAGAGAGAAGTTGTTCTCTAATCCCTTCATTCATGTTGGTTTTAGGGGTTAAGAATCTGCTCATTTGAAGCTGTTAGGCTGAATCAGCCCACATTAGCTCCTCAGATAGCTTATTAGTTTTTTGAAACAAATTAATTAGAAGACCTTGATATTCCACCTTATGCTAAACTGCCTGAGTTATAATTGTGAGGATAATTGGATGTATCTCCCTACTCTACAGTAGGCATTCAATAGCAGATGGTGCCTTGATGTCTCATTTTTCAGAAATATGGTAGATTACATTCACTAGTATGCTAGAGTGTCATCATAAATAATTGCCACTAAAGGAGTTGGCAAATAAAAAACACATATTATGACATGCATTTTAATAGAATTTGAAATGGTTCCTATCTATTCAGAGAGAACTTGTAAAGTGCTGTAGAGTGCTTTAAAATATAAGACGTTGCTTGATAATAATTGCTCTTATAATACATTTCTCTGCCTATCATTAGACTGTATTTTCCATGTAACTTATTTGTGTGATATTCATGTCACACTCCATTTTTATTTCCAAGGTTTTCTGTTGCAGGATTTTAAATCATTCTTTAAAATTTATTCATTTGGCTTTGCCTTTTAACTGTAGGCTTTTATATTTAATTAAGATTTTGGTGGTATTTGTTCCAGAAGTGCCATATAAATGTTATGACTCATACTTTTATGAATTATAAATATTTTGTTCCAACAAAAGCCAACACACAGAACTCCTAACACCTACACATAACTGGGAGAGCCATAAAATGCCTAAAGTTGAAAGTGTATGCAGTCTGGTTTTAAATGTAAAACTTTTCCATGTTTTGTGAAACCAAATTAGAAAAGTGTGGACCTATTTCTCACTAACTAATTCTCATTATACCACTCCATTTTTTTTAACACCGGTATATTAACTATTTGAAGACCTCAACAATTGTTTCCTCTGTGGAACACACAGACATGTCATTTGCTCCTTCAAGTGGGCTAGGAATAAACTTCTTGCAGATTAAAGTGGTTGAATTGTTTGATTTTCGGATACCTGAGTATAGTTTATATGCCCCATGACTGAAATGAGGATTACATGGATGCTTTCTAAGACCTTAATGTTCATAAGTAGGTTCAGATCTCTGGTCATCTTAAGGCCAGAAATGCAGTTACAAAAAATGATTTAATTTTGCTCTAGCTCTACCAAAAAAAGTTTGTACTCAACTTTACGAGGTTTATGTAAGGTGTATTTAAATGTTCTAATGACTGCCCAACTCAGTGGCCAACAGTTCTACCTTCAGGGTTGCCTAGTTTAAATATATGCTATCATAGTAAACACAAGAAATGTTCATGTTTTTATGGCTGGCATTCAACATTTATTTGCAAAAGCTTGTTGTAGACCAAGGATTGGAATACTGAATGAAGCACACGGCCACCAATCAAAAAGGGTTTTATCTGTCAAGCCCTCAATTTTCTCTGGCAAAAACAAAGGCACGCCTACAGAAAATTGTAAGAACTGGGCAAGCATGGAGGCTGGATGTATAATGTGTGTGCTCAGTAAACACCTGCACTTATTCCATTAAATAGTTCCTTGTTCCCCTGAATCCATGCTCAGCTACCTCAGCATGCTTTGGCATAGAGCTGTGAAGTTCAGCCTTCAGCTGCATGATGGCCACCTTCATTGTGTCTCTTGGAATTGTCCCCCAGTAGCCTCAATATATGCCTTCCAGCTCTTGCACTGCAAAAGATGATTCTAATTTCATTCTAATCTCTTCTTCCCATGCCTTTTATGCTATATAGATCTTTAGTATCTTCTCTTTTCCAAACTGCATAGTCCTATCTAGTTCAGCCATTCATTCTATGGAAGTCATGCCCATCCATAATAATCAGTATGACTAAATTGGCTTTGTTAATTTATGAACACAGTAAATTTATATTTTTATGGTTATAAAATTAATTATTTTTTTAATTATTCTGAGAAGAAAGAGATGTAATTAAAGAGAAATAGAATTGAAATACAGTCAATAAATGATTCCTGAGAAAGGAATCAAGACGCAGAGTTAAAATCCACCCGTGCTAACTCTTAATCTTTTAATTTCATACTTAATGAGTCAATGTAATTATTTTAATATATGCATACTCATTGTATTGTGAAATGTACTAATACAAGTCTGATATTCACTGACTAGCCAAATACTTAGGATTATAGAATAACTCAGGTTGGAGGGAACTTCAGGAGGTCTGTAGTCCCACCTAGTGCTCAAAGCAAGATCAGCATGAGATCAGACCAAGTAGTTCAGGATTTTGTTCAGTCTGGCCTTCAAAACCCCCAGGATTTGCAACTTCCCTGGGCAACCTGTTCAAATGTCCTTATGGGCATAGTTTTTTTCCAGTTTGGACCCATACTGGATCTCTTTTGGATAGAAAAAATTACTATTTTTTTCCCTGAACTTACTGGACAAGAACCTGCTCAGGACCAGAGTGTACACTGACAATTGGTCAGTCCTATAACTGATCTCACATATAATTTTGAGATAGAAACCAGAAAAAACACACATGTGCCCAACTGGAGCTGGCTGACATGCAAGGCATTTTTTTAATACCATGGAGGATATGGAGTTTGCATGCAAGTCCTTATCAGGTTCCCAAACACAGGTTAAACAACAATGAGGTGCAATGTATGAACTACTTAAACTACATGAAATGAATCTCCATTTGACTGAAAACTCCTGGGACTGTTTCTTCAAAATCATTTTGAAGAGTTTAAAAAGAGAAGTGTTGATAGTGAGAGAAGAAAACTAATTTTCTCATGGGTAAAGCTCCACACTATTTTACACCTCTGCAAGATTTTTCTTATGCATATTAAGGAGAGACTCTAATTTGGACAAATGTTAGTAGAGGTAACTAAGCCGACTGAGAAGGTAAAGCTTAATTCCCAGACAACTAGCAGAGCTTGGCTTGTTTAGTCTGGAAAAAGAGCAATCTGAGAAGGAACTGATTGCTCTCTTATCATTTCATCAGGAGAATAAACAGAGAAGAAAAAAAGAGCTATTGAATTTAAAGAAGAGACTTAATGTTGGCATAGGAGCAAATTATGAATAAGTTTAGGATGGAAATTAGAGGGTTTTTTAGACATCATAAGCATGGCTTTCTTGAACAGATTTCCATTAGAAATAGTAGAGGTAGAGACCAAGTAATTTTTAAAAAGAATTAATTAGTCTATGAAAGGCTCGCTTGTGACTGAAGATGACTGGATCTGGTGAAAGATTTCCTGTTTGATATTCTTAGTTCAGCAAATGACCTTTTTCCAAGTCTCTTAAGGACTTATTGTCAGAAACACTAAACCCACTTGAAATTCATTTAATCTTGTTCCGAGAGCAGTTCCTTCATCTGTAAAATGGATGTGCCACTTAAGTTGAATGAGTATTTGCAACCCTTAGGATAATTAAAAGAAAAAAAATCAGTTAAAATTAAGAACACATCCTGAACTTTTTTTAAGGCAACATAGGAATGTCAGATTTCTAAGGTTAATTAATCTGTAATAGAAATGGGCAACTGAATTGATGAGAATGTTTGAAAATCTTATAATGCAGATGTCTTTCTACAGGGGCTACCTGGGTACTTGCTGTTGTGCATGAAGAAATTCTGCTAGCAGAGCACACAGTTTAGGAGCATACAGCAATTATTTACTGATTAAAAGTCATGGAAAGCAGTTACTAATAACATGCTTCCAGGTTAAGCATTTGCATGCTCATGGTGCAGGGATGTCATAAGTCTCTGCTGGTGAGGCAGTCATCACACAGGAGGTGAAGGTATGCTCTCTGTTGCTCCAATTGTTACTGCATTGTTGCATCCAAATGATTCTTTCCTTTGTTTTTACATAATTTCATACTGATGTTTTCTCTCAAGTCACTGAGTTAGTAATTTTCATCTCTGCTCTTGTCTTTCTTATCTTGCATGGAATTAATTTTTCTTTCCTCTTACAGCTTAACAGGCCAAGGTCAGAAAGCTGTGTTTTAAGAAAGGCAGGCTTTGCATCACATGCAGCTGAATTCCTAATCTGAGTTATAGCAGTATCATCTCTGAATGATCAAAATTTTGAGGTCTGCAGATCCAGCACTAATGAACTGCCCTCCTCCAGCATCATAAATTCTACCCAGGTTTGAGAATACTCAGGGTAAAAATTAATTCTCTTACTCGGTCTCCTTCACTGCAATTGTAATTCATGCACTAAAGAAACTGAAGCTTATCCATTATTTCAGTGTAGTTTTGCTGCATAAGTACATTCTATTATATGCATATATTAGGAGTAGAAACATCTCTAATAAGAATTATGCTTAATTGAAAATAGAAAAATATTATATATATATTATTGAATAACAAGCTACCTGGGAAGGGAAGAAGTTAAATTTGCACAATAAAAAAATGGAAAACTACATGACTTTACAGTTTACAGTAAACTGAGATGAGCCATCGAGACAAAAACATTTTTCTGAAATGGACCGTTTCATTATTTAGCAGACATTTTTCAGTATGACAATAGCAATCACTGTTTGCAGAACAATCATGTCTGTGCACTCAGCCTCTAAATTTTTTGTGCTGATTGCCCCTTCAAACCTGTGGATATCGGAAAACAAACATAAGTGTAGGTAGGTTTGACAGCAGCCTATTTAGCCTTGGCCTTGGGTTTACATTATTTTAGCTTTTGTTCTGCCTTGGTTTTAGTAAAGTTGCCATTTGAATCAAGAGCCCTCCCTTTTCTTTATAAGTGACCCGTGAAAACGAAACAGGAAGTTATTCCAATCAGGACTGTAAAGCTCTTAGCCGAGGTTCGACTTTTTGAACCTTGAATTATCTTCAAAAACAATGTACTGCAATTTAGGTTGACATCACTACATTTACTGTGCATGAAAAATACAAGAATAATGGTTACACAAAATTCTCAGCTTTTAAATATGAAATAAATTATTATTAATAGCATACCAAGTGATCCACAGGCCCACATAATAAGCAGTGCTTGCCTACTCTTGCTTGTCAGTAGGAAGTGCTGTAGTAATGTGTGTTACTACACTGCATGGCAGAGGGGTTGGACTAGACGATCTCCAGAGGTCCCTTCCAACCCTAACAATTCTGTGATTCTGTGTTCTAAATGCTAAATATTGTTATGCAATTAGTCAACCCCTAAAAATAATATAAGGACTGTTATTCTAAATGACAAAGTCTTTGCATATGCTATTCTCAAATATTCTAAGTAGACAAGATGTTGTTCAAATTAATTTAACTTTTAAAATTGACTTATAATCCCTAGAAGAGACCAGCACATACTAATTTGTACACTTTTCTATTACAAACTGTCAGCAGTAATAATTTCCCACTTTAGTGTTCCTTCTGGGTATCTGTTAGATTTATACTAAACCCATTGCTATTTTGAATGTTAATGTTGGGATACTCAGTGGATCAAAGAGCTTTAGCAAGAATTTTCTCCAGTCATGACCATTCCTTTCTTCATTCTGTATCATGGCATTTTATTTCCCTGTTCAAATTTGATAAAACTTTCCACGAACAAGGTAACTAGAACTATTTGAAGAGTGACAAATTGACATCAACAAACTTTTTTAAAGGAAAACTATTACTATGATCTATGCAAGTATGAATTCTTATATACTTTCAGATACAAATTCAATATATGTAAAACATCTTACTGACTTCTTTCTTCCTTATGTTGCCATATTACTATTTTTCTAGCTCATTCCTTATTCTGAAAAAGGAGTAAATAAATTTTTGCAGTAATATAACTTACCAGATATTTTAATGATCTGATGTCTTCCTAAAAAATAAACCTAAACCAACAAAACAACAAACCACACAACAAAAAAACAAGCAAAACTAACAAAAAACCTCTCTTGAGGTTCTCAAGATTTACATAGTAATTAATTTAATTCTTTATTCTAGCAGAAATGGGGACACAAAGCAGAATCAACCCAAACATGCTTTTGTGATGTGAACCATAGGATTTAATATCTCTTGCATCTTGAACTCTATAAAATGGTGCCCCTCATAATGACTCCTCATTTTGATCAGATGAAATTGAAAAGTAAGCTTTTGTGATCATTCTGTAATTCTACTTATTCAATGAATGTGTTTATTTCTCCAAAATTTACAACAATCTCTACTGACACTAAGCAGTCTTCTAGCATTTGCCGTTTGAAACTGACTTTTCTTTTTTTGTCCTCAGGACAACTGTAATTTTCTCAACAGGTATATTAATGCTTGGGGAATGTCAAAAGAGACTTAATGAGAAATCACATGTGAGAAAGGATGTCGTATTTCCAAGTATGATTGAAAGCTCACCATGACTTTGACCCTGATATCTTATTTCCCTGCCACTCTCACAGTTTCAAGTTAGTCACACATTGCTTGACACAACCACATTCATTGAATAGACTGTTTTAAGTTATTATCTAGCATTTTACATTGTCCAAACTTGTTCAAACTTCACAGACATTTTTCCAGCTTCTCACTGTAATGAAACAAATAGCAGCGAGGCTTACTGGGACCATAGCCATAGAAAGAAATCTTGCATATTCACTGTGGAAGCTTAGAGGATTGCTGCTTACTGTTATAGCAGCAGAGCTTGAATATTTAAAATTACAGAGAGGTTGTACTGTCAATTCTCACCAACCCTATCTTGCCATCTTCTGTCTGTTTTCCACCCATCTTGTAAAATCCTCCATCCCAGTATGAAAAGTTCTGCCCTTCAGTAGGTGAGCAAGCAGGATTTGACTCAATCAGTTTTGTTGTTTTAGACACACAGCCCCCATTGTTCCTGACCCTTCCTTTCTCTTCGTTTAAAAGACACCACTCAATCTACAGATCATGTGGCTAGCATATGGCAGGTTTTACCCATTCCACAAAATATTTTCCAAGCAGCAGCAAGTCCTGGAGTCCATCACCTCTTTCTAAGTTGAATGACATGCACAAAATCATCCACAACTTCTTTGGGCAACCCGTTCCAGGGTCTCACCATCCTCTGAGTAAAGAACTTTTTTCTAAAGTCTAATTTAAATCTCTCCTCTTTCAGTTTAAAACCCTTCCCCCTTGTCCTACTGCTATCTGCCTGTGTAAAAAGTCTCTCTTCCTCTTTTTTATAAGCTCCCTTTAAGTACTGGGAGGCTGTAATGAGATCTCCCCAGAGCCTTCTCTTCTCCAGGCTGAACAACCCCAGGTCCTTCAGCCTGTCCTCATAGGAGAGGTGCTTCAGCCTTCTGGCCAATTTCATGACCCTAATATTTTGATATTATATAACTAGACTGCAGCAAAGAATATTCTGCTTATAGATTTGTCCTTTAGTATGTGATGTACCTTGGCTTACGTGACCAACTACTTTCCACAGAATGCAGGAAGCTTGTGGTGATATCACACGACGTATTTTTACTTTGAGGGACAGAGGGCCCAAACTATGGGAAAATTCATTTCACTTCAACGCCAGCTGATGATGAACTGCATGTAAGAACTAGAAGATGACCTTTTTCAGAAGGCAGTAGCAAAAGGCATATTCCCAGACTAATGGATTTGATTCTAATACAGCAGATTCTAACGGGCTTGTCATTATTGTATCAGTTTTTTATTTTGATCCAGTTACTACTAGCTATTAAAATTCTTATTTTTTTCTTTTTGCTGTTTAACTTTAATCCCGTGTTATCTTTCATATTTTCTTTAATATTACAGAGTCCTTTAATAGTACAGAGTCTCTCAGCTTTTTCTCTTATTTGTAGTGGTAGATACAAAAGCGAGTAACTTACGTGGTCTGTCATATATGAGACTGAGACTCCATTTCTGCTGAAGAAGTGGGGGAAGTCCATTACCTGTGTGTTACCATATTCTATACCACCGATCCTTATATTTATCTTCCATTTGTGTAGACATGAGATACACTTAGATATTTAGATTCATTGGTCCTCCCCAAGTCATTTAGTAAACTTGTGGCTAGTTGGAAAATGGAGTCCAACAGCATTCTACCTGCCAAGTAAAATGAATTGACCTAATGTAGGGCTTATGGTTATACAACTGGAGACTCCCTCTTTTGTTTTAGAGGGAATTATAGTATTAAATGCACAAACAAATAAAAAAAAAATTTAAAAGTCACAGAGGATTTTAGCCCCTTCTTGCTGTTTGTTTTCTAACCAGCTGTTAATTTTTGTATAGTAAAAATAGGAACAAATGATGTAATTAAAAATAATAGTATGTTAATCTTCTATCCCTAAGCTTCCATTTAATTGCTTGAAGGGTGATGCATTTGGATCTGATACTTATTTACTAGGGATGATTGCTTAGCCACTTACTGTATTAATATTGACAGATGTCCCAGAGAGATAATAAATGAAAGCATATCAGTAGTTTGCAGTCATTTAATGTTAGCATATAATACTACTTAATACATGTTGACTTCCACATTTACCTTCTATGGCGAATAGAAGAACAGCATGAGAGTTTTTTCCAGATTTGGGTTGATTTATCCATCAAATAAATGAAAAATGACAAGGAAGTAAGTTTTCTAAAAAGACAAACTTAATGTTTCATTTCACCAGTGGGGGGGAAATATACCATTAAAAGGCTAGTTTGTCAGGTGCATTTATAGATGACTACAGGTGGTTTTAGAAAAGGTTTTGAGCACTAATTATGATAGGAATTCTCTCAAAGGCTGTATGTAATTCAGAATATTAGGGGAATGCAAGTTTTTCCACAAAATTTCCCTTCTAAAAATTCACGGGGAAAAGAAAGAAACAAAGACTGATAAAGTCATAAATTCTACCCCTACAAGGAGTGTTGTACTCTTCCACAATATATTCTAAAGCATCTCCTGATGTAGATGTAAAAATATCGAGTGACTAATCTCTACCACTGCCCTTTACCAGTTCTCTCACTCTCAAATGTGTGAAGAATTTTCAATATTTATTTTTTAATGCCAAAGAAGTGCAAGTAGTAGTAGTAGTAGTAGTAGTAAAAAAAAAAATAGAGGAGGAAATGTTTAATGATTTTCTTGAGGATTGTGAACTAGTATTGAAACATATATTGTACAGGTGCATGTTTCTGACATGCAGTTCATCTGACATGCAATAACAAAGTGGTATGAATACATGAATATAAATACCTGTTTTAACATTTACCCTTAGCAACTCTCCTCATGTAGGAATAGCTAAATTAAAATGATGTATACTGAAAGTTTTCCAAGAGCTTGATATTTATATGACTCTTCTTTGATTACTGTTAAATTTGAAAAATGTGGCTAAAAATGTTTAGAGAAATTGGCTTGTTGCCTGACTGATGTTGCCTCTGATATACCTTTGCTGCAGGGCTTGTAAAGTTTTTATCTTTTTTTCGCTGGGAAACGTAGAAAAATATTAAATATATTCATGTTTCAGTAGGGGAAAAAAAAAGAGAGAAAAATACTCTTTATCCAATTGTAGTGGGTTTGTTTTTCCTTTCTTCATACATATGCCTGCTTTGTCCCTTACCATCTCCAGTTTGCCCAAGTACCTCCATTGCCTTTTAGAAAGCATAGGCTGTTTTGGTAGATGGAAGCTACTCTGCTTTACTGTATCTTCCTCACAAATTCAAGAATCCCCATAGAGTCATAGAACACGCTGAGCTGGAAGGGACTCATCAGGAACATCAAATCCAACTCCAGGCCCCGCACGGGACACCCCAGAAATCACACCATGTGTCTGAGAACATTGTCCAAAATCTTGAACTCTGTCAGGCTGGTGCTGTGACCACTTCCCTGGGGAGCCTCTTCCAGTGCCCAGCCACCCTCTGAGTGAAAAACCTTTTCCTGATACCCAGCCTAAACCTCCCCTGACACAGCTTCAGGCCATTTACTTGTGTCCTGTCACTGGCCACCAGAGAGAAGAGATCCGTAGCTGCCCCTCTGCTTCTCATCGTGAGGATGTTGAGGACCATAGCGAGGTCTTCCCTTAGTCCCCTCTTCTCCAGGCTGAACAGACCAAGTGACTCAGCTGCTCCTCACATAGCTTCCCCTCCAAACCTTCACCATCCTTGTGGCCCTCCTTTGGATCCTCTGGAATAATTTTATGTCTTTTTTATATTGTGGCACCCAAAACTTCACACAGCATATGAGGTGAAGCTGCCCCAGAGCAGAACAGAGTGGGACAATTCACTCCCTTGCCCAGTTGATGATGCTGTGCCAGAGGCACCCTGGGACACCCAGATAGTAAACAATAGTCCGGTTTAATTCACTACGGTTCTTCCTTCATCTGTTGCTGCAAGATCTACAGTCACTCAGGAGCAGTCGTGAGTCATCGTCATTCTCTTCAGGAAACCTGTATCAAATGAGAACATATATATTGAACTTCATATCAAACCGTGAATGAACTGAGTGGAGTAAATGCACTGAGGAACGTCTATAGGGGAAATGGGAGAAAGGTTGGTTTGGAATAGGTCAATATGTGAAAAATTTATTCAGCAAATGGAGCCATTGTTTTACCAAGCACCAGATTGGATTGGAGCCTTAGCCCCATGAGTATAGACAGGAGTACAGACTGGGAGAATTTGGGAACTGTGAGATTTGGGTCGTTTGTTTGTTATTAGGCAAGAGCAAAATCTGTAAGAAAACCGAGATATTTTATTCACTAATCCAAAATATAATCTGATTTAAACCAATCCCAGAAGAAAAACTGTGTGTGTTCATGAAGTCAGGAGCTGCATTCTTCAAGCTAAGTGTTCTTTTCCCTTATCAGCTCCTTACGCCTATGAGTACTTTTGATCACCTTTGTTTATGAGGAGCAAGAGACAGATATGACAATTCTAGATTCAAAAAAAAAAAAAAAAATCCCCAGAGCCCAGAGGGAGGAACTCCTTTGGGTGTGTTCTTACTGCTGAGACAAGTCAAGGTGCCTAACTTTCTCATGAGGTTGAATTAGGTCTCCCAGGGATTAGAGTGCATTTCATAGTGCAAGTTAGGTTTATTACAGCAGTAGTGATCATTAAGGATGCTGTTAGCAGGGTGGTTGATTTAAAATCATAAGAATCTTGACTTCTCTGTAGAAACTGGTATTTTTAACAAGGTGATCTTTGGTTTTATGCTGTGGTAAAGGAACATATTGTTACACACCACACACAATAGGAAAAAAACCATAATCTAAGATCTATAGTTAGAGGTCTCATGATTGAATTCTCTATAACTTATTCTATGGCCAAGAACGCGTCACAGACTATGAACACAGTGATTAAAAAAAAAACAAAGACAATTTATAATTAAAGGTGTCTGTATGCACAATGAGTTTTTTCTTTTCCATTTCTTCTGTCAAGCTGTTCAGCCCAGGGATTCTGTACTCATCAAGACCCATGACTAACAGCACACTTTGAAAAATGTCCAGACAAAGTGTTTTTGTTACATTGTGATGGTTACATCATTCAGCGACCTGTAGAAAGACTTGCATTTTTAACATAACTGGCAACAGCCCTGAAAGTGTTGGCTCAGTCTTTGCTCACTGAATGCTGTAGTCTCCTAAACAAACTGTCTGGGTAAGGTTGAGTTCAAATAGTAAAAGCAGTAATGGTGAGATTTTCTTCCTGTTTGAAGTAGAGGAAGGAAAAAAAAAAAGATAGGTGTGTTGGATAAAGTTTGCTTTACATTTATTCCTGATATTTTGTTCACATTTGGAGACTAAGTGTGTCAGTTTTCAGACTAGCTTTCTGAGATTATACAGAAACACACAAATTTTTGGATTGTGTTTCTTACTTCAAAAGTTCAGAATTTTCTTTAGTCAGCTAAATCACTATCTTGGCTAGCCTTGTAGCATTACCTCTCCCTCTTCGTATTTAAGTTTGCTAGGTTTTAGCTGGGCTTTTTGATTGGTTGGGTTTTAAAGTTAACAGTTTGACAAAGAGTTTCATGTCAAGACAACAATTTCAAACTAAATCTGGTTAATGGTATCAATCAAAGAGAAAAGACCCCACAATCACATCTAAGTATTTTTTTCAGATTAAAACCTTATTGATATATGAAACTTTATTAATATGTTTTGTTGTATACAAAATACTTTGGGAAATAAGAAATACTTTTTTTTTTAAACCTGAGATTCCACTGTTCGAGGAAGCTCAGTAGCTCCCTTTTGTTTCAAATAAAATAAAAAACCACTTTTACTGCCAGATGTCCTCTTGCTCTCTCCCCTCTCCTTTCCCAGTTGATAACCACACTATTTTTTTCATTGGTAAAAAGTGATATCACAGCTGATAGTACTAGTATCAATAATGGTTTAGAAAGCTAATTGGCCACCAGAGAAAAAATACAGTAGTATTTTATAATATACAGTACTATATTTATTTTAAAATACAGTCTATTTTATGGTTATATTAGGTGAATGTAATTTCTTAAGCTAAGATTCTTGGAGCCCAAAGCTCACATCAGTCATTTCCCAGTTTCTCCATATTTTCCTATTAACACACTTTAAATTTTTATGAGTATTTACTTTTTCCAAACAGTAGGATCATATGCTGCCTAAGAGAGACAGAGAAAGCAAGTAGAAAACGTCCTGGTGCTACAGAGACATGAAGCAACATTTGAAGGAACTGAGTTTATTAAGTGAACAGAAATGACATTTCTATTGTAAAGATGTTCTGTATTATATACAGGCAATTTCATTCCGTTGCTTCATTCCACTGCTTAGACTTGAATCTGGCGTGGATTAAATAGAAGTGTTTAAGGTTCTCAGGTGTCAGTTGTTTTACATGTAATATTTTTATGGAAAACAAATAACAGAAGACTCACACCAGGAGAAATCAGAGTTTGTAAGCTGTAGCTTTCATGCTGCATGACTACATTTCTTTCTGAAGTCTGTGTTGCATTTGGGAGCAAGATTTGCAATCCTATTACTTGTTTCAACTTACACAGTCACTTGAGCTTGGACTTTTACATGACTGATTAGGAAAATTCAAATTAATCAGTAAAAAGAATATGACTTTATCCCTGGAAAAAGTATCAAGAAATTCCTAGGATTTTTTTTTTTTAAACGTATCATATATGATTTTTCTACCTGACATTGGATAACTGTTCAAGTTAGAAACAAAACACCAAACAGATTTTAAAAAAATGTAATGCATTGTTGCATTAAAGGAACTGCAACATAGATGTTGTGTTACAGAGCATGAAGTGGTAAGGAAAATTTTTTTATTATGTTAGAAAAAACAAAAGGAAGAATGAAATATTTGCATTGATGGAGCACTGCTCTTTGTCATTCTATTCACAGAGTTTCCATTAGCAGTTTTACTGTCTTGCAGGAAAAAAAAAGTCTGATTATCTTCTGGATGGAATATAGGACTTGTGTCATATTCTCCCAGGGAATTTATATTTTGTGGCATAAAAAGTTTCTCCTACTAAGTGCAGGAGCACTGCCAATAGACTTGCGACTTGACTGTTAATTCAAAGCACTACAAAATCAATTTTGGTACCATGTAATAGCAATTAGGTCTCATTTTCATACCGCCTTTAACAAAATATTAAGGGTTTACTCTATCTACAGTGTTTTAATGTTTTAATAGACAGTAATTCCTCTGTGTTCATTAACTGGAAGCATTTGTTCAAGGATTTAAAGACTTTATCTGAGAAAGTAGAACTCTTTGAGATGCAGCTAAGCACATTTGTAAAATGCTTTTTTAAAAAAAAAATAACAAGACAAAAAAGCAACCAACATCCCCTTTAAACTATTTTAGACTTTTTCTACAATTTCAAACATCTTGAAAGTGATTCATAAAAGCCAATTAAAAGCTAGCCTGTTGGCTCAGCAGGAGGGACTCATATATCCCTTTCACATAATCTTCACTGAGGTATGATGAAATGGGTAGAGGTAGAGAAATAGCAAGTTTCTAGACTTAAAAGTGACAAAGTATCTAGTTACTCCTCACAGGAACTGAAGGGGAAAAATCAATTATAATGTCTTTGCATCTAAAAATATGGCTTATACCTCTGCGTGGTGCATTATCATCAGAGCTGAGCAGACGAGAGAGCAAAGAGGGAATGGGAGACTGAGGAAGTGATCACCAGAGGATGCATTAGAAATTCAGCAGGCTGAAAGCAATTTCAGTCAGAAAGGAAGAAAGAAAAATGTTTTGATGTTAATTCATTCATGCTTCACCATTTGACTTGCGGTCAGGGCCATCCGCTTTGTAGCTTAGTGGGAACAGGTAGAAATTTTTATGCCTGATTCTAATTTCTCTTACTGTTGAAGCAAACTAGAAATTAATCCAATAAAATCAGCCCAGAAGTATTTACATAAGATTAGTGTAAAAATCAGACCTGTTATATTTTTGTGACATAAATATGTAGGATTTATGGCTATTTCTTTCAGACACCCATCAATTCTTTGGACAGAATTAATAAATGTAATTCATAGTAGTTCCTAAAATAACTGCAAGCAGTTTTATTCTCAGCTACTTCCTCTTTTAAGAGGGGAGTCAGGTTTTACCTTCCTTTTCTGAGGAATACATATATATCTTAGGAATAGTTTTATCAGATGTGTTTTGTTTGAGTTCTGGATGAAAGGGTCTTGGTTTTCCTAGCAGGTCAGTCTGTCCAATTATAGCAGAAAGTACAGGGCCTTCCCTGATAATCATACCTACTCTTTGCTTATGAGCACTGTAAGCACTGTCTGCAAAGTAATGACAGAGCTTCTGCTCTCCCTGTGCTGCAGTGAACTGCTCTTTGCTACTTGTCTTTAACTCACTCTGAAGAAAGTGTGGGCAATTCATATAAAAAATTCAAGAGATGCCCTTCTGTGATGGCCAGACAAGGCATAAGCACTTATTTTAGATAGCGACACCTTTCCAGTTTAAAGCATACTTGTTTTCAGCACACTGCTAAAGTAGAAGATGCTGAAGTGCTGCATATCACGGCTGGCTACTAGATCTTGTTTCATCTGATTTTGGGAACTCTTTAAGAATAGCATCCCGTTCCTCTGCAACAGTTTGTCTCCCCTTTTCACACTTCTTTCACCCCCCATCTGCAAAAAAGAAAAGCTTGTAACCTTCAGAAATATAGCACAGAGAAACCTTTCCTCACTGAAAAAAGACTGCTAAACCAAAGCCTTTTAAAGGTAGAGTACAAGGCTGCCGAACTACAGCTCTGAAGAACCAGCAGCTGCCTTGAAATACTGTGCTTGTGGCCAAACTGCCAGAAATGTCTACTTTTCCACTGACTTAATTGGGACTTCACCCAACCAGAGCAGGATTCATTCTTTCATACTTTTCTGTTCAGACAAAAGGAAAAGACTCTATTAGCTGCTTTGATGTACACCAAACCTTTAGTCAGTTAACAGGACCTATCAATTTGTTCAGTTCACCTAGTTCAGGCAAAATCAGAAAAAAAGTTCAGTTCCTTTTAGTGCATTGACTGAGCTGCAGACAGCTGTCAATAGAAAGGAGCTGAATCAGTGCATTTGACTAATATTTTGGACTTTATCAGTAGGCCCAGAACCCAAAAGACAGAAAAGTGCCCCTCCATAGCCACCCTTGTTGTGAGAAGTATCTTCTAATAATATGTTTACAAGAATTTCAATTCAACAATCATTTTTTCCCCAAATTTTGTGCTTTTGAATCAATAGAAACATTTCAGTTGTCATATGTTTATATTGCTTAACATTATTGAGAGACAAGATTTTGACCCACTTATAACAATGCTAGAAACTATGCAAAAACACATCTAAGCAAGATTTGTGGTTTTAAAAGCTCCAAAGGAACAAGGTGTTCATTTGAGGTAAATTACTGCAGCTTAAATCTCTATTGGGCTACACAATGTGGTATTTACTGTAAGAAGACTGGACAGAGATCCTCTAAAATAAAATGCTTATTTGACCATGGACTTTGAATCATGTGAGCTTTTCCTGAGACCATTTTCTAGCATTTATTTATCAGAGTAAAAAAAAAAAGACCACCTCAAACTCTAAACATTAACAACTGTGTGTAGGGGTAAATGTCTGAAACCGAATCACTGAACCTTCAAGCAGAGCCTGCTGCTTGCTAGCTGCAACTGTTGTGGACTGCTTGTAAATTTTGAGTATATCCGGTCTAAAGAAAAGTGGCATGCCCCAAATTCACCAGTTGACAGACATGAAACACACCAGGCTGCTCACGCATTGCATTATTTAGGTTGAGAAAGCATAGAGCTTGGGGCTCTAAAATGAAGAGCATGTGGTAGAAAATAATAGTTCCCTAAACAAAGTAGTCTCCTCAAGAAGGGAACCTGAAAAGAAGGCAGTGAAGATCATAGGTGGAGGAAAGATCCTGGAAGTGGAGGAAGATCCTTAAGATCAAACAGTTCCATGGGGACAAATACTAGGCATGGAGAAGAGGGCATGGGGGCCACCCAGGGACCTAGGCTGATGATGCCCAAGACAGGTGACTGCAAGCAGCAGCACAGCAGGAGCTGACAGGACTCCGCCTGACCATCTGTGCCAGCAGGGACCTCCCTCCTGGGAAATGCAGGCCTAACAAGCTAGGGAAGACTGCGGGAGGGAGTGAAGACATACCATCAAGCAGAATAAAACCTTGAATCTTGTTGATTCTTAATTAATACCCCAGTATCCAGCTCCCCTGTGGGCTGTGATTTACTCCCTCCCACCCATAACACAAGCAGTGTCAGAAAAGGGATGCAGTGGGCCTTGCTATAATGGCATTAGGGGGTCCCTCCAGCAGCAGTGTGTGCGTCAGGGCGAGCGTGCCTGTGTGCAGGTGGCAGGTGCACAGCTCACCACCTTGTTGGGCTCTATCAATCCTGGCAGGGAGCCTCACCAGGGATTTTACCTTGTGCTGGTAACCACAAGGCTTTTGTGGCAGCAAGTGCAGCTGTTGGGCTCTTAATTCAGTGCATTTGTCTGCGTTAAAAGTGATGAAAAATGGATGCTGGTCTCCAAGCTAATCAAAGAAAACAAAGCAGAATGAAACTTACGTCCTATTGCCATCCATATGAGTAAGCACATAAATATTTCAGTCTTCAGTGTCATTTACTTCAGAATCTGTGTCCACTGTTAACTTCTCAAGAGGCAAGAGGATGCTCCTTTTAGGCGACCAATTCAATTTCTCAAATAGAACAAACTATGAGGTGGTATTACTCAGAATTTATACAGAGGGTTATATTTTGCCCAACAGTCACACATGTAAACATGGAAAGTAGTAGTAACAGAGAAACTTTGGATTGGTAAACATAAATCCACAGTCCATATGTGGACTGAGCAGAGATGACCTGGATTAATTCAAGTATTAAATTAAAAAAATTAAAAAAACAAGAAAGGAGGAACAGCAGAAAGATGTATTATGTGTC
This sequence comes from Edolisoma coerulescens, assembly GCA_013397115.1. NCBI lineage: Eukaryota > Metazoa > Chordata > Aves > Passeriformes > Campephagidae > Edolisoma > Edolisoma coerulescens. The sequence goes on from VWZW01001649.1 coordinate 917,288, forward strand.
ACATGGACAAATACACTAGGAAGTTACCCAGTGCAGCTATGTTTTCTTAAATTAGAAAGCAAATACATGCAGAAGGGTTTCATTTGCCATAATTCTCTTAAGAACTGTTAAAATGAGAAGTGCAAGTGTACTTCTGTTCTGTGGCTGAACATATTTTCTCTGTATGTAAGAAAGCATAAGCCTTGATCATTTGATGTCCCTTGATGTTCCAATGATTTCTTATTTTCTTTCTAATATTTCATTTTTTGTTGTGCATATCCAGTTGCTTTTTACTTCAGGGGCTACATAAAAGTTATGATTGTTTTGATTTGCAAGTAGGAAAAAAAAAAACCCTGCTGAAGTTTTTGGAATTGCATTACGTTTTCTAAGATATACAAGCATATCTGTTAAAACATGGATAGGTCAAACATGACCATCACTATTTAAGATTCTGCCAGGCGTTTATATCCATGACCACAAGTTTACAGGATGATCCCAAGATCATTTACTTGAACCCTTCTACAGATTATTGCAGGGAAAGCAAATATTAAACCCATCATGTCAGAATCAAGATGATTTAATGGTGAGTTTGGTAATAGCTCCTCTTAATATTTTTCTATGCCTCAGAGACCAGGAATTTAGGTGCATTGCCTCAGGGAGGATTATTCAATTTTTAGAATGCCAGCATGTATCACAATTCCCCTTTTTTTGTCCCCTGTTGAGTCATAGGAAGAACAGTGTCCCCATTCTTAGAAAGGACGGCAATGTGTTTAAATAAGAAGCAGTGGGAAATTAGTTTATGATTCAATATCAAGTTTGGAATCTGTGCTAGGGAGTCAAAAGCAGATTAGCTATATCCTTAACATGAAATATTGCCATAGAAACTGAGGGAGTACTTGCTAGCTGTTAGAAGCAGAGACATAGGACTTATTTTAATTTTGGGGGGCTTTTTTATAATAAAAATCCTTGCAGTTTCAGCAGGAGCAATATCCATATTCCCTTGAGATTTATGCCTTTATTTTACATTTTATTCTTCATGCTGTACTAACCTCTATAAACTTCCTTGGCCAGCAGAAGCAGTCTAACTTCAATTCATTACTTCATCATAATAAAACTTATTTCAAGGTACATTAGGCTTCTCCAGGCAGAACACTAATATGATACATTTGTTTCAAACAAACAAACGAAAAAAAATGGTGATGGGAGGGACATTTTTTCATTCAGCACTCAGTGAGTTGAGACTGTCTCAAAAATCTCCAGTTGGGTTCAGAGCTATTACCTGTGTTGTTCGCTGCTTAAAATGTATTGAAAGAGTAGGAAGAAAGTGATTCATAGAGTTTTAAGAGAGAAGCTGATGTCAGAAAACTATATCAAGAATAAAACACATGAAACAATTCCACAAATAAGAAAAGGTCTCAGGGAAATTTCTCCTGGCAGTTTCTCCCGGTAATTGCGGAAGCATGTGGCAGAGCCCTCAAAAGAGTACAGAATACATGTACAAGAATGGAGGTGATCATCTCTCTTCTGTCTTTTCTCTACATGTAATTTTTCCAAAACCAAACAAAATGCTGTGGTTTAACCCCAACTGACAACTAAGTACCAGGCAGCCACTTGCTCACTCTCCACTACGTCCAGTGAAAGAGAATTGGAAAAAAAAAATTGTAAAATCCAAGGGTTGAGATAAGAACATTACTAATACTAATACTAATACTAATACTGGAGAATAAAAGCCAAGAAAAAACAAGTGATGCATAATACAGTACTGATGTGCACCAGCTTTGCCAAAGTTTGAGTATAGGAATGATTTATGTAAGTTGATCAAAGACAACTTTAAATACTCAGAAAACTATGTTGGATGCCACTGGAGCACAACAATTTTCCTAATCCAAAATATCACTTTTAAGAGTGCATTAGTACAAAACAAAATGAGGACATTCAGACCATGAAAATAAACAAGTGGAAGCAATTTGTTAGCTAAAATTCTATACTGCATCAATTTTTGAATGGAACAAAAGAAGGAATCACCCATTAAAGAACCCTTGGTAATGTGAAAGTGAAACAGTTCCTTCAGGTAGGAAATCTATCTTCATCTTTCAGTACTATGATCTAAACTGAATGCTCCTGCCTAATTATCCATGTATCTATGGTAATAGAAAGATGAGAACTTTCTCAAGAAAGATATATAATTTTCACTGTCCAGAACAGCTGGGTGAAAAAGGAAATGCCAAGAATATGACTGAATTAGACAGCAAATTTATTAATGTAATTTATCAGACAACTGCTAGGCATTATTTTATACACTCCAAATATGGTGCAACTGTTAAAAAGTCAGTATCAGCCCATTTTTAGACTCTCCCTAATCACTTGTAGTTGCAAGAATTAGAAAAGAGAAGTATTTTTATATTCTTGCTGTGTCAAAGATAAGCAATTTCAACTCATTCATAAAAATATTCCTCTTAGGGAATTTTCAGTTTTAGCTTATCAGGAGGCATTTCTTCATCCAAATATCTATATAATGCACAAGAAAGTGCTGTCTAGTAAATCACAGCAGCTCAAACTTAACCCCTTGATCAACTGCTTTAAATCACTGACTTGTTTATAAATAAATTAGAAAAAAAAAAAAGGTCCTTTCTACTTTGGCAATAAGCAAATTCCTGATCCATACCCCACCGCTCCTCTTTGTTCTTCACTCTTACAAAATACTAGGAACAGGATGCCCAAGAACTAAGACATAACTTCTTTTCAGTCCATTATTTTCAATTCTTCAGTGCATGGCAGTGAAGGTACTTTTAGAAGAGATACTACTTTCTTTTCTTTATGTTTGGGGTAAGTTTTTGAAGACGTAAACATCAATAAAAAAAGGGAAAAAGAACTTCAGTAAAAAAGTTTGCTTTGCATGCCTATATGTTTTAGGATTTTATAAGACACTAGAATCTTGTTCCAGAAAAAAAAACCAAGCAGCTTTGTGTGTGTGACATTTGCAAACCACATCAAGAGAAATACTTGTGAAAAATAGGATTTTATTTTTACAAACAGTAGCTGTCAGATTATGGCATACTTGATATCTCATAGTAATAGAAGAAAAGTAGGTAAAATCTTCCATAATCACCTTCTTACACAGTTTGCTACCAAACTGCCCCTGTGTACTGTGTAGAGAATCAATAGATGCATTCCTTCCTTATCTGTGAAATGCAATCTCATCTTTGGTTTAAAAGCAAAACAGAGACATACAGATACACAAATTCTCCAGCCATTCACCTCCATTCTTTTTAATTGAATGCTTATGTGCATTGGTCTCTCAGCACTCTACTGATAACAAAACTCCTTTCAAGTCTCTAAGCTATGAACTCTGTTTCCAAAGACACTGCATCTTCACTGGGATTCTTCTTCAAAAACTATCATGGCTTAATTTTTTCCCCTTTTCTTCTCTAACCCTATGTAATGCTCCAAAGATTTTTCTTTCAGCTTCCTAAAGAGGCAGAAAGACTTTTCTCTATTTCTCTTTTTTCTCCCCTGCATTGAGATAAACTTGAGTGGCAGCCAGTTGAGGGGATTAAAATGGGACAAAAATAACTTCAGATCAAACATTTAGCTGATATCTTTCCTCCTAGATTACCAGCAGGAGATGTGAATATATGTATTTGGGTAAGTCACTGTTCTGCAAACCATCTGCTTTTGATTGCAGAGTGACCGTAAAAAATTTAATAACTTGTAACACCTGGCAAATGCACTTCAAAAAACCTAGGAATGGCTATGGTGCTAGAAATACAGATAAAAAGTTGCTATTTATTATTTAAATTAAGTTTATGTTAAAAATAAATGAGTGTACTTCACTGTTGCATGCAAGCCTCATACTGTACAGAGAAGCCCTGACACAGTGTAGGTCAAGCCACACAGTAAGAGGCTCTCAGATGTGCACAGGCTGCTGGCTTTTGTCCTGAGCTAACTGGTGGAGACACAGGGAGCGGGACACAAGAAGACAGACCTTTCAATGCAGCCCTGGCCCTTGTTCCCCTGAGGATGTGACCCCACTTGTGTCCTTCACCAGGCATAAGTGGTGGGCTTTGGGAAATGGGACAGCTGGCCGTCCTGCACTGGGCAGGCACAACCTGCTGGGGCCAGTTTCAGCTGCTCCTGAGGTGATGGGAGCAACCATTGCCTGCCAAATACTTCACTCAGTTGGAGGAGTGTATGGTGCCTTGCGTGAGCTTGTTCTAAAATAGGGAGGTCATGGCTGTGTGAGGGCCATTGGGAGAGTCACATGCTGGTGGTAATGAAATTATGTCAGTCATTATCCACTGAGCCCAGCCTCCAGCTTCACATGTTGCCTCACCAATGGAGTTAAACGAGTCTGCGTTTAATGTACAGTGAAAACAAGAGAAGTTGAAAGTGGGAAGGAAGGAGAAGAGGTGTTTCCGTGAGTATTTCTTCATCTTTTTTGCTTCAATATGGGAATCAGTAAATAGATGTTTGTTGACTGACACTAAATAAATAGTCAACAGTGCCTATGACACATCCATGTTGTGTGATTACAAGGCAGAGTTCAGTTGTGAGCTCTGTAGGCAAGTACTGGACAACAATGAAGTGGAAAACGTGAGTATGTATCCCAGAAAATGAACCAAAGTTTTGGGAGTTTCTTGTTTGAATAGACAATCAGTCTGTGGGAACATGCTGCCACCCAGCTGTAAGGGACAGGGTGTGCCCTGCCTTAATGCCAGTACCCCATGGCAGCAGTGAGTTTAAGGTGCTCATCCAACAAAGGCTTACTCATGTGTTTAGTTTTCACATAGTAGGTAAATTCTGTCAGCGCTACAATCAATGGGAGCTTTGCCAGTGTCTTAACTAGGGCTGGGTTTTCACCTTGAAGTCAGCAGTATTACCTTCAAGGTATAAAGAGAATTATGTGAGTAAACCTAGGGAGGACTAGAACCAAATTTATTCATGGTGCCTTACATTACTTTATGGATTGATCTTGGGGTTGCTAGATTTTAGTTACTGTAAAGTTTGTTTTGTCGCATCAATTTGTAAGTCCACAGAAAAATGCTGAGACTAAAGGTGAATTAGCAAACTTTATTTAACTGCAAGGTTTTAAATTGCCTATAAAATTGCAGTTCTCACAAAATTCTGTTCTCAGTGTTTACTTACAAAATGAGCAGGTGAAAAACAGGAAAAACAGATTCTGTGTTTCAATACGTGAGACATAGATTGCTCATATTTAAACATAACATCTGTAAATAATTCACATTTTAGAAATGGGTAATGCCACTTATTAACTGTCTTCATCTATTTCAGACAGGAAACTGATTTGCTAGATTTGTGTTCTCTTTTAGTTCATATACGAGATAAAATGTAATTTCTAGGGTAGATAATAAAAGTTTCCTCTGAAGGGGAAAAAGCAAATGTGGATCTTGAATGATGTTGTTTGTATACAGAAATCTGGTGTACTAATTCTCTATGACTTTGTGAAAGTGAAATGTCATTCAGTGCCTTTAAAAGTGAGTGCAAACCTAAAAAAAGTTCAGATTGACCATATTTAAATGAAAGTAACAGCTGTCGAATCCTGATTATGAACTTTTTCAGACAATTCTGATTATAAAATATCTCATTGGTGCTAAGTTAATGTTTTCTATTTGGTTTTGATTACCACCGGATCCAGATGTGCTAGTTGTGCTAGGAGCAAGAAAGTGTCCTTCCTTATGATCTCCAGCAGTAATAACCTCTGCTGTTATTCATCTCTTCCCTCCCCTTTTGCTCTACTTCAGCTTCCTGTGCTGTGCCTCCCTTCTTGCCCAGATACCCTGAGCATCCATCCTTCAGCCTCCATTCTGTCCAGAAGATTCCACCTAACTATGGGAAGGTATAAATGTTGGGAAGAAGAGTGAAGTTCACAAAACTGGTGAATTCCTGCAGTTGCGTTATTAAAACTGGCAGAGTCTTTCATATTAAAGAGAATATGATCACCAGCAGTGATCATATGAAGCATATTCCAAGAGGAGAGGGTAAACTGACGGAAGTTGCAAGCTTGTGCGTCAAAGTCAATTTATCTTTTAGAATTTTAGGCCACACAGCAAAGCGGATTAAGGAACTCGGCCACCAGGAAACACTCTGGCAAACCCACAACCTGTCAGCAGTTCCTCTGCCTCAGCTGAGCTGAAAAGAAGGGAATTGATGGTAAATCAATAGTGCTTGATCGTCATATACAATACTGCATAATGGCAACACTGAACAGCCAAGCGATTCATGATAGTTCTCTGCTTTGAGGGAAGCATAGAGTAGGTGCAACTTCCTGGAAATAGATTCTAATTGTCCATGTGTTTGGCCATTAAATTGTTCCTTTCCTGCTGATTTCCCAATATACACGAGAAGGGGATTGCCCTCTTGTACTATATTGCAATCACGAATACAGGTGTGACTATCTACAGGATCCCCAGTTCATTTCAAGGTACTAAGGCACTACTAATATTTCTCTCAGAAGAAAATGTAAAAAGATATAGTAATCATGCATCTATGGAAATCATTGTGAGAGGACATACTGAAATGGTGTATAATCTTCTTTATCAGTTTAGACATTACACAGAAGAACAGATGATAGCAATGCATTGTTCATGTGACCATGTGTCTGGGATGCAATGTCACCCTCGAGGTAGAGAGCAGGGCTGGGGTTCCACTTTGCACTCCATCTTTAGCTGCTAAATATTAAATGTTTGTTTGCTAAGCTGTGGAACTTAAAGTACATATTTCTGTGTCTCTTGACTGATATTTATATAGATATGAAATTTTATTGGCCTAGAGCATCGTGATAGCTGAAGGAATTTATTGTGGTTTCTCTGTGAGATATAAAATCAATGAATTCACACTTGACTACACCTTTATATGCAAGTTTTAATATATACATCAGATAGGAATTGTTGATGTACAGCTTCCAATTTCTCACATCTTTTCTCTGTTACAGCACTGTACCCTAGGTTTTTTTTCCTCCATTCTTCTTATGAATACATGTTTGCTTTGTCATCTTGCCTCCTATCTTGAAAAAGGATTCATATTGATGAGCCCTATACCCAAATGAGCTTTTGCATAACATGCCACAATCAGTCATTTACAGCTACAAATTTCACATCTTCTTTAGAAAACATTTTTTCTATATTTCTAATTAAAGTAGTGCCTTTGTTCAATTCAGTCTTGGACTCTGATGAGCACAGAAGAGGAAACCCTAATGAATTTTGGTTTTCTGAGTTATCTATGGTATATCAAGCACAGAAATATGCATATACACACACACACACATCCATCCCAACTTTAATAGTGCTGCCATGACCATATTTTTCTCTCTGATAAACAGGAAAAATCACAGATGTTATGTGGTAAACAGCAGATTATCATAATTTTAGGTTGTTATTAAGTGTATTAAGATAACAATACCTTGGTATATCTTTCTCTATTCTTGGCTGTACTGCATTAAGTGAGGTACTGTCCAGTGTGACATCCTTTTATCATTGATGGGAACTGGGACTATGAGTTTCATTCTTGTTTAGCCATTCCGTGTGTACAGTTTGTAAAGGAGTTTTCTGGAAGCCTGAGCAGAATCATCTTCTCTAAGAAGAAAAGCATGACAGCATCTTTGTAGGCAAGATGGAAATAAGAGATGATTATGTGTTTACTGATAACTAAAGAAACAAAACTGTGTGAAATAAAACACCACTATACACAATTCTGCCCTTGGGAAAAAGGATCAGAGGAGGAAGCCACTATAAATGCCAGTTATATTATTGAATGCACTATTCAAATGTATTCAAATATTAGAGCAACAACAGTTAATTTGAGAATAAAACAGGAAGAAAAATATGCACATTTAAATATAGTCATGCTTCTACTTCAGATACTTAAATGAGCTAAATCTAATATCTATTTATGTATTATGTATTTTTATGCATTATGTGTTAAATCACTCCTCAGTTCTTGAATATACTCAAGCTTTCTTTTGAGCAACCTAATTACCATACACTGTATTGTGTATGTAACGATGTACCATACAAGCATGTTTCTTAAGCAAACAAAAAACCCCAAATCTCGTCAATATGTTCTGCTTGGCATCTGTTCTGATGGTGCACAAAAGAAATTTTCCCCTAGACATCACTGTGCTATTTTCACTTCGGAAGTACATAAAAGTTAAAATTTTCATTTCCTGACAGACATACTGTTTTCAAAGTTGTTAGTCTAAAACTGTTCCTCGAAGAAGCCAACACAGCAGGTAAATTTTAAACTACCTTTCAGTGTGTAAAATCCAGGTGTATCCTGTCTTAATGCAAGGAAAACAAAAGGAAATTGTGTGAAATATGCTGTATGGTAGCTATATAGAGCAACATTAGGAATATTTCTGTGTTGACCTTTTAAATGCCTGAGACTTTTTTTATCCAATATTCTAGTTCTATATTCTCTAACATCCTTTTATATCAATGTGTTGCTTCAGTTTTCCCTAACTGTGGCAGATTTGACCACTGGTGGCTTGAGATTTATTCACCAGTTTTCTTTCACTCTACATACCGCCAAGAAATGTATTGCTGTCATTTTGTGGTGAGGACATTGCTGAGTCAGAATGGCAATAAATTGTGAATAATGTCTCTGCAAATGGGTTATTCTAGCCCATCTCACCAGTACTTACATGCTTGAGTGACTACAGCCAAATGCTTTTCCTTAGTCATTATGAAATCCCCATTCCCACTTCTTATATAATCCTAGCCCAAGGTACCTCTAATTCCCAAGTTTGAGTACTTTGCTTGAAGCGATGATACAAGAACAGCAATGATTCACTTTCAGATGTGCCTACGCAACAGCAGAAGCTTGCCAAGCTAGAGAAGGAAACGTCCAAGGTCAGTGACAGTGCAATGGAGAAACTTAGTCAAACAGATGTAAACACCTAATTCTGAAAGAGATTAGCAGTCAGCTAAACTGGAGATACTGATTTCTCACAGAATATATTCCCTTCTTGATGAAGTGTTTTATTTTAGAAGTTCTTTAAAGCGCAAAGCATTTCCAGTCCTGCATTCAGATATGCAGCAAAGAGTACCCAAGTTCTAAGAAAATTTAAATTTCTCATATTTGGGTTTCCATCCTAGCCTTTAATTACCTCTACATTTTTTAAGCTCTACAGAGAAAATGCCCCTTCCCACAGCAGTGCCTTAACTATAGAAATAGAATGTATTTTGCCTGTTTCTCCTATCCCTGTGCTTTGAGTTCTCTTATTCCAGGCCCAGCTTCACTGGGAAACACCTATGATACCATTGTCTAAACTCTTCTGCAACTTAGAATTTTTTTGGAAATGGTGCATGGTGCTTTGTAGTACTCTGGAAAAAAGAATCAAGTCAAGATGTCCAATTTTTTCTGATGGAAACTGAGATTAAATTGATGTGCTACAATTCTTTCCATTTTCTCTTAAAGAGAAAACAGTTTGTGAAGAGAAGATTATGATTTGAGCCATGAATTTAGAAGAAATCTTAACATCTAGACAGTAATAGAAGCTGGGATAGACCTCTTGTGCTTAATATTTGGTTCCATCTATGCTTCTCATGTTGCTTCCTATTTCTTCTAAATGTTTTACATTTCCTCAGCTGCTTGTGTATAGTACTTGCCATTTTCTATGGATTGCTAAAAACATTTGGGCATGTCAATTGATGGAACAAAATCATTCTTCTTGAGTCAGATAGCAATGTTTCAATACCTTTAATGCATAATACATATATATGTTGAAAATATGCATTAAAACCAGGTATTAACAGATTTTTGTCTCTCCTAAGTGATGATGATAACAGTAACTATTCTAAGCGGTCTAAAATGCTATTGGGAATGACATGTAAACTCCATAGCTGCTAAGATTATTGCAAACTCAAGCTCAAAGTGGAACTGCTGTGTATTATATGACTCTCATTTATGAGGAGCAGGGCTAAGAATGCAAAGTATCCACAGGAAGTACAAATTTTGGTGCGGAAAATCCATTCTGTAACAATAAAAGCGGGGGGGTGAGGAAGGGGAGTTTATGAGATTCCTTTTTGGTGCGCTAGTAGAATTTTTGTCTTTTTGCAGCTTTTTGCACAGTTTTAAACTTTGATGATATTGAATTAGGAGGACATGCTGACTCTCCTGAAGGCAGAGAGGCCCTGCAGTGAGGCCCAGACAAATCAGAGAGCTGGGCAGTCACCAGCTGTGTAAAGTTTTAACAAAGACTCGTGTCTCTTTGCACTCTGCAGCTTTCCCATGAGGGGAAGAAGAAAGGCAGGTACCTATCTCTTCTCTGTGGTGACCAGTGACAGGATCTGATGGAACAGCATGAAGCTGTGTCAGGGGAGGTTTAGGTAAGATATTTGGAAAAGGTTCTTCACCCAGAGGTGGCTGGGCACTGGAACAGGCTCCCCGAGGGAGTGGTCACCGCACCAAGCCTGACAGAGCTTAAGAACTGTTTGGACAATGCTCTCAGGTGCATGGTGTTACCCTTGGGGTTGTTTTGCTCAGAACCAGGAGTTGGATTTTGATGATCCTTGTATGTGCCTTCCAACTCAGGATGTTCTATGATTCTGTGATTTGTGGTCAAGTAGTATGTAAGCTGTAATATTATTTATAAGATACGAAGGATACCTATTGTATATTATTACAACTCTTGCAGTTTAAACGTTTGTTACAGACATCCTAGTAAAAAATATAACCTATCCTCAGACATTCACTGAAGTGGCCAGGAATCAGCTGTATCTCTGGAAATAAGCAGGTCTTTACAACTCAGTTTACTGCCTTGTGTGATAGGGTTTCTGCTCTTAAATTCCATGCAGTAAGAGAACAAAGTTTCATTGGTTGGCGTGGATACTTTAAATGTAAGTACAAATCAGTACTTAGGAATAAAGCCAGGTATGTAAACTTTTATGACAACAGTGATATACAAAACGGCTATTGATACAAATACTGCTCTTTTCTGTTGTCAACAGCCATGTAACTGCTTCTAATTGTTACAAGAATAAATGGAAGAGGATCCTAAATAGCAATGGAAAATAATAAAGACTTGCATGTAACTAGTATTTCAAAATATTGATATCAAGATACAGTTCTATCTCTGGGGACCACAACCTGAAAATAATACACGATACAGCTCCCCTGTTACCTCAATTTTACTTTGTTTATTGTAAAAAGAATATTAGTAAATGGGAAACAAACTGAAACCCAAAAGGTTGCAGATACCAGCACACGAAGCAGAACTCTTTGAACTCTATTACAATTTCACAAAACGTGAAAAATACTCTAGAGAAATAATTAATATATCAGTGAGAAGTGGCATTGCTTTTATGTGATACACCAAAGTAAAGTAAAACTTAGATGTGAAAACTTGCAAAAGCAACAAAAATGGACAGGTTTTAAGGGTATATAGAGAAGACATCAGTATATTTCATCAGGTTAATAAATTTTAGAAATAATCATATGACTAAAGTTAATTTTTTGGTACAACTCATGAGAAGTTATAGATCACTGCAAAGTGGATAGGAACTGTTGTAACCCTTGTCATGACCATGTCACTGGGACTAAATATTCACTTTGTAATAAAATCTTCAAGTTCTTTTTTCAAACAAACTTCCAATTTTAAATATCACTCGAACAACACAACAGTTAATTATGGGATAAAATCCCTAATTTGCTTTAAAGAAATGCATAATTTGACCCATAAAGCCCCTGTGCTGACACCTGGTACTCTCAATGGTTCTGCTGCATGCATTTTTAGCAGGCTTTTGTACTGCTTTTATTACAGTAGTTATAATGGCATTTTAAATATATTTCGATGTTGTAGATATTTGTGCAGAGCTTTTTTATGTATTTGGTGAATGAGTGAAAGTAGCTTAATGGATAATAAGTAAATAGAGTATTGCACACTACAGTTCATTAGTTGTTGTACTGTAACTATGGAAGGACATTGCTTCAATGTTGATATGAAAAGAAAAAGGGCTGCAGGAAGAGGAGGAGAGTTCTGGCATTAATTCCAATGAGAATAAGGTGGGTTTGAAAACTTTAGGTAGCAGAAGGCAGAACATTATGGGGATTACTGCAGTATGCAAAGTAAGTGTATCCACCCAAGACTAAGAGTTTACTGGCATGGGAATGGTCTGTTGTATGGCTGTTGGTCTAGTGACAGTTCTGGGCTTGATTTAGCAGTGTGGAGACAGCCTCTGAGACTCAGAGTTTTCATATACAGACTTGCAGAAAGGGAATTCCCCTGATCCACAGATCATGCAGAGCTAATTCAAGGGTGCTATACAGCCTGTTGTCAACAGACTGTTTTGTGGGTTTCTGTGGTGCCTTAGTACAGCTGGAGAACTTTCTATTAAGCCAAAATGCTGCATTTGAGCATACTGAGTCATTACAATATTCCTTTTCCTTCCACTTCTGCTTTACAAAAGAAACGCTGCTGATGGCAAAGCCCAAAAACCTTACTCAGCACACCTTTACTTACAGCTTACTTGCACTGAAGAGGTTTGAGGATAGTAATACGCAGTAAGTGCTGGCAAGGGTGCAGCAGGCTAAACAGCACTTTATTTAACTGAAGAACTAAGCTTGAAATCAATTAAAACTCAATTGTATCCAGCAACTCGGAAACACATAGATTTTGCTACTCGCTATGCTCCTACTTTTGCACATTAAATTCTTTGCTGATTTACAGTCAGCTCTAAACTTATTCTTTTTTGATCAATGTGATCCAAATATAGACTCAGATAAATAACAGACTATAAAAAGGGAAAAAACAATAGGAAGGGTGGCAAATGATTTGCTTGATTGAATGGTAACTATTTTCTGACCTTAAACAGAGGGATCATGGTCAGAAGCAGTTACACTCAGAAAAGGAATTATTCGAATGAACTTTGATTCACTTTGCCCATGACCAGTAACATTTACAGAAACAATCCTGTCTGGGCAGGAGAATAGATACAATGACCCAATAGGTCTTTTCCATCTCTTACTCCTATTGTTCTGCTATTACATAAAATACATTAAAAATAAATTTGCATGACATACTGGAACAGCTCCAAGCAAGCCATTTCAATCTCTGAGGAACAAAATAAATATGTAATTTAAATACAGCCTAAAAATATATTTACTGATATGTCTGCATTTATTCTTCCATTGGAGATTACGAAATGAATCTTTATCAAAGAACTCTCCCTAAATAATGTCAAATCTCCGACTGAAGTCAGAGGAAAGACTGAGGCTTTGTCCTTAGAGCATATTGCCTTATTTTTAAGACCCATAAGGGCAAGGTTTAAAAGTAGGACTAGTCTTAAATTGTTGATGAATTTCAACAGGAATGTCTTTGGTCATAATACCATGCTCAGATTTGAAAAATGCAAATATTCATTACTTTAAGCTAGAGGCAGATGCAAGTATTCTATTGAACAAAAATCAGCCACAATGAGCATTAACTTTTGAAAAACAAGTTAATCAAATCTCCACTTGAAACCATTGCTTGATGAACTAAAAGGCTATTTATGTCCCCTGGTTGTTTCCATGAGAAGTGGGACTAACCTGTCACAAAGAGACAATGAAGGAGAACAATTTCTACAAAGCTTGTCAATGAACTTGCAGTACCAAATTTCATGTGCAACAGACACCAGACTGATTGTAACCATTCCTCTTCAGGCTCCTTTTGGGCATATGCAAAGCCATGTGCAAGATATACATAATTTAAGAATACTAAACAGCTACTGGTTTACACAAGACATGACAGGAACAAGCTGCTAGACACTAAATGTTCACCACCCCTGTAGTAAATGTAAAGAAACTTTCACCAGGTTTTCACTGATCAGATGGAGAAGAGTGAGCCTTCTTTGCTCCTTGGATCAAGTTGAGCTTTGACATTGCTGGGCTGCTCTCTGCCTAATCCCTATTTTTTCCTTTAACGCTTTGGTAACTTTTTCTGATAGCATATTTCCTGCTGAATGCTTGAGCTGCTCACAATCCTCTGCTTGTCAAGTTTACCTGTCTTTCGTTTCACTCTCTTGTTATGGTTTAACCCCAGCCAGAAACCAAGTCACACCTGCTTGCTCACTCCCCTGCCAGGGAGAGTGGGGAGAAAATGAGAAGAGTAAGTGGGAAAACTCATGCGTTGAGATAAAGACAATTTGATAAGTAAAGGAAAAGCTGGACATGCAAGCAAGCAAAACAAAGAATTAACTCACTGCTTAATGGGCAAGGATTCAGTCTTCCCCAGGATAGCAGGACTCCATCACACTTAACGGTTATTTGGGAAGACAGACACCATAGCTCCAAACATCTCCCCTTTCCTCCTTCTTCCCTATACTTTATATACTGAGCATGCTGTCATAGGTCTGGAATATCCCTTGGGTCAGTTTGGGTCACCTGTCCCGGCCATGTCTCCTCCCACCTTCCCATGCAGACCCAGACCCCTTGCCAGCATGGCAGTACAGAAATCAGAAAAGGCCTTGGCTCTATGCAAGTACTGCTCAGCAATAACCAAAACATCTCTGTAATATCAACAGTTTTCAGCACAAATCCAAAACACAGCCCCATACTAGCCACTGTGAAGAGAATTAACTCTATCCCAACCAAAACCAGCACACTTCTTTATCTTGTGTGGATCTAATATGTACTTTCTCACAGTTCTTTTCTACAATTTTGTTATTTTCCTACAAGTCTGAGTCAAGAACTTGCAGCTGTGCTGTATCCCAAGTAGAACTTGGATCCACACTGACAGTAGACCGTGTTCAGGCATGTCTCTGCCTCGATTTTGCAGAAGTCTTAGGAACATGATACAGAGATACCCAAGCTGGTCAAGCAGGAAATCAGCACAGGTATAACACGATTCACGGACTCACTGTTCTTCATACCTCTAGGAAAACATAGCTATTCTGCCATAAAATACAGCTGAGCTATTAAACCTTGTCAGATCCAATTTGACTCTACCATGCAGTCAATTCATACGTTTCTGAATCTCTAACACTGTTAATCCACAGCCTGGCTAATTGAAAGGGGCATATTTGATAGTATTATGAATGTGAAAGCCCTAGTATCTTATGTGATAATTCTTGAAGAAAGGACATTAGTCTTTGCTACTTAATATTCAATATGTGGAAAGGACAGAAGTCAACAACTGGGGGCCAAACAAACAGGCTATCTCTTAGAAATGAATCATGTCTCTGATAAATTACCTCAAATCATGAAGAAATACCCTTCACTTATTAGGCTCTAATGATTTTTGATTCTTCACAGTGTTAAGGAGCTATTATTGTCAATTGGAATATTTATTTCTAATTTAAATATTTCTGACTTGTTGTGCTGTGTGTGACATACCATTTCAAATCACATTTAATCATCATCTCCTAAATAGAAGAAAGGAATGAAAGATCATGAAAACTGCACAGACAATCTATCTTTTGATCACTGGGTCTTATTATGATTTTATCTATCAGATTAAAGGGCTTCTTCGCTGTATTTTTATTAATCAATTTTGAGAAAGAGAAAAGGAGAACTAATAACCACAATTAGCCAGATTCTTTGGTAAATATTGGAAGAAAAGCTCAAAAATATAAGGTAAAAATTGTAAACTATGCATTCTCTGAGTCTTTTAGAGGAAATATACAAAGAAGAAAACATGATTAATGATGTGGACTCAGAATTTCTGTTAGAATGCATTTGCAACAGCAAGTAAGTCTGTCTGACAAAGTTAAAGTAGGGCATTGACATGCTTGTGTAACAGGAAACAAAATCCACAGGCTGCTTCTGGTGAAGTGTGAGAGTGATGTACATCAGTGTTCTTTGTTTTGCTCCTTTCTAGGGTGAAACAAAGTAATCTATCCTGTAGATGTGTTTGTTAGTCTCATATTGCTTTTAAGCATTTATATTTTAAGACTTCCCTATTTTTACAACAAAAACATATGCATTGCACACCTTTTTGCCCATCTGCCCTGTTCTCTTACGGAGAGAGATATTGGGAGTCACTCTTCATCTAAGGATAGAAGAACTTAGTAAAAGAGTATTTCTTTTTATTAAAAAGACCAGCTCTGACTTTGGTTTCATGTTCTTTAGAATATATGGCAGCTGAAAGAAAGAATTAGAAACAGAAAAAGAATGAAGGCTAATCCTCAATTTAGCAGCATGAATTAAAAGGATCACTTTCAAGGCCCGCTACTTTTCGTTCCAAAAATCTTAGTAGCAGCGTCTCTTTCTCAGTGTGATCCTTCTTATCATTCAATAAAGGAGCATTTTTTTAAGAAAAAGAAATAGATATGAGAGCTTCAGTAAAGTTATCAAAGAGCATGATGTTGTCATACAAATGAGAAGAAAAAGACCTCTTCATACAAATCTGTCTATGAAGAAATAAGAATTTTAATGGCAGCTATGGGCTTTTGTTTGTTTCAGGCCTAATTAACTTAGAGAAAAGGTCTCTTTAGGGTTGATTTTAAATCACATGTTTATATATAAGTATAGTTTCCTGTGTCCCTTTCTACATTCTTCCTTTTTATATTTCATAAAACATCAGGCAGCCTCCAGATCTGCTGCTCTTGTGCCCATGGCCAAGCATTGATTTCAGAGTTAACAGCTGGCAGCCACAGAGCTCTGCTGCCAGCAGGTCCTCCCTCCTTCCCTCCTCTGTGCCAATGAACTCCAGCATCTGAAGAACAGTGGTAGCAGTGCACTCAGGAGAGTTTTGGAGTAGTTTTAATTATTCAGTTGTGTTGTGGTGTTAGAAGTGATTCAGA
This sequence comes from Edolisoma coerulescens, assembly GCA_013397115.1. Classification (NCBI taxonomy): domain Eukaryota; kingdom Metazoa; phylum Chordata; class Aves; order Passeriformes; family Campephagidae; genus Edolisoma; species Edolisoma coerulescens. Next base: position 934,006 of record VWZW01001649.1, read on the forward strand.
TGTCCTACTAACTAATCTTACATTTCCATTCCATGTAACTTCAGGGCCCTGTCAATTTCCTTCTGTTCCCTGAGATTTCATTTTCACATTACATTTTTGTCACCGAAAAAATGCCATTGGAAACTTTAGTAAATTTCTTTAGCAGATCTTATTTTAGTGAAACGTAGAGGAAGCATGGAACGAGATTTCCCCAGACAACTAAGGCAATAAAAATAGAATGTATCCCTTTAAAGAGAATTTCATTCTGATTTCCAATAAAACAGACAAATTCATCTTTCTCTTCTTCTTTCTTTTACTTTTTTTTTTCCCCCAAAGTTTAATAGAGGTTATAGTAGTGTGGTTTCAAATAATATCAGAGGATCTAATTATTCTTGTTAAGAATCATGAAATACTTCTAAGCAGTACTGTATTACATACCATTTCAAATCACATTTAATTATTATCTCCTAAATAAAAGGAAGGAATGAAAACTTATGAAGACTGCACAGGCAATCTATTCTAATTCACTTCCTAAACCTTGAGCTGCTAATTTGATTATGAATTGAAACATTTGTGCGGACTAGTAATTCTGTTGCAATCTTCATTTCAAATACTGTGACTGATGGCTCTGCTTCTCTTAATAACCTTCTGCAGAAAGTGCCAGATTCCTTTGGGGCTTTCTTTGTTACTTTTCCCTTTAACAAAGTGAAGAATACTTTCTGACCTCAAGTCTGAAGTTAGCATGACAGCAGATGAGAATGCCGAAATCACAGCCGTGGGTTCATTTCCTTCCACTGAGTGAATTTCTTCATTTTAGATGGGTACAGGACCAGGGAAGTATTATTACAGGCAGAAAGCGAACTGCATTATTAGCAATATCATTTGTATATGCTTCTGAGTATCTGAAACTAAATGAACTCTGATTGTCTCTATAAATGCTTTGTAACTTCCCAGCTTGGCTTTGTGACAGAATTCAAAGGAGTGGGGTTTTATTTTTTTTTTTTTTTTCCTTCCCATGGTACATCAATATTTTATTTTCCACCTAATTTTTAAATGTCTTCCCTCTAATTTTCTTTAAACTGACTGTCAAAGGGGTAAAATACTCAGATGGAAATATTCAGGAGTTACAGAGTAAGACATAAAATGCTTTTGTCCTGTCGACTCAAAGCCCAGGGAATAACTGAAAAATTTGAATTAGACAAAAGTGCTTATAATTGAAAGGTGTTGCTCACTTCTCCAGTGCAGTTTTGTTAGTTTACTAAGAGCCTTGTATAACCAAGATACCCCTGCAAAGTTAGAATACTTTACTGTTTGATATACATGGTGCCTGTACTGGTGTTTTATGAAGGACATGCAAATGGCACAACATGGCAAGTTAACTTTTATTCTTTCAGTGCAGCAGACTCTGCCTAGGGTAAAACAGGGACATATTTTCCTGTAATCTAATGAAGAGCTTCTATGGTTACATGGAAATTTTCTGCACTTTTCTGTGGGGATATAGACCTGACAGGCATTACTGTGTCTTTCGAAACTCTTTATATGCTGGCTATTTTGAGTTGTAAGATAAAAAATTATGTCACTTTAAAAGTATCCGAACAACTGAACTGGTAATGTCATAAACAAGAGGAGCACTTTGGACAATATTGACTTATAGTAAATCAGCCCAAATGAAAACAGCAAGTTTTGAATATTTATCTGAAGAAAATTAGAATAGATAGTGATGTTTTTCATAAGACTGTTAGTTGGGACCTGTAATTTGTGTCCTCTCTATGATGGGTTTGTCCCTTCTCTCTGTGGCTTCTTTTTGATATGAAGAACATTGCACAAATCCAATCAATTTCTGCTTTCTCAGGATACAGAGGGAAGAAGAAAGAATCTACAATCTGTTAAATCACATATCTAGGTGTGGTTTCTTGTTAGTTATTGAGATCTGTGGTCACGGCACATAGAAGAAACTTTCATAAAAAAACATACTAAGGATATGTCCTGGATCAAACTGTAAAGGGATCCCTTTTGAAAAGACTGTATTACCCAGCTCCAGCTTTCTCGGACTATTTCTGTGGCACTGCACTATTGTTAACAAGCCATGCAGATTAACGTAGAGATGACTCTTCATAGCTCAGGGAAAGTTCTCCACAAGTGCTACTAAACTGCTTTCAGGGGTCCAAATCTGTTCAGGTTCCCTTCCCAGTCTGCATTTTTGACAAGGATCACACAAAAAAGATGAAAAACTTCGTAGCCAACAACCAAAATCAAAAATGCCACAGGAATGCCCTTAACAGACACCCTTTGCCCATTATCTGCTTGAATCTTGCAGTATGTTCAGCCCACAGGCAGTCAGTCCATTGCTTAATGTGTTCTCTGTTATTAATCATCATTATAAGATATAAATCTCCCCAAATCTTTATCTTCAGACTTGGTTTTGAGAACCTAAAAAATAAAAACAGAGTATGTCATTTCACTCCTAGGCACATAAATCACCACTGAATCTATATTTATATGTGTCTTGAACTGGTTTCTGTTAAGCACTCTGCCAAGGATTTAGGCATGGCAAAGTCTCACAGCACAGTTTTTTGAGGATGAAGCAGACTCTGATTTCATGCATTTTCAATAGATGGTCTGTCTGAAAGGCTTATCAGATTGTTCTTCTTTCCAAAACAGAGTTTTCACTTCCTGTTGCACTGTAGAGCCAGAGGAGTTACTGAGCTGGATTCTGTTCTGTCTCACTTGTAAAGTCCTTCTGTTACTACAGGACTGTTCACTATAGTGTCTCTTAATTGTAAATATTTATTTTCAAGTACCTCATAGTATTTCATGAAAGAAGGAAGCAATAAAAACTGAATTCATCAAAATGAATGCTGTTCAATACTTTCTGCTGTCGTTTGGTGAATTTTTATTACTGAAAGGTTAAGCATTTAACTTTAGTTCACAATTACTCTTTTTTAGGTCTGTAGCTGCTTTTTCTGCTGGGATCTATTTGAAATGCCTTAGTAGCCTTAATGCTGCTGCAACCTGGACTATTATTTTCAGTTTGCCATACCTGAGTTTCTCTTATTGCTTAAAAATATGAGGAAAAATAAAAAGTGACATTGATCATTGTCTCTCTGGGTTAAGTATGAAGAGAACAGGCAAGTTGATGGTATGGATGGTCTCCACTGACAGGCAAACAATGTTCCGAGGTATTCAGCTGAGAAATACTTCCTCCTGTGATGTTATAATATGCTTTTAAAATCTGAAATGGAAGGGCTTACTCCAGTACTAAAGTGGATATTGCTAAGATTGTAGCAGTATCTTTCCCTGGTTTTCTTCTGTCTTGTAGATGCAAAGGCAATAGGTTTTTGTTTCCTACTTTTCAAACAGCAGAGTTTTGCATGTTAGTTTGCTTGTGATGTGAGTGGATCAAGGGTCTTCAGTTGGAATATCAGAATTATCTTTTACTGGTGGTATTGGTTCTGCTTTGAACAGGAAATAGCATTGACTGAGGGAGCAAGACTGGCCTGAAATACTTGAGCCTAGACTGTTAATCTGAAAAGCTGCTGCAACCACAAATTGCACTCGGTGAAGCAAGTTCTGGAGTACCCTAGGGCCTTGAATAAGAGACAGAAATAGTCACAGTCCAAAGTGGGGAGAGGCCTGTATATGAATAAATAAATAAATAAATAAATAAATGTGTTAAGTATATAAATATAAATATATAAATATATATATATTTGTATGAAATATCCCTGCTATTCCAGCCTGCAAATTCAGTGTTTGCTTCCATCATAACTATTTTATTAATGGGTTAATGGAGCTTTTGATGGAAATGAAATTATTGAAATTGATAAGGGGAAGGAAGGGGTGCCTCCTCTACCTTAGTCATTCAAAAATTCATAGTCTCTTGTGGAAGCTATCTTCATTTACCTCCAACAGTTCAATTAAGATTAATTAGACTTATTTATTAGGAGATTTGAGTATGTATATTTAACTCTGAAGATTTTCTGGTACAGTCCAAGCAGACTGAAAAAAGTACAATCAATTAAATGATGTAGGGAAATAGGAAATGAAGACTGTTTCAGCAGGATGCAGGCAAGGTGTGACCCTAGACATGCATTGCACCTCTAAATCTTTACTATTTCTAGCAAACCTGCTGAAATACCTCCCTGAAGTCACTCTGCAAACAGAGGCAATGCAGAGAATAATAATATTAGACCCAGCATCTCCATGACAGGGCCTGTATTAAAAATGGATGGACAGCTTCCGAAAACCCATTGTTTGCTGTCTCCACAGACAGGATTCAGCTAATGAAAGAGCTAATTGGATTTTTGTAATCCTGTCGCCATTGTTTGAGAGTGACACTTTACTTGAATTTCTCATGTGGACCTCTTCAGTCTAGGAAGGAATACTTTTTTTCAGGCCAATTTGGCTCTTGTCACTTTGCTGGAATGGCAGTTCCCTCTGTTGGTGTAACGAAATCACTGCTTTCCCAAACAGAACTATGTCACTCAGCATTTAAATGGGAAAGAATAGGAAAATGAGGATACGATTAATCAAACAGGCCCTGTGTTCAAAATCCATTTCTGAAATCAAATAGTAGAATTGGATTGAGTTCATAATGGAAGAATTACTTAGGTATTACTGCAAGCTGTATTACATATTCATCGACTTGCTGAATGTGCATGGATTTGTCAGGCATTCTCCACTCCCCACTCCTCATTTCCATCCAGTGCAGATGCAGTGAAGGGATAACCAAGTTAAAAGCTGTCTAAATTAAGGAGTGATTAAGACAAGTTTGGGTGGATGCTGAATGTTAATCTCACAGGCCACATTCTTCTGCAATGTAAGAGGGTGCAACTTTCACTGGCAGCTCTCTGCCTTCAGCAGTGCATCGTGATGAGACTAACATATGAGAGACTGTAGTCCTTGAAGCTTAACTGAATTGTGTGCTGGGGTTTTTTTTAAAGCTGCTGGGTTTCTTTTAAAGCTTCCTTGCTAATAGTATTTCTGCTGGTATTGATTTCTAATGGTACCTGGGAGCTTCATTCCCTTAGAGACTCCTGTAAAATCCCAGCAATTAGAGAAACAAAATTGCACTGACCAGAAAAGCTGTATTAATTGGTAACTCAATATAGTTTGACCCAGATCATCTGCATTTCTGCCTGGATGGTCCCCTGCCATCGGTGGGCCTCTGAGTTCTGCCTGCAACAAGCTCACTGAGCAGCTCAAATTATACTCTGAGAAATCTTTGCAATAAGAGTCCTTATATTTCTTTTGTTAAAATAACAAAGATGAATGAACCAGTATGCAAATTGCTAACCTTCAGAGCAGGTACAGTTTGTTGAACAACCTTGCAATGTCAAACATGTTTCTCAGACTTATATAATAAATACTGTAATGTAGCTCAAATATTGGTGTGAATCTATATACCAAATGACCTGCACAACTGACTAGATTATAGAATTACTTGATAAAGTACCTTGTCCTCTGATATTCTCTTAATATTGATGCCACAAGCCTTTTTGGTAATTACACAAGCAATTTATATAAATGCCCTGTATTTCTTTTAACACACCCACAGACAGAATCTCAAGCATGTGATGAATAGTCTCTCATGGCATCTCTGTTGCAGTAGATGCCATCTCCACAGTGTTCTTAGGCAAAATTCAGCAAAGAACGTTAAGTCTTGAGTCAAGTCAGAGGCCCACCAGGGTTAGAAAATGGATCTCCAAACTGAGTTTCAGTTGTCAGTGAGTCTGTCTTACAGGTTGCTTTCCATGCTACGTGTGTTGGATTATTTTGACTTTTTTCTCCTTGAATCAGAAGAGTTGTGGTTTTCAGGAACCTGGGTCTGATGCTGAAGCAGGGATACTACTGCCTTCAGTTCTTATTTCAAGTGAGAAGGCAAGAATTTTCTGTGATCAAATATGAAGCACGGAATCAGTATCCTTAAAAAGAGAGAAACAAAGGACAGGCTAACTGCAAAGGATGTTTGGAAAATGTTTTAAATTTTTCACAGCTAATTCTATTTCTGTAAAATTTAATCAAATTTTAACTCAACTTTTCATGAATTTTCTTTTCCATTGCCATTCCTTGTCTGTCCTATATATATTTAGAACTCAGCTGAATAACTGATTTCGTTTCTTCAGATGCTGTCATCCACATTTTGCTTAACTGAGATGTTCTGTTTTCAGAATACATCTGAAATGGACTAAATTATATGTCCCATAACTGCTTTCACAGCATTGTTGAAAGCTGCTGTTCTTTTTCATGGATCTTTAAATACTTAAACATTATACTTAGAGTATATGTCTGAGATTTTTCTTTCTGTTTTTTTAGTTTCTTTTGTTTTTATAAGTGGTTGAGAACTTTTTTGGAAAAAGCTTTGTGAAAATAGAACAGTATTTGCTTCTACAAGAATATTAGCTATTTTTAATCATAATCTTTAAGTGTTTGTTTTAAAAAAAATTGGTTTTACATACTGAAAAAATTTCTTTTTTCTGCTGCTGATATTGAAATACTTTTCTTTCTGAAAATAAGACTGGCTTAAATAGAGAAAGATTAATTTCTTCAAAGTACTTAAGATCTGTCCTGACCTAAAGGGGCTATTTTTAATCATGTATAGGTCATGTCAGTGTTTAAAAGATGCTAAAAAGGGCAATTTCTATACTTTTTTCTGGGAGTTCTGGTTCATTTTTTGAAAGACGAACATTTGTCTAGGAAGAATTGGAACTAAATATATTTTCACATTCTGCTTGAGTTTTGAGGTATTAATGAGTTTGATCATTAGAGAAACAAAGTCAGTCCTCCTTGTAACATAATTTTAATTTAAAACCTCTGAGTCATCTAGTCCTTCTGTGTAGCTATTCATTATTAGTGGTAATTGCATGAAAAGGAAGTTGTTTATCTGCTCCTGCTGCTTATTCTCTGCCAGAAAGCATAATCCTTTGTTTGTGGACAGCACAATTAGCAGCTTTGGAGATCATAATTATTTCATACCTGGGGCTTGGAAGAAACCTGGGGGAGAGATACTCTTAAGCTTTGTCTGAAAATACTGAGTTTATTTAGAGTTACTTTTCGAAGTTTCAGTTGTCTGAGACATGAGTATATCTGTAAAATGCTCAGTCCATGAGTATGTGTGTGGATGGATTACTGGAATATGTGCATGGAACTGTTCTGATCTATTCACAGTACACAAAGCAAAGCACAACAATAGCAAGAAGAAACCCAAAATAATGACACATAGAGCTACAAGCTGTAGCACAAAAGTAAAGACCCAAACAGCATATTATCTTAGAATTATTTTCTTAACTGACTGACAGAAAAGAGATTTGATATTCCTGTGTACCTCATCAAAATTACATGAGCTACCCTGACTGAGAAGCCTGAGAAAGAAAGAACCAAATCCCCAGTTACCTGGAGACCAAGTAGAGGTAGCTTTTTCTGCCCCTCTGGTAACTTCTGTTCTTTGTAAGAGCTGTTGATCCAGTATCCTTCCTCACATTTCCAGTGTAAGTGTGGGGGTACACAAAACCATGATTTTTCCAATTCATTATCTAATACAAGTTCAAACAAATGTACATGCTTCAAAAGACAGGTATTATATTTTCAAATAACCTATCTAACTTACCTGAAGTGACAGGGATATTAAGCCTCTTATGTATCTCTTCCAGTTCAGCCAGGGCACATTTTGGTATTCCTGTTCACACTGGCTGAGGATATGCACTTTAGTAGACAGCAGATAATGACAATTTTGGCTCTGTAATACATCATATCTTCTGTTTTAAAAAGTAATGCTAGATTTCAGTTTGTTAGTATATCAATACTTTGTATCAGCATAGACTGTGTGCTCAGGGACTAGGAAATTGCTAAGATTAAAAACTAAATCATTTTTAAACAAGAACTTTCTGTCTCAGTTTAATTTTCACATCTTTGATTTTGAAAAATATCTGGTGACATTGGTGCCAGGGATGAAATTTTCTTTCTGTAGGCTCAACCAATCTGTAAGAGAGTAATCTTGATTCTACTTTGATTTCTTCATTTCTTCAGAAAAATAGCCAGCTAAATTGCAGCATTTTTATCAGTGACAGAAATTTGACAAGAATACAGCGCTCAGTTTTAAACTTTGAGCTGAGTTAGTGGCTAAGAGAGCAAAAGGTTCCTCCACTGAAGCTGAGCATACTTGATTTGTGGTTGCTGAAATGATTAATGTTAAATCTCAAAATACATTTTTCTTAACAAACTCTGTTCAAAGCAGATCAACATTTAAACAACAGTTAAGCATGTCAATTGAAACACATCAACATCCACTTTATTTTGCAGAACCAATAGTTTATTTTAATTTTATTTTATTTATAACCTATTTATATTATATATTTATAACCTATTTATAACTTATTTAATCAAGTAGGAAGAGAACAAGAAAGTAAGTAGTTTTTACTTTTAAAAGAACCCCAGACGTTATTTGACCTGTAAAAGCATTTAGTGGTTGCGGTTGAAACAAGAATCTATTGTATTACCAACAATACAAAGCAAAGAGACAATCTATATTCTGAACAGTTTTTCTAAACAAAAGTGATAGTAAGCACTGCTAGGGAAAGAAAATAACAGCTTTGGTGGTACGAGCACACTGCATAACTTTCAGAATGTGTGGTTTGATGTTTCCGAATAAACTGTTTCATAATGATAAATATTCTGTGCAGACCTGTACCACCTTGGTGTTCTCTGAGTGTTCTTCCACATGCCATTACCACCAGTTGCTGCTCTTTATGTAGTTTCAGTTATTTCTTGGCTGGTCTGCTTTTTTCTTCGTACAAGGCAATCCCCAAATACGCATGCCCTAAGCAGCTATTGAGAAAATGACCTGATTTAGAGTCCAAGTTTCTAAAGGAAGTACTAGATGGAAACATTTTTTTTATAATAAAGCCATCCATCATCCAACTCTGCAAACAGTGGAGCATGTCTGTTTTTAGAAAAGTTGTCAGCATGGTGTTGCCTGGAAAGCAGATCTGTTGTGATCCCGTGCTCCTGAAAGCTAGGTCTGGAGAACAGTTTTGCTTATTGAGGTTGCTAGCTGTCCTGGAATATCCTTGCGAAAGTATTACTTGTGATAGGAAAGATGTGTGCTAATGTCTCTACAAACAATTTCATGGGTGAGGCTGCGGCCTTTAACATCTTTGAGATGGGTCTTAATGTCTCTCCCAGCTCCAAGCAGGTTTGTTACAGAGCCCAGACAGCTTGGCTCCTGAAACAGACAAACGGGTCCGCAGAAGGTTGAGTTTCTGAACTTTGGGGTAAGATAGTAGGTTCAAGGGGGGCAAATGTGTGGTAGGTGGTTCGGGAAGGCTGTACTTTCCTAGTGCCTCAGCTAAAGGGTAAGGGAGAGGGCAACATGCGGCCGGGAGTCTAGGATAAAAGGAGGTCGCGCCCTCCGAAATCTTGGGAGAGAAAGCCCCGTGGGCATATGCCCCAGTGGATTCTCTCCCTTTATTTATTCGAATAAAGTTGCAGGACTCCTCTGTCTCCTTTAGGGACAGTGGCTTTTCATAGCGTGATTTTCCGCACACTTGGAAGGACAAATGTAAAATGGAGGGAGATAAGTCCTGGGATCTCATGGTCTCTCTATTTGTTATTTCACAGAAGGATAGGGATGAATATAATTTAGCCTTCTGCTTTGTCTTCTAACATTTATTTACTATGAAAGAGGTTTAATATATCTGTTTATAACATTTAATAGCTACTGACATGTTCTTCAGCAACCAAAGCCACTTTACACATCAGCTTGGGCAAAGAAAAGCTTAGTCCGAAAGTCAGCAGTGCTTCAAAGAAGAAATACTGAAAACCTGATAGTATGTGTGTTATCACTTGTGCTAAAGCGCTTGTGGGACTGTTACAGCCATTAATTAAAAGAATTAAATTAGAGAGGAGTCCAGTGCTGAGGAGTACCTCTGCTGCGGGTAGCTCGGTTTGCAAGTTGCAGACTGAGATGCGGATCGAGCTCTGGGTGGGAGCCCGAGACGAGAGGCCGTGAATTGCCAACCCTTTGCATAACAAAGGGCACGAGGAGGGTGGTGCCAGCCAGGGGAATGGACACTGGGAGACACAGCAGGAGCCATGAACTGCCAACCTTTTGGGTAACAAAAGGCAGCAAGAGCGGTGGTGCCATCCAGGCGGATGGACCCTGGGGAAGGCGGCGGGAGCGGAGGGCTCGGCAGAGCGAGACTTGTGCGCAGGTGGGCTGTGAGTGCATAAAAGCCCCGGGGCCCTTTGCTGGGGCTCTCTCCTCGGAGGCACCAGTCTGGGCTTTTCCTGCGGCCCTGCTCCGGGACAAAATGGCTTTGTGGAACCAGACAGCTGGGACTGAGCTGCGGGAAACCCGGGGAAGAGCCGGTGAGTGAACCTGGTCCGACCGTGCGGGGTGTGCGGGAGCCGAGGAGGCAGCCGTGGGGTCACTGGGGCCGCAGCTGCCGGGGGGCTTCCGCACCTCCCTGCAATCAGAAGTGATACCTGGAAATTACAGTCTTGTAAAAACTGCTCGAGGCCCAGTCACCCAAAGTGCGCCTGCTGATCTTCCGTGGGATTGGCTTCACTTTTTTCCTGGTAAAATGTGTTTCAGAGAAATAGACTTTATATTCTTGTTATATATTCTGCAGGGGAAAAAAACCCAAACCCAACCATCTTGTGGAATATTGTAACATTCTGCTGATCTTGTTTCGCATAAATCCATATATTTTTATTTGAAACCTTTACTTATGTGTTAAAATATTTACTGAAAACATCACCTTTCCTTCCCTTGGCATTGCACAGAATATCTCTGAGGAACAGCAGGCTTTTAAAGACAAATGGTTGAATAACTGGCTTTCTGTTCCTTCTAGAAATGGACTTAACTGGGCGGGGCGGGGGTTAAATTTAAGTTTTGCTATGCATCTCAGCAGAGGAAGCTTTACATAGATATAATTTTTAACAACCTGGGCCTGCAGCGTTGGCCAACATTTCACAAGACAGTTTAAAATTTCAGCAGAAATGTAGCCTGTTTGAAAGTGACCATTCAGCAAAGCTGTGAAACTGGGTACTGTACGTAAATATGTGATTTAGGCTTGCAATTTCTGATGAAAAGCAGATGATGGTGCTTGTTGAGTGACTAAAGGCACCTAATGCAATGCGAACACTGAACTAAGGCAGGAAGAACCCGGTGGGATAGTCCATTGGAAAAGCTGTGTCTTACCATGGTGCAGGCAGCACCTTTTGCTGCTCCTGTGCAGTGAAAATGAATGTTGTAGGGAACTGAAAATGGTTTACCAAACAATTGTGTTCAGACTGTGGAAGAAAAACTCTCTTCTTTTCTGGTTTACACTGCAAAAGAATTATTTTCATTTTGCTACTCTTTATGCTCGCACAACCCGCTGTTAATGTGGCGCATCTTACACAGAATGGAGTCGGTCTTAGAGGGGAACTGTCAGTTCCTTATATTGCGAGCTCATATTAGGAAGGACTCCTATCAAGGTTGTATCACTAATAGTTATTTTGGACAATTAGCCTCATATAAATGCCTCTTGTCTGCCAAATGGGTATGAAAGTCATAAAGGTATGTATCAAAAATAATATTCCAACTTATTAAAAATACCTACTGTAAAGGTGCTTACTATTAAATACGATCATAAAATAATAAAAAAAATTAGTGCCTAAAGTGGGACAGAGAAATCTTGAAGTAGCCTCAATCACAAGTATAGACTTACCTTCCACACCCAGTGAACAATGCCCTCTACTGATTGTGGGGAGGAAAATGGCTCAAATGCTGGAAAAACGTAACTGAAGCAGAACTGTAAAATAAGATAAACTAGATTAATTCTTCTGATGCTTATTGACATAGCTAAGGTTCTGTCTATGACTCGTTTGCTTACTGCAGATTATCTATGTGTATATAATGTGATGAAATACGTTTGAGGAGATGTTAGCAGAGTCTTCATGCATACCTGTATTTGTGTAAATTAAGCCCTTGAATAATCTCAAAGATGCTGATGTCAATGCATTTTTCAGACGAGGTGACTAGTAAGCTGTTTGCATGTATCCATCGGTATGATCCTAAAACTGAATAACCTTTGATGAGAGTGGAAATTCTATTGAAATCTACAGGTAAAACAAAGAGAACAGGAATTTTCTCTGTATTGCTCAGTACCTCCCAAGGAGTTTGTGCTTCCCTGAAGTGCTTGCATAAAGAAAAGGAAAGATTTGGAAGGAGCAGCTCGAATGGGAGTTTCTGATGTGGGCGTCTCTGGGGAGTATTGCCTGATGACTGTGAAAATATCAAATATTTTCTTCTAATCATTTCAATATTGTTTAGTCCCATCACTGCATAAATCACTGCAGTAATTTGTAATGCTGATTAATGTGTTTGTTGCTTGATTCACCCAACTTGGGGCTTTCCTGATGCATAATTCTTCAGCTATTTACTTCCCAGCACTTTCTCTGCCAGTGGGGGGAACTGAAGACAGCATTCCTGAACTTGTAATTGCAGTCTTGCAGACTGGAATTCAGAGGTGGTAAATGTGGGTTTATCCTTATTATCCTTCAGACTTCTGGAGGATAAAAATTATTGTGTCTTCTGGGCAGCAGATTTTCTAAAAATCTGAAAAAATACAGTCAATGTCTGTTTGCAAAGGTCTTTTTGTTTTTACCTCGCTCACCCTCCTGCTAAACTTATCATGGAAGCCTTTTGAGTCAGGTATTGAGTCAGGACATTCAGTGGTGCTCTGATAACTACTGTATTTTGGTTCTTGCTTGATAAAGACCTGACAATTTTCCTTTTTCTAAAGATACAAATGTCCGGATGGCAACTAGAATGAATGAGGAGTGGGAAGGAAAAAAACGTTAATGTGTTTTAGTCTTATATCTCAAAGAAAAACACTCTAGTAAATCTTTCCTCTGCTTAAATCCACATTTATATTCTTACTGTGCTTCAATTTTAATAGTAAGGCATAAAAGGAAATGCGTATTTTACGGATATTTGCATCAAACAAGTGTTGTGTTTGGCTGAAAATGGTTTGTATACTTTGTAACAAAGGTTTTGTACCGTGGATATTTTAAAGGCTGGACTACATCTTGAATCCCATTTCATTCCAAGTTGTTGTGTGCTGTCAGTGGAAAGGATGTGGGAAGGTGGATGGAAGAGATGTGGGGGGATTGCCTTGGTGTGAAACTGGCACGGCAAGTCCTTCACTTCTTGCTTCTGCTGCATTTTCCTACAGCAGGTGTGGGAGAACGTGTCAGGAGCACTTGCAGAAGGAATTGTTTGCTTCTAGCTTGTGTCCAACTTGGGACATCCCACGTAGACTGACAAACTCATTAAATAATTACTGCAGTTTCATTAAGGGATTAAATTTTTCATCTGAAGTGCAGCACGTTATTCAACCCTTATACCTACTGATTATAGACAGAAGGTCAGTATTTAAACATTGATGCCCTGACTGTTATCTCTGTATCACAAACCAGCACACTACATCAAGCAAGGAGGACTCATGCACTGAAGTGCAGGGAGTTTTTTAGAGGCCAAATATGTTAACTTAAAAATTGGGTGGGACTCTAGGGAGAAAAGCCATGATATTTCTTGGTGCTAATGGCTTTAGGTGAGTATTGTATTTACTGAACTGACAGAATGATACTTGCCTATGAAATTTGTTGTTGCCTAGCCATGATTTTTCTGTTTATCTGTTTTTGGACTTCTTTAATTGTGGAAAACTTTCAATCTGCCTATGAGAGAATTAGTCAATATTAGGGCTCTGTGTAGGCTGCATATTAATACTTAATTGCATTAGCAAAATTTTGAGGAACATAGAGTAATTTGATATGCTGCCTGGGGAACCAAAGCCCAGTTCTTCAGTCAGTTTTTGGTTTCTCCTTTTAAAAGGATTCTTATTTTAATTTCTTATTTTTCTGAAAGAATAATTAAGGGTTTTTTTAAGCAAAACTTAAGCAACTTTTAAGCAAAAAAATGAAACTATTTTTAAAAGAAATTAATTGAGAGTAGGCACCACTACTTAAAACGTAGCCTATCTTACCCCTTGTCCAGGGGATTTAACAATAAATTATGGACAAATGAATTTTATTTTCATTTTGTGTATTCTTTTTTCCAGCCAGTAGTGTATGATTGCCAGATGTATCAAAAAGACTTATTGTGTCTATACAATGACACAAAAAGATGGAGAGTTTGGAGTTGAAAAAAAAAAGGTGCACTAAATATTAGCACTGTGTTTTGCTGGATGTTACAAGAAGAAATACATCTTTCAATAACCAGTGTTCTAAAAAAATGATAAAAGGAGAAAGGAGATATTAATGAAGTTATGAGAGTAAGATTGTTTAAAATTAGTCTGTGCTGCTACATGTACCAAGGGTATTATTAATGACTGTATACTGTAGTATGCCAATACAATTTGTACTAAAATATTATGGTAGTGAAGATGTTGTAAGTATCTTGAAATTCAATACCTGAATTTATTGCCAGAAATAAATTGTAATTTAAAGGATCTAGGCTGATACTAGAGTCTCCATAAGTGCAAACCAGAATTTCTTTTCAGATAGCAGACTTGCCCATTTTATTATTCACATACTGCCTTTGAGATGCACATTCACTTTCACAGAATCTTAGACTGGCTGTACCAGCAGGGACCCCCTGAACCGAGAGCAGTGGGCAACAGCCAGCGGAGTTTACAGGGTCTGGTAATCCCTCAGTGAGGTCTCTGATTTGAGCTCCCAGCAAGCAGCACACCTCTCAAGAGAGTGTCAGGTCAGTCAAGGGGTGTCCCTGCAGCTGTCAGAGGAGAGGTGCCTGCTGCTGTCACCTGCTGCCTTTGCTCGGTTGTGCTGCTGTCACACGGGAGCCTCATGCAGCTCCAGCATCTCTCCCCGTGCTGTCGTGTGTGCTCACTTTTCCTCTAAGAATGTAAAACCATGCTGATTGTAGTAGACACATAGAGAAAAGTTTCTTAGTGTAGAGGATTATTAAAGTCCTGAAGATCTTTCAAGGTGAAGTTCAATTTTAATACCATGACCAAAACCTGTCACTCTAACTTGATTATGTTTCCTCTGCCTGAGTGAAGGACAGAGGTTGTTGCTAAACCAGTTCTTGAAATGATTTCTTTTTGCTGGAAATTTTTGCTAGTGTGTAAATCATCAAAAGACTAAAAGAAGGAAGGAAGGATACAGAGGGAGAAAATCACTGGAGAGAAGCCAAAGAAACCTACCTAGTGCCAGTATTGCCAATCTCTTTGGGAATTTCTAGTTATTATGCTTCTTTCTGGATCAAATGATTACATCCTTCTAATTACTCTCATAGCATTTTAAACTGTTACTTGAACCACCATTCTTAGAGAAAAAACAGTTCAACTGAGAAATAGCTTAATATCCCAGCAAATCCATGTGGTTATCAGGATATAAATAGGTAGCATAAGAGAACTACCACTTGAAATCTTTGAGGCCATCTCAGAGAGCTCTTTCGACCTCCCTTTTATACTGCAACCACTTGCATTCATGTTCACCTTATAACAGTTCCCCTTTTCCATAGCACAACTGAGCAATCCAAGTTGGTTTAAACGTTTTCTTTATTATTAAAAAATTATTCTAGAAAATAATTCCAGACTTATAACAGATATTTTGCATCATTATTTTCCTCACTTCCCCAGTTTACCCAGTACCAGGTTTGTGATGTTTTTGCAGCATGTTGTTAAAAGCTGTGGAGGAATTTGACACTTATGGTATTATCTGTTTTGGATGTATTTTGTACACCTCTTTTGGTTCTCACTAGTACTGTTTAAAATGGTAGAATATTGTATTAAACTACTTCATCACATTCAGACAACAATTTGTTCATTTGAAAATGTATTCTTATATATTTGTGCTTTCCTTCCGTGGTACAATGAATCAATGGATTTTTTTTTTCTGGGATCAGCAGTTTCAGGAGAGTTATAATGAGCAAACCTAGAAAGAACAAATTTGTGCATTGCTATGGCTTAGTCACAGGCATCAAAGGCCTAGTGTGACAAAAAGAAAGGACATTTCTTAAACTGAAAACACATAATAAATGTAATTCATTAGAGTTGTGGAGGGAGTAACAATTCATCTTATATAGGAGCACTGAGTGTTTATAAATTAATGCATTTATCATTGGTGCATTGTTTTGGTGTTTGGATCCAAATGATTGCTTGGAATAATAATGCCTTACAGAGGTTTGGTTCAAATTTTAGAACATACTTATTTCTTATGCAGTTGTACACGTGGAGACGTCCACAGGATTTTAGTTGTTCCGAGGACTGAGTAAAATCCTCAACAAAAACCTTTTAAGTATCAATCTATGACAGATAACACTTAAATCAACTCACAGCCATAATGACTCAAAGCCAAGAGCCCAGTAAAAGTGCAAGTCAGTCTGAAAATATGAAATACATGTTGTACATATCTGCAAAAATAGAGGAGGTAGTGTTATGGAGCAGAAGTACAGAGGAGATATGTTGTTTTTTCTAAGGGACATCACAGAAGATCTGTCATTTAAATAAGCTTTTCACAGATTGCAGTGACTCTGCGGGGCATTGAACTGGTGATAGCCGTGATTTACCCTAGAGAGCTTATTTGCTACATTTTCAGAAATTCTGTATATCTAAAATTTTACTTTCCATTCATACCCCTACAGAAATAATATCAACATCATTGTTCTGTTCATAAAAATATATGAAAGTGAACCTGTGAAAAAATTTGCTCACATGAGCAATTGTAAAGCATTCTAGCATGCACTAGTAAGTACATCAGTGTATGTTATTTTGTGGTGTAAGACTTGCAAGCACCTTCTGCCTGTTCATGACAATGTCACATTTTGAAAAACATTGTTGTCATAAGCAGCCTTCAGTTTTTAAGAGCAATTTGATGAAATTTTTTATTGCTAACAGTAGTTTATGTGAGATACAGACTCTGATATTTTGATTCCAGCACTTTCTGTGTATTACAGGAAGGTCAAATATTTGTAATTGTCAGAAGGACTGTGTATCTTTATATGCTTACTTACTGTCATTTCTACTGTTCCTAATAGTTTAGCAACAGAGCACTCTTCTAAAAATTGTCAGTGGCAAAACCAGAAGCAATGGCCAAAGCATTCACTTCTTGCTCAAAACAAGGCATAAGTATTAAAAATCTTAAGTAGATGGATCCTTATGGTCTGCATCCCCCTATTTTAAATTCTAGGAAGTCTTCTTTCTGGCATAATAGTGCACAGGAATGTTATGAATAGCTTTTAAATTTATTTACAGTTCTGCAAGGTAAAAGTTCTTTGGTTTTAATTCTTTGTGAAAAAGACTTCTCTGAAATATACAGCAAATTAAAACATTTTAAAAAATTTTAAAAATCAGATTAAATGTCCTATTTTTTATCTTCTGTAAAATAACTTTAGCTTAGAATATACGAAAATCATGCTACTCATGAGTGATGCACGGTGTATCCAAATTCTCTTTGGCAAAATCTATTCAGCAACTTAGATGCAGTACAGTGGACACATTGTTGGGGTCATATCTATATTCTTTCCCAAAAATCTGCGTATAGGCGACGTTATAATAGATAGTCCTTGTCTAGAAGAAAACAGCTGGTGTCAGTTTCATCCTTTCTTTTGGTATTTATAATGAATTCTTTGATATCCACTTTTACGTTTTTGGGGACACTTAGCTGTCCTAATGTATTCTTCCAATTCCTGAAAAGTTGAAAGCACTTAAACTTTTTTTTGTAGATTGTCATTTGGCCTTTTTAATCTCTTCTAAGCTCCATGAATTTGACACTTCCACTTCAGTTCTGCAACAAAAGAATTGTATGTACTCTAACGTTTAAGGACACCCGCCCCACCCCTGCCCCCCTGAAGTCCCCCAAACTATTATTTGGAACCCTGTAAATAAAATAAGTAATAGCAGTTGCTCAAAGTAAATTAGTGATTTTTATTTCCCTATTTGCCAATTGATTACCAACACAGTGGAACCTGAAGGTGTGTTGCTATCACTATCCAATATAAACTTCAATATAAAATAGAAGTCTTTTCACAATTGTTAGCTATGAACTCATAGTGTTTAATATCATTATTACATACACTGCTGCATGCAGATATTAAGTGTAATATTCCATTTCAGTGGGCTGGGAAATTGCATTAATGTGCCTCATAGTTAGAGAACCTCCATGTGTATGTATCCTCTGTTGAGAATTCATCATACCTTCCCTCATTTGCTTAATACGCAAGCCTAGGATCTCATTATAATTTTTATCTAGAGTGCCAGGTTTCTAGCTTTAACTCTGGATGTTTCATATTCAAATATAGGCTGGAATAGCAGCTGTTACATTAAGAAAAGAGTTAATCCAGTATACCATCAGTTATGGATTCCTTATACTTCAACAAGCTTCTTTTTTATCAGTATACACAAAAAGCTCACAAAATTTCCTCTTGAATCAGAGTTGACTGAAACAAATCTACAATTCTAGCCTACTATTGTGATTTTCTGACACAATTTTACCAAAATACAGTAATTATTTTTTCTATGCTTGTGAGAACATTTGCTACCCTAATGAAGTGCCCTTTGTATGACGTACCAGTTTCTGTGCCTGATATTGCATACCTGACCTTCTAAGAATTACCAGCAAGTATATGGCTACTATGAAGTAAAATAAGTTAGACATAAGAAGTAGCTCCTATTACTTGCAGACCAATGGACTGAAATAAAATAAAAATCAGTGTCTGGAAAAGACTATAGAAGAGGACAACAATTCATAAGGAAATTTCTTTAATTAGTGCATTTCACTAGTGAAATGTTGTCAGCCACAGCAATTCCACTTAGTAGGACCCTGAAATGGAATATTTACCGTGACAGAACCTGATGTGAGGGAGTGGATATTTGCAAAGTAATGAGTGGTAAGTCTAAAAAGCAGAAAAGGAAAATAATGAGAGGATCCACAACTGCTTTATAATCATCAAATTTTGTTAGGAATGGCAAACAGCAATGTTATCACCTGCTGAAGTCTTGCCCTTTCACATGAGTCAAGAGCACAAAGTGTCAAGAAAAGTAGTCTTATACCTGTTCACACATAAGAAGTTCTTCTAGTATTACTCATTTGTTGGTGGGAGAGCATTTGCAATTCTTTTAAGTTTTACTAAGTTTTTTACAAAACCAAGTGAAAAAAAAAAAGCTGCAACTGAAAAAGCCCAAACTAAAAGAGGCCCCTATAAAAATTCTTCCACTTCGCAGAGGCAGTTAGAACAGGTTGTTGGATACAGTGTAATAAGCACTTTGGGCAAGAAGCAAATGTTGAACATGATTTTAGTATAACCCACAAGTCTGAGCTGACTTGCACAGTAGCCATAGTAAGAAAATATTTTAGTTGCAGTTATTTTTCCTAACCCAGAACGATATCCCCTCAGGGTTTTAGTGGAAAATCTTAACAGAAATGTGGGTATAACCAGGAACTTACTACCTTTATTTGAAATATACCTCTGTTTCAAGGATTTGACCCACAGTGCATACGTGTTTTGGCTAAAACAGTTATAAATGGGCTCTGAATGCTTTGCCCTCCAGACTACTTGTATGTTCTTGCAGACTTGGATAACCGTATCTGGAAAGTTTCAGGAAAACTTTGCAATGGATGTGCTTTCTTGTCAGTATGTTACACAATTACTAGTGATCTTAATTGTAGGTCACAGTATCTTAGAATCACTAAGGTTGAAAAAGACCCTTAAAATCATGGAGTCCAGTCATTAACTTAACACCACTACCAAGTTCACCACTAAACCATGTCCCTAGATACCATGCCTGCACAACTTTTAAATACCTCCAAGGATGGTGACTCAACCACTTCCCTGGGCAGCCTGTTCCAACGTTTTGATGGCCCTGTCACTGAAGAAATTTTTCCTGATATCCAGTCTATCTTACCTATCTAATGCCATCCATAAAAGTGCATCTCAGAATAAATTTTGAGGAAAAGCTACCTGTGAAGGCTCTGTGGATGGCTAAGTCACAAGAATCACACTTATATCTGTCCCATTTCCAAGTCTATAAGCACTTCACCTGAAGATCTGGTACCCTCACGCAAGTAGCTCCTGGGACTCATAAAGAAAATCTTTTTAGAGGAATGGTTAAATTGATTGTTAGATACTAAATGTCTACCTGTAGTATGGATTCATAAGTGCCTCAGGGCTTTGAAAGAATTAAAATTGGTTCTTTCTGAATACTCACGTTACTTATGAGGATTTTAGATAGTTTTTCATCTACCCTGCTTATGGCTCAATGGATGGCCTTAGGGTATGACAAAGTCAGTTAGTGTTAAGATGCGATGAAATTCCACCAATTATTTGTGAAAATCACTCACTGAGTTCCTGCAGTAGCTGGCGATCGTTTGACATTTTGAAACTGTTAAGTAAACTATTACACATTTCATCACAAGTATGTAACACATTTCTTTTTCATTATGAGACCATATTTAATCTGATTTTCCATCACACATACTTAGGAATTCTTTGGACTACACAGGGTGGATAACACTAAAATAATTAACATGACATAGAACTGTTCCTGCTGATGACATCATATTTTGTCCTTCAGAAATAAAGTATTAAAGCTAAATAATGAGTGCCTGGCACAGCAACACAGAGAGTTTCTCTACAGAGTGACTATGTGTCAATGACTTTTCCACAGGATTCTGGCACAGAGAGCACCTTTCTCTCTTCTGGGTTAATTCTGGCCAATCTCAGCATAGCAGCACGCTGTGTGGGCTTTGCAACCAATATGTAGATTCACTACAGGTTATGAATGTGCTTTGCCCTTCTACCTTTCCCTACTATCTGATAGAATAAAGGCAAAAGGAAAGCTGGAGGAGATAATATCAATATTCGCTCACAGGGAGAGATTCTGTGAGAAATAATCAGAAACAGTGTAAAATAGCATTAAACATTTATGTGACTTATGCATGGAAGATGATAGTTCTCTTGAATACTTCTGCGAAAAAAAAATCGAGTTGCAAGTTTCTCTCTAAAGTGTCTTTATTAATACAAGTTCAGAATTGCTGTGGTAAAGTTATTTCATAAGTAAGCTATAAAAGTGGTAAGACGTATGAAGAAATGTGATTAAAGGTGAAGTTATAGACAGGCGAGCAGTAGAGGATGCTAAGTTGATAGATGAACCACATTTTAGGATGCATACTTGAATAAGGATGTTTTCAATGCAACAAAAGGAGTAATAGGAAAGGAAGAATTAAAATAAAAAGGAAATGTTCTCTTAACTAGGATATCAGTTTATATGATATGTCTTGGGGAATGGTGAATTTAGCATTTGGTACATTTAAGATAACTTGGTAAATAAAAAATGTAGAATAACAGAAATTCTGGCACTGAAAGGAAGTGTTTTGCATAAGCTAATTGCCTTTCTCATCTTTTGAGTATTTAGCTCTATTTCTCACTTGAACTGGCTAGTTTGGACAGCCTGTGATCATTTCTGGTTTTGGTCATCTGTTTTTAGCTTTGACCATGTCTAAGCTGTGTCAGCAGAAGCAGCACTCTCAAAGAAATACTCTGTCCTTGGAGTTGTAATTTTAGATTGTAAATGACCAAATTAGAGTTGAATTTTTCTACAGCTTTTTGATATAGCATCTGGGCCTGCTTCTGTGTTGCCTTTTAGACTGCTCACAGTGGATAGAAGATAGTGCAAGGTGTGAGTAGGTGGCTTAGCCATGCAGGGTAAGCCACTGTGTGATTGCTGGGGCACTCATCTGTCACTAGTTACATGCAAACACCATGGTGTCTTCTCAGCAAGCAGCTTTCTACTTATGGTCAGAAGGCATGAAAAATTTAAAGTGTATTTCCTAGCAAATGTATGATGGATTGGAAGATTATTATACTCTGAGTACTTCCTGGAGACATGTATTTTACTGGAAGCAGATATCTGAGCAGCAATTATCTGCTGTCACTGTTTGCTACAGTCTTGACAGCTCTCCCACACTAAGCAAAGTCAAAATAAATAATTAATTAGTATCAAGGTTTTTCCTCAGTTTCTTGTGAAAAATAGTATCAATGCAGAATGAACATTTTTTTGTTATGACAGTTGTGTCTTGGCTTGTGCTGGTAGGGATGTTTCTTGGATGAAACATTCAGGTCCTGTATACATATAATTTTGTGTACCTAGAACCCTGCAGGGCTATTTGGAGCAATGGCACTTGTAAGGGGAGCTGGAATATTTTATATGTGTAAGTTTCTCAAGTGGGCACTGCATGAGAACTTGATACTGTCTGGTCACATAAAAGGAAACTTGGTTAACCACCAGAGAGGTCTTGGAGGACTTATCACAAAGTACAGAGTTAGTACTTCTAGCACATTCCTAGCTTGTCTAAATTCAGTGGAAGTAATTCTAATTGCATACAAAGCTCTGATAATAATCCTGTATGATACAGCTGGTTTGTCTTATGTTTCACTTATTGCTTATGTTTAGGAAGATTTTTTTTGGATTTTGGTTTTTCTTAATCCACGTCTTTACAAGTACTGAAACCATGTTTTTTTTCGAAGACATACGCCAGAAGTGTTTGCTTTTCCTGAATGTCCTTGGATTCTGGCAACCCCAAAGGTGAGCAGACAGAAAATCAGGCAGTTCATTGCTTGCAGCCTTTCTGCATTTACTCAGTAATTCATCAAAACCAATCGGTTTTTGCAAAATGCTTCTGTTTGGCAAATGAGTGTTTTGTGACAAAAGCTCAGTTTAATCAGAAAAATCCTGTTTAGTTCTATTCGTTACATGGTAGGAGAGAGACAAACCAGATGCATTTCAGTCTACTAATCACAGAGCATGACTGAATGACTTTCAATTGCTCTCTATCCTCTTTCTCTTACTGCTGTGATTGATACCAAAATTGAGAGCTGTGAAACCTGCAGGCTGCATTGCAACTTTTTATACTGGCAGCTGTTGAACATGCATTTTCAAAATGAGCACTATGTACTTAACACCTCACGCGTGGAACACCGTCCTCTGAGCTAGTGTTGCTTGAGTGTGCTTTGAAGGCATCATTTGCAGGTCTCTTGAATTTCAGATGATTCCTCATTGTGGTTTTGTTGGTTGATAGCATCTGAAGTACACATGAAAAATAATACATTTGTAAAGGGAATTAAGGCTTGGGTCGGGACAGTATTTAAATATGATCTTAACTTGGAAGGACTCAGGTACGGGACTGCAGATGGATAAAGGTTTGTAAATCTTTTCTTGAATTATTGACTGAACACTGAATACCTAATGTTCAGTCAGCAAAGAAAACATCTAAATAGTGCACTGAACCTAACAAATAGATCACTTTGGGATATACACTTGTCCAGCTCATACAAAGACCCTTGATATAGCCTGAGGACAGCTTTGCACAATCGCATCTCTGAATAACTTTCAGGGAGCAGTGCAGAAGAAACAATAAATGAAAATTCCCTAGTGTTACTATATTTAAAGAAAGTGAGAAAAGTAGTGTGTAGAGGAATAACTCTGTGAAACCTGATAAATTATTGCGCATCAAGATGTCTGACGAACACATCTTTTCCTTCAATCTAAAGCCTACTTTTTGGTTTTATGCACTAAGAAATAGTAAGAAGAGTTTTTCCTCCTAGTCTCTGTTGCTGATTTCTTGGTGTTTGCAATAATATGTTGAATTTGTGACATTTTTTTCCTCATCCTTGCCTTACTAGTGGATGAAATGGGATAAAAAAAGAAAGACAAAGGGAAAGGGGGAGAGAAATACGTTTGGCTTATTGTCTTTCTTTGCTTAGATCTGCAACCTAAATTTATTTCAGCTCTTGGATGATGCATAAAAAATAGAGAAACAGAAGATGTTTTTAGCTAACCAGTCCTCATCCTCTCTACTGAACAGTATTGGCTCCCATCTATAATTTCTACATTATGGTAAAGCAAACAGAGGTTGTGGTAGAAGGCAATAAAAGATATTTTCTTTTACGTACTTCGGTTTTATTCCTGAGCTTGTATTCATTGCCATCTTCTAATTTTGCAACCACAAAGGTCAAAAAGTAAGTTTTAGGTCTTGGCTATACTAATGATATATATAGTGCAGGGCGATAGGGTTAGTCACCTGATATGCCTGTATCATCATAGAATATTCTGGGCTGGAAGAGACCCATGAAGATCATGAAGTCCAATTCCCAGCCCTTCACAAGATACCCCAAAAATCATACCATGTGCCTGAGAGCATTGTCCAAACACTTCTTGAACTCTGTCAGGTTGATGCTGTGACCATTTCCCTGGGGAGCCTGTTCCAGTGCCCAACCACCTCTGGATGAAGAACCTTTCCCTGATATGCAGCCTAAACCTCCCCTGACTCATCAGAAAAAAGATAGTATGGTGACTTACAAAGACATTATGGTGACTTACTCTTACAGTTATGCTGAAAAATGCAGTTCTCTGGCTGATCTGGGAATCCAAAAAGAAAAACTAATTTATTTTATATCCCGTGAATGGGAAAGTTCATTAAACTTCAGGCTTCCTGGGAAACAGTTTAGTATTGATTGTATTTAAGACCAGAGGGCTAAGAACTGGAAGGCTTGGCGACTGTTTTAAATTTTCATACAAATTTGCCCTGTGACCCTGGAAAACTAAATTAATTTGCATTCTGTAGCTCAATTGAAGTCATTTTTTAGAAGTCACTTAAATGAAAAGAAAAATAATTTAATTTCTTGATCTTTTGAGTTTATGTACATCTGGCTAATGTGGATGAGAATTGCTACTGCTGGCTTTTCTCTGTGAAAATAAATTCTATTTATCACAGGCTGAAATACGGATAGAGATATCAGTATAATGCCTCAGGCTTCAAACCATGGAAAGCGTGCCATTGTTAGCTAACTGCTTTTTTATTTGGCATGAAATACCCTGGATTTTTAAGATATTGATATTAATCAGTTTCCTGAGACAGAATGTTAGTAGAGGTTTTCTGACATTTTCAGAAGTGACTACAGCTGGCTTAACTAAATTTTGCTGAGACTAGATGCAACCTTTCTAAAATTTTGCAACCATGTTATGGGTTAGAACTAGATGGTCATTAAGATCCCTTCCAACCCAAGCCATACTATGATTTTAGCTGTCACAAAAGACTTCTAGAGCAGATTTTGCCTTAAATGGGGCTTTGGGGTTTTTGTTTGTTTGTTTGTTTATTACTTTGTTATTGACTCCTGGACACAGTAAAACAACTGACTGATTCTGCTAGTGAAATAATTTTTATTAAATGATGGATGTGTTCCTGGGAGATCACGTGAGGGGTGATGTGTCCATGCATTTTATGGATATATCTAGACTTAGAGCATTGTGTAAGGTCCTACAGGATACAGATGATAAAAACTTTTGAGAAAGGTTTTCTTGCTCTTCTTTGCTTACCCTTTTCACTTTTTTATCCAATTTTGTGGTCGGTATCATCTCTACAAATCGAAGAGGGCTTTCATTCTGTTTTGTTTTAAAATCTCCTTTAACAGTTAACAGGTAAAATCTACTGATACTGCAGTACAGAAAATTTGTTTTATTGAAGGACTTTATTCTAAAATGTCAAAACAAGGAATAAGAACCAGATCTTACAAAGTGATGGAAACCTAACTTTTGTCTCAAAGTGACAGCCAATGTCTTCACTGCTTATATTACCCAGGAAATAGAAGTAACCTTAGCTACATGGAAAATTTTGTCCTGTTTCTTAAAGAAGAATGTTGGTGAATATACTCCAGATAAAACCTGAAACAGCTAATCCATGAAACACACATCCAGATATACTGTGGTGATTGCTGTATAGGATTGCTTGTTATCCACTACTGACCAACACAGTTCTTCATTTATGTGTATGTAGAGGGTAGAGCGATTTTGCAATATATAGCAGAAAAAAATCTTCTGCTTTTGAACAGCTGGTAGGTGAATCATAAAAACATCTATAGATGATTTCTTACATCCTTGGTCATGTTTTTCTCAGAGACAAGCTGCTGTTTATGAGATAAGGATTTCAGGGAGTGGGGAGTATTGAAAGAGCAAAGCTGTGTGGTTTTGGCATGGTTTTAAATACGGAAGCATGAAAAGAGGTACCTCTGCTATTTATTGGTCAATAACAATAAACTAAGAAATGTTTAAACAGCAGATTACCTAGTCCCACTGACGCTATTGCAAACTTTCTCCTCTGGTTTTAATGGAGCTGAGATTTCATTTGAAACGCTCAGCTTCCAAATCTTAAGATATTCTCATATTAAGTCAGTCTTCAAAAGAAATGTCACTGGTTCTTTTGTTGCACCTGTCAGTCTCCTGGTGCTCTTGTAACAAGTACTGCTAACCCATCAACGTAAAAGCTCTTCTAGCATTCATAATTCCTTTAAATCTGTGCATTGTGGACTACATTTGGAAATTATGCCATGAGAGTGTGTACACAATATCAATAAGCGCTAATTACCCCCCAAGACAGCTCCCAAGACATAAACTATAAGGGCTGAAGAAATTCCAATTTTCATCCAAACTTTCCAGCTGAGGAGTTTCTTCTGTGAATTTGAAAGAATGCAACTGAGATTCAACATATTTGGAGCTGAGCAGTGGTAAACTCAGGTTAGTCTTGCGTTCTGTCTTAAATAAAGCCTAGTTTGTCTTCAAATTTTATGTGGAATTGGAGTTTTGGGAGCTCCAGGTAATCACTGTTTTCAGTGAGAAAATTGCTAGCTGCTACTCCAGGCTCTGTTTTTTTAATTTGCTTTCCTCTGACTGTAAAACAAGCATTTAATTTATTTCAGAAATATTAGTTGGTTTTCCTGTTTTAATTCTCCAGACAGTATGATCAGTACAATATTGTACGTAATGTTCAGTAGCATTCTCGAGGTGGCTGCTAAAACATCTTCTATGTACCTTCTGTAAAGTTTCTCTACATTTTGCTGCATACTCACTTTAGGAGTTTGTTGCATATCTACTTCATTCATTTGAACACTGTGGTATTGTTTCAGACTGTATTTGACTACAGCTCAATCAAAAGTCATAAGCTTCCCATCATCCTTATCTGAAATAGTTTAATTCACGTAGGTATCCACCATAGCATATTCAGCTATAGCATTTTATTTTATTTCCTTTAACCTTGGATTTACAAGTCTTGCTGTTCTCAGGATTGTCCATATGCCTTGGGTCTGTGCCAGTTTCATCAGCTCTGAATGGAAACAGCATAGCTTGAGATTACAGGTTGCTGTCCTTCAGTATTCCCTCTCTGTGTTTGTCCATTAATTTCACGTTTGTCCGTTAGTTTCACATTTTACCTTATAATTTCACCTACTGTGAATTCTTGTTCACAATATGAAGTAATAATGCAAGCTTCTATCAGTATGTTATGTTCTTTGAAACTGATCATTGTTTGCTACTTATATAATTGAAATTCTCCATTTTGAATTGTCCTGAACAAGAACTGTCTTGTAGAAGTTAAATTCCTTTTTTGTAGACTCATGTGCCATCACTTCAGATTTAATTACATTTATGATCAAAGCCAATCAAATTCAGTGATATGCAGCCATATCTTTTAAATTAATAGTTCCATATTAATTTTCTATACCAGTACATTTGCCCAAATTTTAAACAAATTAATCTTTGAGTGTTATTTTTAGAGTTCAAATCAAGTGTTATCATTTGATATGGTTTCAGAGCTGAATAGCTATTACAGTAGATTCAATTTCTACCCTTCATTGAAAAGAAGGGTAGAAGATCAGTAGCTGCTCCTCTGTTCAGTTAATTGTTCATAGCTGAAGACAGTTCGACAAATGCTTGTAAGTTTTTATGTCCTTGGTAGTTTTACAGGAAGCATGATGAGTTTTACTCTTCAAAATGTCCACTGTAACATTCAAATTTGCTTACAGCTCAGGTTTAAACTCTGCTTGCTCCATGGACTGGATCCAATCCTAAATAAGGGGGTGTACTTCCATGGGTTTGCAGTACACAGTCCAAAATAAATACCTATCCCATAGTTATGTATGACCTGCTGTTTTCAAGATCCATTTAGTGTTTTTAAATAAAAAAATAATTTAGTCTATTCTATCATGTTTTACATTGTAGATGCCTCATGGCAAAGATTAATTCTTGCTTGAAGTGCAAGTACTTGAATATTACTTTTATGATTCCAGTGGGGTTTTTGGGGATCTGCTGAAATGAAAGTTCCAGTAACATTATTTTGTGAAACTATAATTACTACAATTTTAAAGTGAATCATTTTAATTTAGTAATTTTGTACTACTGAGTTCGGCAACATAATTAATTGAAATTAAGATAATGCTTGCTAATGAAGTATGAAATATCTGTTGGTCAGATTGCAATTAGCAGCTTCACTTTCTGTATTTTGTTCCAAATGTTCCAGTTTGCTTGCTATGTTTTACTCTTTTTACATTAATTCTATTTTATCAAAATGCTGTCCATTCTCTAGCTAAGACAAATTAATTCTGAGTTGAAAGTAATCAAAATTCAGAATGCAAACTAATGAATTTTCATACATTCATATATTGGCATATGCCAATCAGAAACAAACCCTATTATTTTGCATTCCGCACATTTGTGAAAAATGTTTTAAACAGTGCAGAAAAATTTTGAACTTTTGTGACCTGCTTTTCATATTATATATTTGGTATTAACTATAGCAATTCTGTTTAGGAAATTATATTGTACTTACACAGGTTAAAAAAAATATGGCAGAATCAAACAATTGCACACCAAAGCAACTGTATCAGTTCTTAATTTACGTTATGGGATTATTTTGTGTAAAATTTCAAGTGCTATAAGTAGAATGTGCTTCAGTTCTTTAAAAATGGTGTGTGTGGTACTTTGTGTATTTCAAAGTAGTGAACATTAACAGAAGAGAATTCCTCTTAGTTGCATTCATTGAACAGCAGTGATGGTGGATGTGGCTGGGAGGTCACAGGAGGTAAAGCCAACTCGTAGCCACGGCCCAAATGCAGCTCTGGCGGTCATTGACCAACATGGGAGAAAGTAGGACAAATCCCCAAAACTTCGTTCCTCATACCCAGACTTCCACGACTTAATAGATCATTTTCCTTATACCTATAGTTGAATCAATTTAAATTTTCTAATAGAAATTGCTGCCAAAAAAAAAAAAAAAAGGCAAAACAGCAGCACCACATATTAAAGTAGCCCATATCACACACAAAAGTATGATTCAGTAAAGTATTTCTATGGCTGGAGCTGGTAGGATTGCTGTGTTGCTGCCTGGTTTTTTGAAAAAAAAAATTGCCACACTTTTCTCAGAGTTCTGTATAAGCAAGTTTCTTAGAAAGAAATAATTTTATTACCAAAGACACTTGAGCTTATGCTTTGTAAAACTGCTTTATTTTAAGTGTCTTCTGAATTTATGAGATACCAAATGTGGTTAGGAAAGTAATTTGAAGTAATGCTATAGCCTTAATGCAAAGGAAGTAGTAAAACTTGAAATAATATCAGAGGCGGTAGATCAGCATGACATTCTGTAATGAGCTAAAAAGTTGTGAAGCATATGTGAATCACTAAAGTTAATTCCTTATTTACATTGAAATATTTGTATTTGGATACTCCAGAGCAGTGATATACCTCTAGCTGATGTTGAACAGCTCCTTTTTAGTCCCATCGAGCCCTCTCACAGGTTCTTTTAAGGCATATGCCTTCAAAGATGTGTCTACAATGTAAATTGATTACGTAGGTAGAAGGTTGCTTAACAACATAGTAATACCTGTTTGATTGCTCTAGTAGAATATTTCTGTCTTCACTGTTATACCAGGAGATTAGTACTGTGTAATCCTATCTGGGCAACATGAAGAAAATCTGTAGGCCAGAGTGACTTCCTGAGATATTAAAGAAGTGATGTGTCTTATCAGAAAAGGCAGATCATTCCTCATGTTCTTCAGGGGCAACAAATCCTCATTAGCCCACTCTGTAACCTGATAAAAAACTGAATGTATTGAATTAGTCATCATTTTTCCAGTGGGCTTGCTTTCATTCTAGGTTTTATACCTCATAAATTTTACAGTGAGTGTGAACAAATTCCCACAATTAATACAACAGCCAATAATGGTACTCAGGCTTCAGTAATAACCAGAATTATAGACATGAACCTGAATTTCTTCATCTTTTATTTGCTGTTAAAAAAAAAAAAAAAGCTGGCCTTGTTTAGACTGTAACTGATTCTTGCCTGAAATTAAAGAATAAAGGTTTGGTCAGGGTTCTACTGCAGACCTTAAATAAAAATGGAATTAATAAAACATCTGTAGAAGTTGGCATTTGAGACCTAACCTTATTCATCAAGAAGATTCTCATAGAAATGTTGCTGATCTTACAAAATCTTCATGTGTATACTCAGTTTCATATAATTTATTTTTTCTATATTTTGGTGAAGAAAGTGTTAACACAATTAAGCAAAATTAAAGTATTTCCTCAGGGGGAATATATATATACGTGCCATTCAGTTATTTTTATTACTGTTTTTTATAGCAAGAAGGTGAATCTTTCTCTCCTGTGAAGTCTCACATATAATGTTTTGTTAGCCAAATAACTCCTCTGTGGCATTTAGTAGCAATGATATTTAGGAACATGCAAACTTTGTTCAAAGCTAAGCTTATATCTAGAACCTACTCCTAACTAGCAGTTGTGCTAATTAGGAGTGCTACCAGAAATTTAGTAGAAAGGAAACTACATTAGTTCCCATCAATTCTTCTGATAATCCTGCCTTTTTATTCTCATAGGTGATATTTATAAAAGAATTAGTATTTCTAAAAGTACTTCATATCTGAAGGCAGTTGCTCAATCTGTTCCTATTAAATTAACTTTATATATCTCCAATATTTCTGTACACATACTCAATGCACAAAAACATGTTTAGAGAATAGAAGTTGCATTTCACAATGTTATTTATGAGACAAAGGTAAGATTCTGCGTGACCCCACCCTGCTTCGTCTTAGTATCACTGTCATCTCTAACAGTGCTTTAGACTACAACCATATAAGATATCCTCACTAAATCTCACATGTTGTATAATGATGTGAGGATTACTGATATTTTTAAAAAACTCAGTCTATATTCATAACAGTTCACAAGCACTGAAGGAGGTTATACAGGCGCCAGATTTTGCTCCTGCTATTTAACTCACAGACCTGCCTTGCAGTGCCTCTCAATGCTGTTATTTTCCTATGTACCATCAGGGGACAGAAATGGCAAAGCATCTGCGTAGTTACAGCATTGCCTTCCTTTATACGGTGACCTATGATGGGGGGAAAAAACGCACTTTTTTCTGTTATTTTGGGAATAACTTTTTGACCTGTACCCCTAATATTGATTGGGGATAAGGAGCAGTGAACTTGTAAACTACCTCTGCAGCTCAGATGAGCTATTGCCTGAGCATGTCTACCACACCTGAGATGCAGCAATGCAAAATGCTCTTCAAGTCTTACATTAGGATGATTTTCATAAGAACTTTGTAAAATAAAAAGGCTTGTAGTAATGTGTAGATCACAGATAATACCCCTTTAGCTGCAGGAGGTTATGATAGTTTCTTCCATAGAAAAAACCCATTGCTTTAATATAAAAAATTACCTACTCAGTCTTCTAGTACTGGCAAAACCTCTGAGTGGAAACAAAAAAATAAAAAGTAATGAAAGTAGAAAGTCAGGTGCAGGAAGGAAAGGAATAGGTTTCCTTGATGTAGCAGAAGACACTGAGTGTCAATTCCCTCAGAACTCAGTCCCACGGCTCCATGTCACCAACAAAGATGTTAAACATTGCTGATGCCGATATTGACCTGTGAGGAATGTCACTTGTCACTGATCTCCACTTGGACATTGGGTCCAAACTGGAGTGAGGACCCAGACAATTCGTAATTCACCGAGTGGTGCACCCATCAGATAGATCCATGTCTCTTCAGTTGAGAGACAATGCTGCCCCTGTATCGGATGAAAATGCATACAGGAAAAAAGAAGCCTTCTAATGCATTGTGCACAAAGTCATTCTGATGAATTATTCATAGAACTGATGATTCAATTAGGAGCACATTTTTCTTTCTCAGGTGTGAAATTCCATGCAAGTTGAAAGGCAGCCTTAAAAATAGTAATGGGTGCAATTATATTCAGAATATGTCAGATAATCATGTCATTTTTCAATAACGAATTAATTAGATAGTAATATTTTTCATATGCACACTCTAATTGCTTTCCTCTGAGGATCTCAGAATGATACAAAGAGCACCTAATTAGGCCTCTAAACAACCATTTGAGGAAATCATTGTCTTTCTCTACTCACTGTAAACTGAGGTACCAAGTGCTGAAATTATGTTTCTGCTAACACACGCTGAGTGAGAGGAAAAATCGAAGTATGGATTTTTTTTCTTTATGTTAGAACAGAAGGTATTTTCATTTATAGTGTTTATTTAAAAATAGGAAGTCATGAACACTTATGTATTCAGTCCCCATCACAAAATAGAAAACGCACCTCTTCTATTAAAAAAATAAAAAAGACTGTATTGAACCTGTATTGAACTGCATAAGAAAGATAACTTTTAGGCTTCAAGAAAACTTCCTAAGTTTAGCAACCCTGGAAGAAATAATCACAGCACAAGTTTTTTCTTACCAGAAGTCACTGAGTACTTTCTCTCATCTATAAAATGTATTCATCTAGTAATTTCTGATGATTATTTTATTATTTGCTTACAAAGAAATAGCCATTATTTATGTGATCTTTCTTCTTCCTGTTGGCTTGGCATGTATCCAAATAATGATGACCTCAAAAATACAGCTTACTAATTTTAATATGATGAAAACGAAATCAGAATTCAACAGCATCTGTTATAGAATTGATGATCAAGTACATGATGGTCATATATCCTCTAATGATAAGAAGGTATATTTAATGCTAAATATAGAATGTATATTGTATTTGCTTAATATTACTAGTAACACCCAAGCTGTCATTTTTCAATTACAGTTTCTCAAATATCTAGTAAATGGCCCATTTATACATTATTAAGGTAATCATCCAGTGATACCAAAAACTGAAAGCTGGGTCCACAATCACTGTTTTGCAGGATGACTAATTAAGACAGCTTATTTCCTAATTAGCAGGGAGATTCTTCTTGGCTGATGTCCCTGCCTGACATATTATTCTAACCTGATTTTTGTTAGTTTTTCACCAAGCTCAGCAGTCCTCAAAGGAGTTTCATTCTGCTGCTTTAGATTTCTGTTCTGTTATTCTACTTTACCTGAGTTTGACCTCTGGGACTGTTATGGTATATATATCTTAAATACAAGCCTTTATGAAAGAATCCCTGGCTATACAAAAGAATTCTATTTTTTGTAATAGACCTTTTCCAGTTACTGGAATCTACTGAATGTCTTTATAGGGAGAGACCTAGAATAAAAACACACACAATTCTCAGTTCTTCAATCCAAGTAAATGTAGCAGCATAACAAAGAAAATTTATGAATAGATTTCTTTTAGCAGAACACCTAGACAAGTGCTAAATTTTTAGGTGTGTCATGAATATGAAAAACTGTGTAGGTTCTCCTGCCTGAGAATTCACATTATGTTCAACGCTCTTGTGTTTATTATCTGTATTGTAAGAGGTGTTTGTTTGGAAAAAAACATAAATGGTAGGAAAGCTGGGTACTTCAAAGTATCTTCAGTGTTTAAGTATGGCAGGTTCTCAAAAAATAAAGGTTATTTTCTACTGTCTCAGTAATTTCCCCCATCACTTAAAATGGCAATTAAAAATACAAGTAGGACTTAAAATTCATAAAATCTAGGCAGCCCTAGTGTTTTTCCAGGAAACACCAATTATTAACATGCTGCACAAACCCAGATGGCTGAGAGTGATGTTTTAAGGATGTTTTATGTTTATCGGTAGCAATTTTTTCATCATAGTTGATAATTGGATATTTATTTTTTTTTCATGGAAAATAAATCTAAGTGTGTCTTCAGCTAGTTTTAAGATTTTTGATTAACCACGATTAATTTTCCATTTAAATGTCCAAGAGAACTGAAATAGTCTGTAATACCATAAACCCATTCAACAGCTTAATTATGCAGTTTTGTCTCTAGTTAATTTGCTATTTTTATTTCATTGTGTCATTCTTAGGGTGTGGAAATATTTGCGTATTTTTAATTCTAAAGCAGGAAAAAGTATAGCAAAAATCACTGCAAGCACTGAAATATTACAGTCAAGAAGGATTTGGATTTTCAGACCAAATTAATTATATATTTTTGTTAAGTATATTTTAAAAGAAAACTTGACGCATAATAGAATTTGGTGTGGTTGTAGAAGCCGCTTTCCTTACCACTCCTCTCAGTGGAATCACAAAGTGGCACGCTTTCTGTTTTCTTAAACTTAAGACAAAGGATATGGGTGAATTCACATGAACCATGACTATGTTGTCTCATCAAAGAAGTCCTCAGGAAAGGACTGATGAGTACTTGGTCCAGACACAGAAGCTGGGAAGGTGAAATAAGTAAAACTTAGGCAACAGCTGATGTTACGTATGCTTTATCTGATTAAAAAAAAAATTATATACAAGTTCTGAGGGAAGTACTTAAAAAAGGAGGTAAGTGGCAAACAGAAAACCTTGATAATGAATCACCTGCTGAATGTCATTAAAATCAAACTAAGACCCTGATAAAGGGCACCAAGAATAACAAAAATGCAATTAATTTAAGCTTTGTTCTCCCATAATTACACTCTCAAGATGAAATGTATTTATGAGGGGGTCAAGCAATTTTATTTGAAGCATGCAGATTTCTGCCACTGAAACTATTTTAAGGGAGGTCAGACTGGACATCTTAAATGTTAACAAAATACACAGTTTCCTGGAAATTAAAAAAAAAAAGGATGAAATTCATAGCATAAGTCCTTTTAAAAGGCTTGCACCAAAAATACATTCTTCTTCCTATAGTGATGAATTTCATTTGCATCCATTGAATTTGGAACAAAGATTGGAAGGAAAAAATAGATGCAAAGGGAAAGATAGATTCAGAATTGAACTCATTCTCAATTCTAATGCTCCCACTGTCATACTCCATTTGAAACTCGAAAAAGGAAACCCATCAAGCTGTCTTGAGTAGATTTTGCTGAATGAAAGATTGGATTCTGTTAATGAGCAGGAATTAATGAGAAGGCATTTCAGACTTGGTTTGAAGCAGGGGAATGGATGAACTTCAGAAGAGTCAATCTTATCTTTCCTGTAGCCTTCAGAATTTGTAACATTATGTTTTTGAAATGTAGACACAGGGAAAAGATGCTGTAGTGTTATAAAAATATAATTATATAGTATAATTTCACCATTCAGTTCTAAATAATTAGAAAAGAAATCCTAAAATATATAGCTTGTATTTTATTTGTCACATTTAAAAAAATCAGTGTTTTCCTCCACAATTTTATTATTCTACAACAGGAAGATGGCAGAAGAAAGACGTTTAAACTAGAAGTTCCTAGAAACAATATGTTTCCTATAAAATATTAGTGGTTTCATAGGCTTGCTTTCCAATAATACAAGTGAAATAACTCTGTGCACCAAAGTGAACCGTGCGGGCATCAACAAAGGTCAGGAATGTCCAACCACCACAGGGGACACATTTCCTACAGAACAATTCTTCCCTTCTCTGACTTCTCCAGTCCTGATTCCCAAGGGAACATGTATGAAATACTTCCAGAAGACGAACTTGAGAAATGAAGCTTTTATACCTCTCAAAGCTAGAAGTCTTGAATTCCACAGAATCAACATCTGGTTTTATATCCCAATACAATTCTCTCTGATTCTTCTCTGTTATACAAAATCAGGAACAGTTTTTCTCTCTTTTCCAAGTGAGTTAATGATGTATCACTTATCTCCTTGATAATGTGCTCCTCTCTTCTAGTGTTGTCCTTCAGTCCTTCTTCTCTCATTATCTAACACAGGCATTATCTAACATTAAGCTGGGAATGGTAGCATCTGATCCTGTGTGCAGTCTAGATTTTTCTCTTTTATTAGAAATTAATGCAATTGTAGGTATTTGTTTTCTTCTATTGTGTTTCTAAAATCTATTTTCAGATTTACCAAGTCCATCTAGAAAAAGTCTCAAAGGCATTCATTTTTGGACATGAACAGTGATAGACTTGCTTTTGATTACTTAGTTTCAGCCCAGATTTTATTTATTTCTTTATTTGCAACACAGCTTGTTAGTCTCACAAAATGTACAGTACAACAGGAAGGAGACTGAGTTGCAATTGAAGAATGGGAGTAAGAAAATGGGAGAATAAGTTTCCTGGTTTCACAGGCAATTTCATATAACTGTATGCCTCTGAGATCCAGTTGTGTAATGAATTTGGAGTTTTTCTCATGGTTTGTTTGGGGGTTTTGGTTGGGTTTTGGTTGTTTTTTTTTTTTTTAATTTCTCTAGATACGTGTCTGCCTGGGAGTGGTTATTACTATTCATAGTACATGTTACATACGTTCATCATCAACATTTGCACAGTGTCTGGAATTCAGGCTCATTCAAATCAGGTAGCTGCATACTTGATCTGACAGAGCTTTGTGAAATGACTGTGCTATACAGCCTTGTCCAGCAGAGACTGACAATACTTGTTCTTTTTGTAACTGCCCATACCTAAATTACATTGCGCGGTTTTGGTTTTGTTTTGGTTTTTTTTGGTTTTTTGGTTTTTTTTTTCAGGACAGCCTGAGTATTCTTTAATATCTTATAAACAGAATTCTCCTGTAATATGTCAGGCTATGTGGAAGCAGAGGGAGAAAGATGGGATATGACTGAAAAAAAATAGAAAAAGTAAAGAAAATGAGAAAAGAAGTATAAATAAGGATAATAAAAAGCTGATTAATCTCTTCTGTCTGGAGTGAGAAGCCGTGATCATGATGCCATTGATGTTTGCTTGAAGCCAGCTACCATTTCCAGACAAATCATTACATCTTTCATAGATTAAAACAATATTTTAGATTGAATTGCTTTCGCTTTTTAAAATACCACACAATGTGGAAATACTTAGAGTAGGAAAAACAGACAGATGGCTCAGTAAATTAATCTATAAGCAGCAACAGAGCATAAG
This sequence comes from Edolisoma coerulescens, assembly GCA_013397115.1. Classification (NCBI taxonomy): domain Eukaryota; kingdom Metazoa; phylum Chordata; class Aves; order Passeriformes; family Campephagidae; genus Edolisoma; species Edolisoma coerulescens. The sequence goes on from VWZW01001649.1 coordinate 971,041, forward strand.
GTTAGCTGCTGACATTGACTGAATCTTGTGGAAGGTGGTAGAAAGATGACAGTATTAATTAGTCACAAACATGAAGGTGAAAAAGGTTGTGAGAAGCTTGTGAAAGGGGATGAGATGGGTTAGGAACCTGTCATTTAAAGGGAGGGCGACATTTCACATTTGAGATTTATAATTGCACTTAAAATTCCCTAAAATTTTGTAACATTTTGATTGAAAGCTCTAGTTAAAAACATTATGAAAAAGGATCACATTTCCAGTGTTGATCTACATTCTCAACTTCAATTTCCAATGCAGCCTCCATTTGAGACTGCTCTGATTTTTTTTCACCAGTTGTAATCATAATGCAGTAAAATGCATCATATAGAAAATAGGTCAGATGATACTACAAGGTGCTTTAATTGCTCTGAAACAGGTATTTCTCTGTTCTTCCAAATTGCTAGAGATTTCTTCTTTTACAGTGTTTCCAATTGCAATATATATTGGGGTAATATATTAGTATAAATTTGGAATAGAGGATGCTCCAAAAGCTGCACTATTGCATTTGTGGTAAACTGTGTGTTGTGTTCCTAGGTAGACTGCATTCTTAGCCTTTTTTTCTCTGGAAGTCAAAAAATTCTTAATCTTTAAATTCTGACATCATTACACTATAAAAATGACATTAGATATGTTTCATACATTTTTAACAAGATAATCCAAATTCACTGACTTTTCTGGAGCTGTATAAATTCATATTAGCTGAAGACCAGGCATGGAATATTTTTAATTTATTTCACTGTCATTTCTTACTGAACCTGATTTTGAACAAATGCTGAGCACTCCTACAGGTACCGAGTATTGCATTCACTTGAAATAAAGCGTTTAAGGTCTTCTGATGAAGGAAGAAGGAACCTGTGTCAAAAAACCCCCACAACACTGAGCACAAAAAAATATTTCAAGGCATGATTTAAAAAACATTTTAAAATTCTGCTAGGCTTTTATTCTGTGACAATCCGTAAATAGATATTAGAAATACATGACACAACAGTACATAAATGCCAATTTTAAAAGGCAAATATTCCCTCATTTATTTTCTAGTGATATTTGACACAACTTTTCTCAATTAATAGCCTAGTGTGACAATTTTGTATTATTTCCACTGAATAGATTTAAAAGCAAAAAGAGGCAAGCATCTTACTACGCCATAATATATTTGACAGAATTCTTTGACTAATTTCAGAAACAGTTTGGTGTGCTGAGAGGGAAACAGGGCCCCTTGAGTGCTCTTTCCTCATATTATTTTTTATTTCCTCATCATGTTACACCTCAGTTTTATCCAAGATGGCTTGTGGGTTGAGTGTATATAATTTCACATTTCTCATTAGCTCATTTTTGCCTCCGTATCAAAATTTTCAAGTCAAAAAGATTTTTTTCTTAAAAGAACAGAAGCAAGAACGTAGTTTCTTCTGAGATTTGTAGAGATCAAGATTGTTTATGAGAAAGCAAATGCTTGGATATTTTTTTGTTAGTAACCTCATATTTATAAATGATCATGTTACAGAAAGGGAAGGTAAGAGTATGTTTATGCATGATAAAGTTTTTAGTGTAAAAATAATATTTGAAAAGACAAAAAACATTTGGCACTTACTCATCAGTGATTTAAAAGTTCCAGTTTATGTAGTCATTTTTCTTAGCCTGCACTTGGCTTTAATTCTATGCCCTTAAATCCAGCTTTAAAGCCTCAGAAGATTTTGGCATGGTCCATGGATCATATAGGTGTGAGAGAAATCAGTTTGCAGCAGAAGCTAAAGAGTGAATATTTAGGAGATGAGAAGGGAGGGAGATGATGGACTCTGGGATGTGTTCCACCAAAAACTGTTTGATGCTGAAACTCAGGTCCTGAAATGGTGTGTGATAGTAAAGAAAAATCACGTATAAAAGAAGGGACTAGAGGCATGGTTTGGATGCTGATAATCATCCTATAGAATGAATAATACATCATGGCTCTGAAAAAAATTTTTTCCAATGCTAGGATATTTTTTATTAAATACTGACTATTAAACCTATTAAAAGTGAGTCTAGTTGCAGTAAATAAGTATCTGAAAGCTCATGCTTATCTTTACATATTTCCAGCATTTTCTGGTTAGAAAAAATACTGAATATGATATTTAGCAATTCACTTCTAACCTAAAAGAGTAATAGATTAAAAACATCACCAGAAGAGAGTGATTGTCCTCGGAAGGTTTACAAAAAAGTGAACATAAAATATATAGCTTGCTTCTAGCCACATAAGTTTCTTAAGAAACCTGAGCTATTATGTTGAAACAGACCATTCTGCCCTTTTCACAGCTGTTAAATTTCAGGTAGCATGAAGGAGATGAAAACAAACATCCATGAGTCTCCAAAAGACAGCAGGAAAAAAATAACGGCCTGAGCCATTGCTGAGCTGTGCAGGTCTACAAGCACAGGCACAGAAAGCGATGTCTGAATGCCTAAACCGAGAGCTGACTGTAAGCTCCTGAAAGAGATCATACTGACTTTCAGTGCAAAGTGTTTGGAGATGTTTCATAACTGTTAATCCTATTGAAACATTACCTCTGGAACCATGAGAAAGGGTAAGGAATTGCTGATGTCCAAGACAATACTGACTCTCATTACTATGTGCTTGCATAGCTGTCATCTACCTGAGTTTATCTGACTGGGGTTGGTATTGTGCATAACAGATGACCACACACAAATTAGAATGAGTGGAATAGTCTTTTAAAATTAATGTTAATTTGTATCTGGAACTGTGTTTCAAGATTTATGCCATTATTTCATTTATGTTTTACACATGCATTATTGAAGTTTTCTTTAACATAAATCTCATTGAGAACCAAGGCATGGTTTTGTTCTTCTCCCCAGCTCCACTTCCCAAATCACACCCTTGGTTTGGAAGGAATTAGACATTTTTTACATTCTTACTAAAAATCTGTTATAGATTAATTCCTTTAAATGGTTTTAGTTAGCAATGTTTACCTCATAAAACAAATGCTTTGTATCCTCTGTAGACCAATTTACAAAAAAATACATGTGTTCTCCGAGTTAAATGTGCATACAGTTCTCTGTGCAGTAAGGTACCGTGTGGTATAAAAAACTACATCTCAATAAGAGCAGTGCCTTCTATTTCTAAAAAATTGTTTATAACCTTGAATTTTAAGTCTATATGACTTCACAAACATAATCCCTACAGATGGAAACTATTACCTTTGTTTTTTCTTTTCATCTTGCTTCAAAATACTCTTAAGTTTTAGAAATGCCTCCAGGTTTTTGTACAAGGGGAGGAGGACCCAGCCACACAGATACAGACATGCACACACACACACATATGCACACAGTCTTTGATTTTTCATGGGCTGTCCTCAAGAATTTGATTTATTGAAGCCCTTAAGGTTTATCTCAATAGTGCATTGAACACATGCCAAGGATCAAAAGATCTGGAATCGGACTATTGTTACTCTCCACTTACGCTCTTTAAAAAAGAGGAGAATGCATTCTCGTGTGATAAAAGCAGTGTCTGTTTCAAGGTCACGTGCTCATCTCTAGCCTACCTGGTCTTTATCAGTAGTTTCTGCTTCAACAGAGCAATTAACACACTTTTTTTTTTTTTTTTTTCTCCTGGAAAATATATGACAGTAATTTTTTTTGCTTCAATTAGCTTGGCATGAGCATGCTTATCAGTTTTATATAGTTACATATATAAAAGAATGTGAGGAATCTTGTTCATTAGTTAATGTAACAATCTCTCAGCTTTGAGTACTATGTTATTTTAGAACACTATCTGATCTGGCAGTTGCAGACTAAGCGTGATTTACACTCTTTGTCAACATTTTGGTTAGTTCTTTTGCATTTAAATAGTTTTTGAATGCTTGGTCCAATTTGCTAGATTCCTCAGTAATTATTCCTTGTCCTGTTCTTTTGCATGAGGAAACACATGAACGGTTCTGTACTATACAAGTTCTGCTCTCCATTTATCATATCATCAAAAACTCTTGGCTGATTTAGAAGCTGTTTATACACGTATTCCCAGTTACATTCCATTACCTGATAATAAAATGGCCTTCTCCAAAATTACCAGTGTCACCTTGATTTCCACAGGTGTTATTTAACAGTGATTGTACTTTGCCAGTTTTATTGTAGAACAAATTGCTCGTGATCTCTGATGACATGCAGCTGGTAATGCAGGTGCATTTATAACACAGCCTAAGGAAATAGATTGAATATTTGAAGCAATAAATCTCATTTTGATTTCTGTAAGATGGATGTCAACTCTATTTCCTCTCCTTTTTCTTTTCATGTGTCAAATAGAATTTATAATTATTTTAAAGACACTTTAAATAAGAAAAGGAAATAGAGAAAGAAAAAGGAAGTGACAGGTGACAATGGCATCAGAATTAAAAAAATACATCAAATATACTATTATCGTAACCAACACTGCAAAAGCTGGAGCGTTCTAGACTTCTTTCATCTTTTGAGGTTATCTCAGATGAGTCTATTTGATTTTCCAAACAGTCTTTTTCTTTAGCTAGTACTGATTGGTTACTAATGTTTGAATAACTGATTTTCCTCTGCACAGATGGTGGTGTTGGTCTGGCCATGCCGGGGGATGCTGTAGGAAGAGCCAATAGCAGACATCAGGGATATGTAGTTAAGAAACAAGTGGCATTGACAAGCAGCTGCAAGATGGCCCAGCTCAGTGTTCAAGCGAGCTCTATGGTCACTAAACCACTTCACTGTCATTGGCCTTTAGCTGCAGAGCCAGTATCACAGTAAACATGTTCTGAGAGAGAAAATGCTAACTGGCCTGCTGCCTTGAATTACCCTCTTGGTTTCCTTGTGTAAAACCCCCCTGGGGCATTGCAAATACCCTTCACTGCAGGCATAAGAGAGGTTGTCAACAAAGAGAGGTTGAAAAGACAGTGCAGCTGAGGCTACACATGGAGCTTGTTATAAATGTCTCTTTCATTCTTAATCCAAGGAAATCAAACATTGAATGGTTTTGAATTGTTCTGGACCAGGCTTCAAGATAAATTTTTGTTCATAATCACTTTTCTAGTCAAAATTACACTGGTTCAGTCCTGAGAACTCGGGATGGGTAGGGGATAGTGCTGTGTGGTCTTTCCTGTTTCCATCACAAAGCACTGTGGAAGGCCTCTCGGCTGATGTCAGAAAAACACCTCCTTTTGACTCCTCTCAGGAATCAGTTGCTTTGCTGGTTTTTAATTCCTTTTATGAAAAATCTAATGTCATGTATCTCATTAATTTAGTATTCAGCAAAGACTGACTATATTAGTGAAACTTTGGACATTTATCCTTTTTTTTTAAGAGGGTTTTGTTTGGTTTTTTTTTAAAGGAGGCCAAAAACCTTATTGTGATATGCAGATACTCTTTTTCAAAAGGACCATATTTTATTTACCTTAGCTTTTAATTTTTTTTTTAAGGTACTTGGGATTGGGCATTTTACAGGAGAGTCCTTACAATATAATTGAAAGAACAGATTAAAGGAATTGATTTCTAAAGTGAGACTAATCTCAATTACCTTTCCCCAGTTAAGAACTGTGAGAAGTTTCTCGCTCTCAGTTTTAATTATGTAAGTTCCAAGTACATTGAACAGAATTCCAGACAACGTAATTGCAGTAGCTTAGGAAACCACTCTACTGAGCAAACGTATGCATCTACTTTCAAATGAGATGTTTTGCTGACTCAAAGTTAGCTTCTGTAATGACTAGATTTTGGCAGTAGAAACCTTTGGAGTATTCGAAAACAAAAAAAAGGGGGAAAGATCATCTTTTAATGGAAAGGTTCTTCTGTTCCAGATATTACCTTTTCGTATTGTTTTCCTTAGACCTGGGTTTTCTGATAAGAAGGCAACTCATGTCCCTGGAATGAACACTGGTGAGGTTAATGCCATTGTCTTGAGTTAAAGATTTGTCTCAGTATGCAAAAATCCACAGACAAACATTCATCATTTGGCACAATCAAATACAAGACAGTAAGTCTGATGACTCATACAGTTCAAAAACTCACGTTGAAATAAGTAAAAGGTGATAAATGATCTGACTGTACCACTTCAGACTGTAGGGAGTTTATTAGGAAGTGCATTGCCAGTACACTGTCTTTAGGGTAAACAAGAGAGGTTCTTCAGTCTTATATCTTATGTTTATCTTGCATCTTATCTTCCTATGATTTACAAAAATTTCATTTAGTGTCTTTATTTTGCTGTTAGGTAATTGATAAACAGAGGATAAACTGAGCTAAAGATTTAAAAATCAGTCTGTGGTAGATTTGAATGGCAATTATTCATCTAAATATCTTTGAGGATCTGGGCGTCACCATTTAATCAATTATAATTCTCTGCTCTAACATTACTTTAGTGTTATCTGATTGCTGTTCGCTGATGATGCTCCTGAATGTTTGTCCCTTAAATAGTAACAAAGAGGTACCTTATCTTCATAATCTGCTATTGGATGCACACCAGGACTACCTTGCCACTTGGGTAATTGCTGTTGAGTTCTGAAGTGTTCCTATTTGGGTGAGGTACCGCTAATTGTCTGCTAAATGGGAACCTCTAAAAGGAGGTAACAAACCTCTCCAAGTCTCAGAAGGCTCTGAAGCTGTAAATGGAAACACTTCTACCATCAGTTATGATATTGGAGTTAAAATAAGAGTGAAAAATATGGTGCTATCCTAAGCTAATGCAATATGTTTCAAACATGGCACAGCTTGATGCAAAATGAGGAGTAGAGCAGTGAGAGACTTGCTGAAAAAGCTGCTGAGAGAAAATCATGCAATGGCAAGTGGGAAAAGCACTACCAAGCCAAGTAAGAAAAGCACTGCGATGCATTGTGCTATAAAGTGGTTGCTTCCTCTGTACATGTACGGCTATGTTCTTGCACCATTGCTGTCAGCAGAGAAGAAGAAAAAGAAGATTCATATTCTTGGTTTTCATATCTTTGTGTAACTGGTAAAAGAGAGAATGTATGTGCTAGATAAAATAGTTCTAACTACAGACAGCAGAGTTTGAGAAGAATTCCAATATGGAACCATGACAGCTGAAGTGGTAAAAAAGTGTGAGATCATAATAATTACTGTGTTTTCTCTCTTATCAACATTTTTAATTATCAGACTCTATTTTAATATTTCACTCATTTAAAACCTAGAATATATTTGTAGCTGACAGAATTTAATATATGCAGAAAATTAGATTAGAAAGTACTAGCTTTTTAATGTAAATTCTGGAATGACCAGAAATTTGGGTTTAGCAAAGAATGTTCTGCCAAATGGCAAGTACTCCAAAATATCTATTGAGTCTTTTCTTCTTTCTTTTCAACATTTGTAATAGTTGTGTCTCCAGTACACAATCACCTTATGGGTTTACCTTGATTTCTGAGATTTGATTATCTCACCAAACAAATGGTCAAAAATAAACATTGGAAATGTATTTGATGAAATTTTCCTAGAAATACTTTCAGTCATGGAAAATGAAAAAACCTGCCATGTATGGCAAAGGTTTTAATTTCCTTCTTTAAGAGTGTTCAGTATCTGGAGCCTGAAGGAGGAAAACTGTATTCATATGACCAACTATAGCTTTTTACATAGATTCAATACTAGCATATGTATACTCATACGGAAAAAACATTAATTTAATTCATCGGGAGGGGGGTAATTACCTCAGTATGCAGGTTTTTGCAAAATCTTGTTCGGTCACAAGCTAAGTTAATCTATATTTAGCTCAGATATGATAAATCCGCTGAGCTTACACATGCCCGTTTATATAACATTTGGAAAAAAACCCAACTTGAAATAGGAAGTTAAACAAAAGGACTACAATTATCACCATGTATGTGACCAAGGCAGATGTCAAATTACTAAGAATAATTGTAGTGAGATATATCACCCTTTAGTATTACTTGTGATTGCTATAGTAATTAGTTTTAACGAATCTATACACTTTCAGTGTTTTCTATGAAAATCTCTAAAGCTAGGTAGGTTTTTCCTTTTAATATTATTTTTTAATTTTTAAAATTTTTAATGATACTGTACCTCAGATTTGAGGAACTACAATTGTGTGAATATTTAGGAAGATTAAAATTGAAATCCAGATTTGGAAAAGGACCTTTAATTACATAAGGAAACATTTTCTTATGACTCAGCACAGTCTCACTTAAACTCATTGGGTACTAAAAGTAAATCAGCTGTGCTAAAAAGAAACTTAAGAACCAATGACCACCAAATATTGTCCCACTGTTGTGTGTGGATTTTGTAGTAGTGACTATTGTGAAGACACAGCCTGCAAGGACATTTTAAAACCTGTTTAGCCATTCCAGATGTCTTTGAAAAATTGGTGCTGAACTGTGTGTTATGTTAACTTATTTTGTTCAGAATTCCAGATACAAAGTGCACACTTGTACATTGCACATGTTATGTGTTTTAATTACAAGATTTTTATGATGGCATGGGTGTTTTAATACAATTATTCTTGGAAAGAAATATTATCCATAACTTAGAAAAACAGTAGACTTAGTTAACACAGGCATTCCAGTGCCATTCATTTCACCAATCATTTAAAAAAATTCAGGTCCAAATTGTCAAATGGTAAAACTAGCTACACCAATTGGTGCTCTGAGCCAGGATGTGCTAGATGTTGCTCAAAATGACCCAAAGGTGTGGTGCTTACAGAGTGTAAAGGCATCAAGATGTTTTTTTCTCTTCTTTTCTGACACTTTATTGGCTACTGAACAAAAGTATGATAAAAAGAATAGATGTTACAGAGCAAACAGGTCACACAGGTGTAAACTTGAGTCACATAAGCAAGAATTTTAAGAAAACTACTTGTTTCGTGCTTAGAATCAAGATGTCCTTCTGTACCTGCAATTGTGGACAAAAATTGAGATAACATGATAACTCTGAAGATACTGAGCCCTTTAAAGTGTTTCAAATTTTATTCTGTAAATTGTATTCATTATTTATTCACATAAATAATTTGGTTTTTTGGGTTTTTTTTAATAACAGTAGCGAAAAAGGTACAAAAGCTCTTAGAACTATATCAGTGTCTTGGAACATGTATTCTAAGAAATGTACAAATTTTTCATGATGGCAAATATTTCTGGGGACCACCTAGATAAGAATGTATAATGCAATAAAATAATTGTGAGTGCTGAAAATGAGGGCATATAAAGCAAGAAAAAGCATATTTCATCTAAATTGCTCATATGGCTTTTACTCTGTCAAATATGACTGATATCATTTGACTGATAAAAATTATTATTGATTTCCAGGCTCTGAGAAACCTTTTAAGCCCTGAACAAAGATTTTAATCCTTTCTGATTTTTAAATAAGATTTTTTTAAATTATCCTTTACAAAAGATTTTATGAACTTATTATTTTGATTATCCCATAATAATGACTGTAGTTAAGTAGCACGTCCATGGAAGATAAGGAGCTGCCTCATCAGAAAGAATTTTATGTCCAGAAATAAGGCCCATATCCATAGAGCTCTTCTATGTATGTCGATGTCAGTAGAAGTTTGATTTGTCACAGACTTAATGAATGTATTTGATAGAATTTGTGTCAGGAAAATCTAAATAAGCTAAAAGAATTAGGTTCATAGATCTACTAATGGCTTATAAAAAGGTGTCATGAAAAGATCACCTTCTCCAAAGCCTTTTGCATAAGCAGCCTATTCATATTCAGGACTGTAAAGATACCATGAAGGGATGCTCACAGCACAGTGCAACACTCTCATTTAATCCAGAATGGATCACAGTTTTCCTACTCTAGTAGTTAATATTCAGGAGACCAGCAGTCACGTAGGTACCAGGCTCTGGAGGACCAGCATTTGTGGACTGGCTTTTGTGAGACAATTGAGTATTGCTTCTTCCTCTCTGAAGCCATGTGGGAGGAAAAGCAAGTTGAAGCATTGGTGCAAGAATTCCTTCACTGGGAAAGTCACTGACACATCTGGTCTGTTACCTACAGAACCTGGGAGTTAACTGAACAAATATGCACAAAAATGTGATGTCCTTAAAGAGATAAGGCCTTTAGTCTATAAAACTGGCTACATTTAGCTTTATTCCTGCTACAAGTCAACAGAAGCTTGAAGGTCACATCACTGTCATGACCTATTAAAATCCATAGGAACTTTTCCATTGACTTATTGTATTTTGGATGGGTCCCCAGTTCAACAGTAACTTCTTGTTCTAATTGTTTTGCTGATGTTCACAAACTTCTAAACATTGCTGTGAAGCAGCACCTTTTGTACATAAATTCCATAACAGCACACCCAACATTTATAGTAGATCTTAGAGGCAATGGCTGACAATGCTTAAGACACGTAAGACAAAAATGCCCTGCAGATCAAAATGAGAATTTCAGAAGAAAATCAGTGCTCCAGAAGGAAATTTGGCCGTTGCACTGGAAATCAGCAGGGATGAGGTTAAATACAATTGATGTTACTCTGTGAAACATCAATGCATGACATTTCACAGCAGTTAGTATGCCCAGATGCCCCCAGAGCTCAGCTCCGTTCCTCCTCCATTCTCCACTGCACTTTGAACAGTAAGACACCGCTAGCAGGCAGCTAGCCCATGTGCTTTTGAGCCACTTTGCAGCAAAAAAGAGCGACACATGAGCTGGACTTTTGTCAAATCCTTTCTGGAAATCTGAACATGTAACGTCCATTGAATTCCGTTTTTTGTCTCCTATGGTAGTCTTGTCTTCAAAGAAACCTAACCAGATGGTGAAGCTTGCCTTTCCTTTCTTAGAAGCCATCAGTCTTTGCTCATACTGTGTGTTTCTAAGTGTTTTTCCTGTTTTGATCTCTGAGAAAGACTTTGTAAGACACTTCCTGCAACTGAAGTTTAACGACATTCTCAGATATGTTCTAACTCTTTTGTTAATCTATGGCTCCGTGATAAGTACCTGAACCTACTGGACTTCAACTAAGACATCTTGAAAAAGTAAAACATACAGAAGCTTCCCTGCAATGCTGGTCATAAACCTCAGCTCACTATGGGTAAATAGTAATGACTTCCATTCATGAGAGCACCTTTTAACCCCTAAGACCCCAATGGTATTGCAAACTATTGTCCTGATTCTGCAGTCATCTATTTCAACAGACAACAAAGTTCTACTGTCACAGATGGGTAACTTCTTGCATCACAGAAATCACAAGTGGAATAAAATTTTTCTGCTATGAAATAGAGTACAACAGCTCGTTAGGAAGAAATTTATATTGCCATCATTTTAGAAAATTCTGGTGCAATTTGTTCAGCAACTTGAACGTTATCATTCAAACTACATTCTGCCTGAAAAGTAGAAGTCAGGACTCCAACAACATTTAAACATAACCCCAGTAGATTTTGAATGAGCACGTGTTTTAAATTTAGTCTCTGAACCTGTTTTTCCTGTGTATTTCCTATGTTTCACAAATGCACGATCAATATAGACACTTTTCTATACTACTGGATTACTGTTACTGCCTCAAAGAGCAATGACATATTCTTGTGGTGTTTTCTATTCAGATACCACCCAGGCCAAACACTTTTTAGCCTTTATGAGTGCAAAACAATGCTGAAAGTTGTGCTTGATCACTCTATATTTATTCATGACAGCACAAGAACAACAATAGCAGTGAAATCTTCTAACAGTTGCCTCCATATTTCTTTTGAAAGTAATAGTCCTTCAGAGGATCATTTGTATTAATGTCTTTGCTTCCTGTCAGTCAAAAAACAGCCATTGTCCATGTTCACTTAAAGTGAAATCAGAGTTTGTGGGGGAATATGAATCCATGTCCTTTAGGTACTATAAACAAGTGTATATTCTTTGTCTGTGTTTTATATTATGGCATAACAATGTTATCTCTTACAGATATGCCTGAGAAAATTCTGAAGCAAAGCTGTGTTATTTGTTGCTGACATATTGGAACTAAAACAACATTCTGGTGTCAGGTAGGAATTACCTAACAGACATCAATTACTAATATAACAAGTTTTTTTTATTTTCAATGAATAATTTTGAAATTATAGCCCTCAATCCTCTTTGGAACCTAACAATAAATAGAACTTACTACTGCTATTTTTATTTGGTGTAGTTAGTAATTATAAATAAATAAATAAATGAGAGTTTGTATATTAGTCATGTTATTAACAATGTTATTTCTGCTATTTATTAAGTCACTAATGCTGCATGTTATTGCTTCTACTCTAGACATGAACTAACGGAATTATTTGATAAAAGTATAGCCAATGACAATAGAGAATTAAAGCTGTTTATTCATGCACAAATGCCCTTGATTGTAGACAAATAAAGGTGATCAGAATAATAGTACTGAGAAAAATTTGCACTCCTTCCTATAATGACATTTTGCACAATACAGCTGTAACAGGTGGGTAGCAGCTTCGGTGACTGAGGAGAAAGCTGTAAAAAGGTTAACCAAATGACATGTCAAATTTCAGTTGCTACAGTATGGGGTTGATACGGTTTATGTTTAATTAGCTGTTCTAAATTAGGAACTCTACCTTCAGTTCATGTGTCAGCTACAGAAATTTTGTAGGCCTTGAAATTCCATTTAGTGAACCATCTTTCTAATCTTATTCTTACCATAATCAATAATGTATATTTTCTTCCAATCTTTGCCTTTCTAGTCTAAATTCTCTGAGACAAAGGCGTTGTGGTATGTGAAGCATATCTAGTTCAATACAGTGTTTGTCTTGGTGGAAGAACTTGGTGGCAGTAATAAAACTAACGCTTGTTATAAAATATAGAAGAGAAATTGTACACATGTGCATTTTCAGATTTTTGCTGGGTTTATTTTCACAGATTTTCTTTAATTTTTATTAGCTGAAAACTGTTCAGTTTCAGGTCATTTCAGTTCAAATATTATAAACTCAGGATTAAGAAGGCACACAATATACTGCAGCAATTAAAAAAAAATACAACAATAATCCGTGTTTTTTCCAGTAATTCTTTTGTCCCTATGGTTATATATTGGGACAAAAAGAGAGGAAGAAGATGAGAATTAAAAAGCAAAGAACCATGCAATATCTATAATCGTTTTTGGGTTTTCACTCAGCAAAAATTTGTGCTTTATAATTTCTTTGTAATCCAGACCTGGGAGGATACATGGACAGCCTATGTAAAAAAGTCTAATTTAGATATGTTCTTGAGGGATGAATAAGTACTATTTTATTGGGGGATTGTTTAGTTAAGGTTCTGCGTAAGCATGTGAAGTTATTGTCAGTTTATCAGGTACAATACCTTATTTCCATTATTGACCAACTCTTAGTTCTTCAAAAGAGAGTAACACTTTGTTCCTGCTTACTTAGCCAATTCTGCTTGTCACATACTGACAAAAGCATTCCTTGTTGTCTCTTAGTGATCAATTTTTACCTTGAATTTATGTACCTTTATGTCCTGTATTTTTTTTTTTTTTTTTGCATAGCATTGACAACAGCAAATATTTGATGGAAAATCATAAATATGTATCTTTCCAAAAATGGAAGGTTTAGACATAGGAAATGAAAGATTAAAATTATACCCTGCTCTTCAACATGTATTTTGAAATAGCCATGTTAATGGTTAGGCGGAAGTTTCACCTTTAGCACATCTTCCCTAATTGTACTTCGGAAGTCTGTTAAGGCCGCTACTCATAGAAGATGTTTCTGATGGATATTTCCATTTAAATATGGTAGCAGATATTAACAGACAAATGGATTACACTTCCAGCTGATCATCAAGTAAATCAGTACTAGCCATAAGCATAGTTATCTAAAAGCCTGGTTTGCCTTGCTTTTTGGTTTCTTCATCATCTGACATCAATTTACTATATGACAGACGTATCATGTAAATAAATTCTTGCTTAAATTTGGTTCATTATAACAAAAATTATGGGTAGTAGGCATCTCCAATCTTTTCTGTCATGATTCGGATAAGAATATAACAATGGCTGTAGTGGTTCAGTCAGTCTGCTCCAATAATGTCATACATGGTCTTAAGCAGGTACGCAATAGTATGACAAAAAAAAGAAAAGGATATATTAATAATACCTTCTAATAATACTCTTCTGACTCGTCTCCAAGTATTTTTACCTCAAGAAATATTGAGGATATTTTCAAGTATTTATTAGCCCTCAGTCCAGTTTTGTTCAGTGTCCCTTATGTCCATCAAAACTTTCTGCAGCTACACCATCTTCTAAATACAAGTAAACCAAGCTCAAGACTCAAGTTTATTAACTTTTATTAAAAAAAAAGAGTTTTTCTTAACAAAAAATAGCTTTTTTACATGCGGAGTCAAAAAGGCAGTTCCTGTAATTGTGATCCAAAGCATAGCACATGACTTAGTAATGCTAATTTTTTTAATACCTCTGAATTGAACAATCCGTTATCAGTCACTGGTCCCAGGATTAATATCAGTAAATCTGGAAAATCATCTACAGGGAAATAGAAACTTTTAGCTTATGAGGAGATACAGTTTTTTTCTTTGAGAGAAATAACAGGGCTCTTGGACATAAATGATTGATTTTGGCAAGGTCTGTCCTTGTGGAGAGCTAAGCAGTCAGCTTGTTTTTATTTTGCCTCTGTACCAGTATAATTGTATTGCTGTGGCTCTTTTCAGTTTCATTGAAGTACTTGAAGTACTTTCTTAGAAGATGAGTTTGCCATGAAAGAGAGTTTCCATATCAAGGTCTCTCCTGATGCTGATGTGAAATTTCAGAAAGACACAGTGGAAGTGTCATGTCCTCCTTCTACATACTCCTCTAAACTAGTGCCTAAAGGGTGATGTTATCTGTCATCATAGAATAACAGTCATTTGCTCTAAGTTACCACTCAGTCCATATAGAGCTGCATTTTGAAAGCTTGCACGTACATTCTCTGAATTCACACATTCCTGACTATTCAAAGTACTGCAAGACGTCAGGAACGTGACTCTTATTCCTTCATTGTGCCACCTTAGCAAATTCATATTTCACATTTGCATTAGCTCATTGCTTCATGTTTTGCCTTGCTTTGATTGACATTCAGCATACTGAATTACCTCAGTTCTTGAATATATTTAACTGATTATAGCCTTGAGACACCCTCTGATAAATGGCTGTTATCTAATTTTCAGAAGCAAACACTCTGATAATCAAAAGAACCTTCTGTTTATGCACTTCTCATCTGGCAGTATCACCAAAATGCTTTTAAATTAGTCTGTGAGCTTTAAAATTTATAGGTTTATAAATACTATTATCTAGTTTCATGGCTTTTTATTCCATGTCACTTATTTTAAGTTTATTCAGATTTCTATATCATCTGATTGGCTTCTATTCCAAGACAATTCATGGCCTCCAGAAAACATTTTTTTTGCTATGGTTTAGAGAAAGATGTAATTATGACAGTTAGATCCAGCTAATAAGTAGTTATAAGAGCCATAAATCACATTTCTGAGGATGAAAAGGAGGCTACAAAATATTATATAGAGTGGTGCATTCTGTAATATTTATTATTATTATATATTTATTCAACATGTATTTCAAAGATTCAGAGAGACCCAAGCCTATTTGGTTTTGGAGACATAAAATTATTTTTGAGGTAGTGTTGGCAGAGAAGTTCTAAGAAACTGCTACCACCGCAGGAAGAAAGATGTTGGCTTGTATTTTTGTTTTAGGGCACAAATTTTGCCAGGGAATTTTTATCAGGCTTTGGAAGATCCTTGAATTCAATTGAACAAGCTGCCCATTCTAATTCTAATTCATAATCATAATACAAATAAGAGTTTTTTCTGCTCTGGGCATAGCCTCTATGGGCCCAGAAATTATATCATAATTAAATGAATCACAGCTAAAACTTACATAAAACTTGAAAGTCCTAGATGTGGTGAATTCCCTTTTTCTCATATACAAACATTCTATTGGAAAGAAATTCCTATCAGACCCAAAACAATATGAAGCCAGATGAATATAAAATTGAATTTTCCCCCCTTCTTTTTAAATCATTGATAAAAGCTGATAAGAAGTTGACGTCTTCAGCCGCACAGATAAAAAGGGAGCTGCAAAGAGAAAACTGATTCTCCATAGTCTACTATTTTAAGCATAGAAATGTTAATAAAAAAACAGCTGACAGAGAGAAAGAAAACATAATTTGTGAGTCTTGTAACCCCTAAATTGGACCTGTTAGTTTCATTTGTTCATTGTAATTTCGAACTCCAAATTAACAGTACGGTATGGTCAAGAGAAAATTAGGCTGCAGCTGTCTTACTTTCAAAGTATATCTGGTGTGATCACATTAACATATTTACCTCTGCCATATAGATTCAAAGAGTTTATGACCTCGCTAGTCAATCGTGGGATAAGAATAGGAGCCAAGACCACTGGCACCCAGGAATGGCCATTAGGCTGTACCTTGCAGCAAGGATGCAGCAGAATAAAGCCATTCTTCATATGCCTTTAAAGCGTGTATTTCAAAGCCAAAGATAGTACGGAGTCATTGAATACAGACCAATACATAGAGAAAGCAAAACATTAGATTGTGTAGTCTGTCCTCCTACCACCATGGCATTTAAAAATTGTTAAGCATTTCATCAAGTATGACATTAATCATTGATGTCAAATAATAGCAAACATCTGAAATAATCAGGGCTAAAATGCCATGTTTGTGGTGCATACGTGTCACAAATGCAGTCCTTTTTTGACCCTACCATTTGGAAAGAAGTAGGATTAATTTAGTGACTTCTTGTCACTAAATTAATTGTGTTATCCATCACAAAATACTATTCTCTCTGGCTGTAGTTGGCAGATGGACTGGAATCTGGGATGCATCTCACTAGATAGTGGAAGTTGCTATTAGCTTTGCTAAATTCTATCTTACTTTTATTGCTCTTACTCTTCACAAATGACACTTTCTGCTAGGTCCTCAGTGCCTGGCTTTTATCCACTGCTATTAAAACAACAAACAAACAGATAAATAATCATGTTCTGTGGACTGATAAATAATTACTTCGTCCTTCCAAACACCTTTAAATGAACTTACATCTTTGGTGATGTTTGAGGTCAGTTTTTCTGTCCCTTACACTCCCCACTCCCCAACCTCGCCCCCCCGCTCCCCCCAGCAATTCTGACAGCCATGGAGGAATGAAAGTTCGGATTTCAGCACAGTAATTTAAAGTGTTAATTAGTGATTAAAGAAATAACCTTGAAATCCCTGTTTCTCCAACATTGTGTCAGGATAGTCACAAACTAACCCTGTGATAGAATAAGAGGTAAGGAAAGGGAGGAAAATCTTCTCCCACTATACTCATCATTAATCAGAAACATGACTGACATTTGCTTGAAGGTATATATCAGTAATATCATCAGCCTTTAACAGTGAAATCTGTGAGCAGAAAGTTTTCTGTGTGATACTGCAATAGCAAGCATACCTTCCCTGCCTATTTTTGACAAGGTGGTGAAGGGATTCCTTGAGGTGTAGATAAGAACGTGGCAACACTTCTTCCTTTCCTTCTTCAGATATATTTCTGTGACACTGTACTTGGACATTTTATTCTTAAAAGTCCTCATGATTCTGAATCCAAGGGCATTCAAACATGATTCAGAATCAGATAGGGGATTGCTGGTCTCCATAGGACTATTAAAGTCATGTGTCTGTCACCTGTTCTTGTTCAACTACGCTTTTGCATTAATTTCTCATAAAACTTACTAAGCAATGCACAGTTACATTTGTAAGGCATAAATTCACAAAGGAAATATATTTAGAACTACAGCAGAAGTAACTCTCAAAACTTAAGCATGGGAATACTGAAAAGTGGGAATATAGTTAAGGCTGCAGTTCCTCAAATGTCATTAATTAATCTCAGATTAATAAAATAAATGGACCAGAGTCTTCTGGATTATCCATCTGAAATAGTCTTGTCTAAATGGCTCATGGAGCAGATCCTGAACCATTCCAGTCTATACCAGTATATTAAATCAAACCACAGTTGTCGCCATTTTACTGTGATTCAACATCTGTGAATGACCAAGGCAGAGGCTCCATCACAAGTTGTTCAGATACCTGTTCATATGCACCACAGCCTTCAGAAAATAAACAAGTAGCTCAGGCCAGGAGCTGCTTCTGCTGTCTTACTCTAGTTTAACTGGGTTCTTGTGGAAAAACACTATGTACTTTTCAGGTGTTCTCTATGCAACTCTTCTTTAGCTCAACCAAAACACACTGCTTAACAATCATGTTATTTATTCTAGTAATTCAAGTAGATGAGTCCCAGTCAGTATGCTGGCTGCCTGCAGTTCTTAACTTTTGTATCAGTGAATGATATGGGCAGCATCTTACATATTTAATACTAGTTGACTATTTTAAACCTCGTAAGCACTGTTTGAATACCATTGTTATTCAATAAGGTTGGTATATTGACTAGCTTTATAGTGATATCAGAGTTGGTATTGAAATTACACCTGAAGACAAGGAGTTTCCTTGACTTATAGGTTCAAAGGAAGCTCTAATACCTCACATGAGAAGAATTGGAACAATGGAAAGAGAGTGATGTGTATTGCAGAATTTCTCAAATCATTGTACCAGATACCTGTTGACTGTGTCTTAGCGTTTGAAAAACATCCCCAGAGGCATTTTGAATTTTGACAGTTCTTAGCTGCTGAAATATGTATTTAGGCATTTCGTTCCCTCTTCTGAGCATTTCACAACAGATGCCATAGAATAATGTGCATTGTGAGAGTTCTCACACATCTTATTTAAAAAAATGCCAGGCTATACCTTATCTAAGATGCAGATATACAGCCCTGGCTTTAACACAGAGCTCTGGAAAGGACGTAGCATGGAAAACACTGGTTATAATTGGTCTTCTTTCTGTCTACAAATGTTATTGATGTCAGTCTGAAATCAGAGTGAAGATAGTGGTCAACTTAATTTCTTTGTGGACAAGTTTTGATAAAGGCAATTTTGCCTTTATATAAAGTTTAATGAAGCTCTAGCAGCATTCAAAATTAGTTCATTGTCTTTACATTACATTCTAACTATTTCAACTTCATTTGCTTTCAGTGCACAACATTAATAAGTGAGGGCTTCGATTCCGTGGAAGTTTGAAGTGTTCTATATGTCTGGCTTTTCCCTTGGCTCTGAATTTCTCTGTTGTTTATGGTTTATATATTATCAGTCTCCTTTGTTATGTATTTATTGCTTAAAACAGAGAAATAAACTGTACATTTACAGCCTCGCATCAAATAGAAGTAAGTGTCTTCTCATCATCTGGAACCAGATGAGTTGTGCTAATTTTAAAATTATCTCTTAAAAAATATGTCTTGAAGAACTAAAGCTTCTGTCTTAATAAGGTTTATTAGAAGTTTAAATGTAAGTTACATTGGCAGAACAGAGACATAATTCATTCTTTATTTCAGTATATAAATTAGGGTCTTTAATTCAAAGTGTGGACTCTTGAGAAATTTTCGGTTTTGCGACATTAGTGAATAAATGAATGGAACAGAATTAAAATGGTGCTTCATCACTGCAGGATGATGCATCACAAAATATGGTTTATTCAATTATCTTGACAACTGAACCACAGTTTTAACTATTTATGATAATACTTTCATAATATAGTACTAAATATTTTATAATGTATTTAATGAAAATAACAAAGACTTATAAATTCTGCACTGCACACAATAAAACACTGGAGCAGGCTGCTAGGAAACCTTTGCCAAGAAGCCGGCAACATGGAGACACTTCATATGTAAATCATAAAGCTCACAGGTTATTAAAATGCAGCCATTTCTATGCAATTTTTGATGAAGCCACTGTGAAGCTCGGTAGTAGAATCAGGTCCACTTTTATGCTTTCTAAAAGCAGGATTGTTCAAACGAGGAGTCAGATGCTTCTGGCTTATAGTGAAACACCAGCTCTGTTTCATGTTCTCGGCGTACAGGCTGGAATTGCAACAATTCCTCCTGCACAGCTCTGGATGTATTAATGTCTCTAGTTGCCATCACACTAAGTAACTAGATAAATGTAATTTACAGGCTTGCCAAAGAGCTGTAAATAAAGGACTCAAGGAAGATATCCACTTGATGTACATTTATTTTCACGTGCATGAGATTCGCTTATGTTTATAAAAGAGTCTCACAATAAAGAAGAAAACTCTTAGGCTGGATAAATAGTAGTACTCTGTAGCTTAATTTTTTGAAATATTACTGCTGTTGCTTTTCCCAGACTTGGAATTTATAAACATAAATATCAGGAATATGTTCAAATTATTCTTACGGATTTGTTCATCTCCCTTATTTAAGTGAACCAGCAGTTTTTACCAAGCAAAGCAAAAATGAAATAATGAAAATACCTTACTTCTCCTGTCATTGCAATGGCAATTAGAGCAGGTAGATTTTTAAAAGAAAGAGACTTAAAAGTCTTTAGGAAAAAAAATTTATGGAAAAAAATCTTTATGTGACTGATTCATCAAAACAAAATAAAATTAATAAAAAATTTAAGCATTTTAAGTTGCTTGGTATTTATTTGAGACAGAGAGAAACAAAACTCCCTGCATGACAATTTCAAATAGCATTTTTTACTAGGTATGCCATTTTAATTTGGTTTTTTATGACAATTGAAAGAGGTAATTAAAATGAATATATAGTGTGGCATTTGGACATAGCCTTACTCTATCAGGAAAATTCGTCAAAACTGTATAAAGATAGGGAGTATCATCAATATGTTAAAAAAAATCAACACTAAAATTATAAAACTACTGATAGTAATTCTAGAAAATATAAAAATACTGGTGGCATTTTTAAACATTTTTTTAGAAGTTCCAGACTGCTTTAAAATATCTTAGTAGTTGAATTTGTTAACAAAGGTCATCAGCATAAGATTTTTTTAATCCTGTCATGAGTTTTATCTCCAGTCTCCCAATTGGTTCTTTTGTACAAGGTATTTGTATTTCTAAACCTCTATTTGGAGTCTGTATTCCTCAAATCTGCAAGTTTGGGTTGTGTGAGAGAATAGAATTTAATTTAACCTCAAAAATTTTCAAATACATCTGTTGGTTATAGTGTTTAAATATCACAATAGCTTCTTTGGACATAAACAAAACTCTGAACACAGTCCCACTGTTAAAAATAATTCAGTGTTGCAAAACAAGAGGGTAGAACCTCTCAATTGTTTTCTGTATGTGCTTATATTGAATATAACGAAGATTGTGGGTGGAACCTTTTCTTCACTGCCATATAGTTTAGGCAGCTTTTAATAACGGAGTCTTCCAGAGCACAAGCACCTAGGCAGCCCTGGTAATTATACCTTCATTTAATATTTTTAGGCTATTTCAGGAAGTCCGTTATCTCAAAGTTTCTGTAGCAGCCAGCTGGGATAACACAGCACAGCTGCTACCTCTCATGGCTTAGGTTAAACACTTCCATTTTTATTTTTTTCTTTTTTCCTTCTTTTTTTCCCTCTGTATTAAGTAGGTCAAAACATGCATTTTATAGAACAAATTTAATCAATTTCACAAATAGAAGAGATTTCCAAACAACCTTAACCATTTATTTCTGACTTTCCATTTAGCAGAAATCAAATTGTGTATATTGCTGTTTTCCATTTTATAAAGCATGCTGGGAAAGCCCTATCTGGCAGCCTCTGTGAAGGATTCCATCTGGCTTTTTTTGCCCAGCAGAGCCTTCCTTAATCTAACTGCATTCTGTATTGGGAAGTTATTTTAGTTTCTATTTTCAGTTTATGCATTGGCTTGGCCTTGTGTTTCATCTGCACAGAACTGTTGCTCTTTCCATTTCTAACATACAGAATGTTTGCCATTAACTGTGGTCTCTTGTGTTTTTCTCATTAATATAAATAATCCTAAATATTACATGAAAATTCTCACTAAAATGTCCTGTTTGCCTCAGTGTACGTGACTTGGATTAACACCATATTTCTTGCTAGAACTAAGGCCCCAGTAGATCTACCGTATATAAAACCTCTGCATTCAGCCATAGTTGCCTGAGCAGGAATTTCTTCTCTTGAAATTTTTTATTCTTTACATTGGAAAATAAATATATGAAAACTAGAAGGAAAGACAGCACTAGAGAGAAAAAGAATGTCTTATACTAGCTAGTGTCCCTCAGCCTCATATTTGTGTTTCAGTCTAATCTTAAGTCACTAAAATAAGAATGAGTATGATCTATCCTCAGCTGAACTTCCTTGCTGAGTCATAGTTAGGGAGGTTAGGGAGACAGGCTGCACAGAATAAATTTCTCCTGGTCCTCTGGATGAAATCACAGAGATCAAAGACCCCAAACATTTATCTCTTTTATTTTTGCTGACAGCATAGCAACTCACCTGCTGTTTGTTTGACCAGTAGAACTCTTTCTCTCCTCAATGAAACAATTTTAGCCCAATTATTTCCTAAGCTTCTGATTTAGACCATTATCACCTGGTAACCAAAAGCCAAGAAGGTGCTGGGAGTGGATACTGTCAGAGACATTAGTCAATAATGGGCACCATGGAACAGTTCCAGTTGTATAGTGCAAAGTTCTAGCTATAACTTTTAATTTCTAACTTTTTAACTTTTTATCTGTAAGAGGTTATTCATCTGTGAAATTTATAGGGTTTTTAAAATAAAATGCTATAATTGTAGTGTTATGCTCACACCTTGCCTGCTAAGGCAGGCCAGAGAATATCATTGTCAGGCACTCTGCTATGTCCATTCACTCTCTTCCATGGCATTCCAAAGTAAGGGACTCATTTTTCCTTCTGCCAATACTAATGAGACTATTTCCTTCGTTTCACTGGAGGAAGAACTGCACTACTACTCAGGAAATAATTTGGATTATTCCTTTAGTAACCTACATATATTTAAGATTTAAAAGAAGTAATCCAGAACAGAAAACGTCTTGAGAGTGGATCTTAGCAGTAAATGGCAGAATCAGGGAGAGGTCTGTTCTTTTCAAATCAGAGCAGCAGTCTTTTTGCAGCAGAAGGAAGTGAAAGGGGAAAAGTGTGGCAGCAACAATAGATCCGGTTGTGTGTTGAGCAGTGCTTTGAATTGTGTACTAAATGTGTTTAAACTTGATTCTCTCATTGCTACTATTCCTTTCATTTTCTACTTGAATAAGCTCAGACAGTACTGTGTGTTTTCATAAACATGTAATTAGCTGTTTGGGGTTTTTTTGGAAGACCTCAAATGACAAGCTTACCAGGTGCTGATTTGTGGATAGCTAAAGGCTCCAGCTGACAGGGATTTGATGAATACTGAGAGTATCTAGAAAAGTGTTTCCACACTTGCGACAGCCATTACTTCAGTAATAGTGACTGAAGGAAAAGTGACAAATAATAGATGCCTAGAGATAGAGTACAGCCGAAAACCAAGTAGTCGATCCCATCATTGTGTGTCTGACACATGACAGAGTTAATGAGGAAGTGCTCTGTAAATACGATCCATACCAACAGTGCTCTGCATAACCTGTATCTCTAAGATTTACTACAAACAGGGTCAGGGGCCACTTTCAGGGCATGTTCCATTCATGGCTGTCCTACTGTGTACCTTATATCATTATCCCTTCTCATTCTGATTCTCATTTTAAAGTAGACTTTAAAGCAATAACTTTTAAAGCAATAACTGACTATTGTTATTTGCATGTGTTAGGGACAACAAAACAGTAGATGCATGTTTTGCATCTAGGAACTCACAGACTGCCTAGGTAGGGATCTTGCACAGAGGAATTTAATAACCTAGAGGATGGTTTGATCACAGCCTCTCTGAGTGGGAGTGAAAAATCCATGTGCAGATCTGACGGCCACAGCCTTGATATGGTAACAACCTGTTTTTTAAGAGGGTAAGCAAGAAAAGAAAAGTACTGTACAAACATCTTTTAAAAGTCATGTATGTGTGTTTAAAGACACAAAATATGTTTATTTTCTCAATACTTGTCAATATTTCTTTGAGAGCATGAGAAGCAGCACAAGTTGATTTACCATCCTTCACTTTACAATAGCTACATTCTTCTGCCTCATGAGAATAAATAATGCAATACCACCAAAAAGGAGCTAGTTCTGAGTATAGTCATTCAAAAAGTCCTTTTGACAAAATGACCCATAAGGTCATCTCAAAGAGAGCACAGTGGAACATGCTCTTCTTTAGTGTCCATTTTCTTGTGTGGTTTTTAACATTTTTTAAGTGTATAGAGTTAAGATCTTTTCTGTTGGGAGCCCAAGTCATTTTCTAAAGTCTCCACTGAACATAAAGTTTAAAGAGGCAAAAATGCTGAGTGCTTTTCTGCTGCAATTCATATCATAAACAACAAAAAAAAGGAAATCTCTGCAGGAAAAATGCTTTCTTTTATCCCTTTCCTCCATGCCTTTTTTCCCAGTAGGGCATGTATTTCTGTGCTTTGATGCCTAATGACACTTCCAGCAAAACCAGGATTTGCAAGCACAGGAAAGCAAATGTTCAGGAGTCTTTAGATACTATATTCATACCATGTTCTTTCCAAGTGGCCAGGAAACTACAAATCACTATTCAGAAAATAACTAGGTCTTCTTCTAATGCTAGTTTTGAGGTGGAGAGATGAGTTTGCTTAGCTGTGTTCACAGTCTAAAGGAAAATTAGAGATAAAGCTTATATTTGGTCTTTGTGATTTTTCCTGTCGTTATGTATTGAACACTGAGTTCACTTTATCTTTTCAAATGTCTCAATATAAGCTGTCTCCATTCACACTCTATGTGAAATTGAATGTCCAGAGTAAAATCATTTGTCTCGCTGCCACAATTTACTATCTGTCACTAAAAGGTTAAAGTTGGAGAGAAATGCTCTTGATGACCACTCCTTTTATACTTCTTTCACTGTTTCCATAATCTTGCTATAAACCATTTATCAAGAACAGACCACTGAAAATGAAATATTCTCTTAAACAAATAAAAAAAAAAGAAGTCAGAACGATGACAGCTTGTTTAATATTTGCCAGATATAAACACAGTCTTACAGAAGAAAATGTGATAATGCAAAGAAGAGTAAAAGGAGGAAAAAACATAAGAAGAAATAGAAGAAAAGTACTGTGAGTTGCAGAAGGGAAGTCTTCTAACAGAAGAGCATCTCCTATTTGTGAAAACTTATGAAGAATGAAGTGGTGTCTATAAAAAAGTAATGAAAACTTTAAATGTGAAACCAAAGAACATAAATAGCTGTTCATAAAGGGCTTTAATGAACTCAGTGAAAACAGTATGGATTTCATGTAATATAAATATATTTGTAAACTTCAAACTTCTTAGAAGGTAGAAATTTATTAAAAATAGAGATTCTACCTCAAATATAATTTTGTGGGGTTTGTTCTCTCCTTAGATTGTCAATCAAAATATGAGGAACAAACATTCATCTTTTCGACATGACGTTTGTTCGCCCACTGTGCATACCATTAGACTGGAAGACAACAGGAAGAAATAAGGAGAGATAGCTTATTGACTTGCTTAAACACTGTAATACTTGAACTTTTGTGAGAAACAACTAGCCATGAAAAGCCTAATTGCATTGAACTACTTACACCACTTTGGAATCACAGTTATCTAAGAAGTCACTAGAGCTCTTCTGAAAAACTGCAAAACAGATCTTGAAATATCACCAGCTGAAATTTTACATGTACTTGATGAGCTTGAACCTGCACTGGTGTAACACAGGTGATTGGGTGAATATTTAGCTCACAATTCTATGTCTAGATCTAGAAATACGTCTTGAAGATGACTTTTGGATCAGTTAGGTTTTGTCTCCTTCCATGCTTAATCCATTTCTGGAGCAGTAATACATCCGCAATTGCAAAGAAGCAAAAATTTCTGTGCCTTCCTATGCATGCTGCCATGCATTCCCTCTCTCCATGATACTTTTTGCAAGTCACTGATGATATTCCTGATTTCCAGCTATATGGAAGCCTCATCTGATCAGTCAGTGACAGTCTGCATATGCTGCAGTCTGTAACTACTACAATTGGCAGTCTCTACTTTCCAACAATTATTACTCTTCTTTCCCAAAATGCCCAAAATTATCCAGTTTCCTTCTTTTTCCTTGTTCTTTTCACCTAAACTATCTGTAACATCCTTCTTCTCCTCAGTTGCCTTTTTCCTGTGTCTTGGTGTACTTTATTGAGCTATCAAACTAGAACATAAGGCACATGGGAAAAAATAAGATCCAATAGAGATCAAAATGACTAGGTGTAACCAGTGCTACATTTTTCAAATATTGTAAACTTTTAACTTACCTTATTCTAGTTCTACTTAGTTTAGACTTTCAAAATTAGAATGAGACAGAAATATTCATTCTTGCCATATTCGTTGCAAGACGTCACGCTAATTACAGTGGAAAAAAGGCACCATATAAGTCTGAGTATACATTCAAGGATATCAGATAAAGAAAAGCAGCTATGCACTCTGAGTAGCACCAACTTTGCCGCATCTGCAGGCAGTAGTGACAAGTGCTATCTTTAGGTTACTTTGTCCTGCGAGTTCAAGCCACTCTTTGATTCCCGTGTAGGCAGCAATGGCACTGTACATGACTTTAGTGAACTTAGCTCCCTTGAGGAATATTCTTGGAAATGAGAACTATTCTCTCTGTGGTTGGTGAAATTTTCAGAATAGAGTATTATGACTTCTGTGGTTGCACTTCACCCCTGATTTATATTTAATACCTTTGAGCTTCTTTTAAACGGTTCTCTGAATAGGTTTGACCAAAATATTTTTGGGATGAAATGGCTATAACAGAAATATTCTTTCTAAAGTCTGATTTTTAAAATTTAAAATGTAAAACTTCGTTTTGATCACTTTTGTGTGTCTAAGTGCATGTCTTATGTATACACAGACACCCTCACATAGATGCACCTGTATGTAAGAACTGTGTTAGAATCACCAGTTAGTTTCATGCTGCGGAAACAATGAAACGGTTCCTTCCATTTGAAAGGCTTTTGAGACATTTGGAGATAAGGAAGTAAGATGACTAACACAATTACACATATCCGTGGCTTCAGCAGTTTACTTTTACTATCGTAAAATGATCCTGTTTCAAAAGAGAAAAAGGGAAAGAGTAGGAGGAGAATGCACTATTGTCAGCTGTAGAAAAGTCATTGTGGTTCAGCAGTGAGCAATGATTATATATAAACAACATCATGGAATTTTTTTTAATGATCTAGAACTGTGATGTATAGAGCTAGGGAATGTTGGAGCATTGAAGCGGGAATAAGTAAAGTAAGTTTTTTATCTTTGACAGAAAAAGTATGCACACTGTAAGAATGGAAAACAGCAGGCATATAAATTTTGAGATGGAAAACCGTAGCACATGGAGTTAATGAAAAATCCGAGAAAAAAAAAAAAGAAATCAATATTTCTAACTAGGAATCACATCCATGCAATGAGGCTGATGAATTCAGGGCATTCCATACAGTCTCTGTGTTACTGTCCATGCTCGGTAGGTTGCTCTGGGTGGGAGTGTGGAGTGTTCACCTGACATTTCTTCCAGATTGCATATTCACATTGAGTGGTTGTAATAATTTTATTTATTATTTGATAAAAATATATTTTATTCAACAGCTTCTGATCTGAGACAGCGATTATAAACATGAGAAAAAATATAGATAGGAATTGAAGAAGAAAGTCATAACAGCAAACTTACTGCAATTTTTCCTTTCTCTCCTACCACTTTACACAACTGTTCAGCATCCATTTTCTGTTCTTATTCACTTTGAGAAAATGTCACTATTGTGCATAATTACTGTCCTGTTTTACTGCTTTTTTGTTTCACTAGAGATGTATTGCCTTCTTCTTGTACATTGCTCATGATGAAGCTTAGACTTCCAAAACTACTGCTGCATTTGACTGGTGAATAGATTCCTTTTTTTCTTTCCATTCTACATAAGAATGAATTTGCTTTCAAAAAGATAGTAACAAAATTTTCCCACTAATAGCCTTACTCCCTTACCTGGTATCCTTTCACCTTCAATTTGCTCTTTTGATGAAATTCAACCACCTGAATATATATTATTTAGTTTTTTTAACTGCTAACAACTTTATTATAATCACTTGTTTCAAACCTCAGGCTGGCCAACTGGTATATAAAAGTTTAACTTTTTCATAAAACCAATGATGTGTTAACCTGTTCCTTGCAGTTCTGTGAAATCTAGCCGGAAATGCAGCACAGTAACTATCTCTTCAGGTTATTCTCTGCTGTTATTACCACAAAAAATTTTTGTACACATGACCTTTTTTTCCTTTCGTGTCAGCTGAAGACTCAGTTGAAGACTTGACTCAGTCATCAGCAATATGTAATCACTGATTATTGAGAAAATAAACATTAGTACAAAAAACTAGTTTGATAATGTCATCTTCCACAATCTGTTACCTACAGTAATTTAGATGTTTTTTCTTAATCTTTGGAATACTGTAATTGTATTATAGATAGTGCTAAAATATCAGCACTATATATTATTTTCTAAAGTTTCTTATATATTACTAATTTTTTTCTGATTCTTAAGCTAAAATAATTGCCTGCTCCTACAGTTTGGCCATTTTTAAGATGTGTTTGCTTTAGGAAATTAAATTATACTAGCTATATATGTTTTAGGTGTGTCTCATGAATTCTAGATTTGGCTTTTGAACATTTCCTTTCAAATATCAGTTTCTAAGGATTATTTTCCTGAGTCACATTTCCCTATAGGAACAGTTAAATTTAACCGATGTAGCCAGGTTTACAATTGCTGTAATTTAAATTATTATCCCCTTAATATTTTAATTTTATCAGGATAGGTTTAACTCAATTTTTGCATTAACTATCTTGGTCACTTAAATGTTGCATTTTCAGATTTCAATGTGTTGTGTAGTTCTTTAGTCTCTTGAACTTAATGCTAAGAAAAAACATAGAACTTAATCTAATCCTCAGAGATCCATTTTAGCCATTAGGATTAGATGAGAGTTTTATAATCCTCCAGAGATATTTCTTCTTTTCTTTCATTAGTAGTGTTGGCAAAGGTTTATTTTTGTCCTTGTGTTCCTTTCAGTAAAAAGTCACAAACAATTTTGTTATTTTAGACTTTCTCAAAACATCCCCAACTGTTTGAGCATTTAGGAGCTGCTTGAGACTCCACCACAGGCAAATGTATGTCAGAGTAGACAGGGATTTGTTTGGCCATAGAAACCCCCTACTCTACCAAGTCTGGCTCAGCCTAATTCCAGTACAATAAAGCTCGAAGAAGAAATGCAGTCCTTATAACAGGGCTGCATAATGCATTCCCTTTTAGTTCTGTCATATAAATCTCCATATCCATGGCTCAGGCACTAACTTCTCTGTTTCTTATTCAGTCATGTTTCACTCATGATAATATTTATCTTCCTCATAAGATAATTTATGCTCTGTTGATGGCTCTGGACACTAATTTTCTGTCAGCTCATCTTTCCTTTTTCTTGTTTGCATGAGCATTTTTCCTATCTACTCTTTCTTCATGGATTAGATTTATCAAATCTTAATCCTGTTTATCTCCTTAAAATAATTACTCCATTTTATTGATAAAGCTTTTGAAATGGAAAGGCCAAATATTACTGTAATATTTCAGATGAGATCTACTCAGTATTGCATAGAAGAGTGCAGTTGCCTAGCTTATTTTATAAATGATGCTTCTGTTACCACACCACATTACAGCATTTCCCTCTTCTTTCAATCCACGTTCACTTCTTAGACTTAGAAAATTTATCAACTCCTGTGAACTTTAGTTCAATTTTTCATAGCACTGCATGTTAATAATTTTAATTTACTTGGTTCTCTTTATTATTCTTGTTTAGTTACAATCGTTTCTAGCAAAGATAGTATCAGAAATGTTTTGTTAAAAGTCCTACGTTCAAACAATGCCTGAGCATCACAGCACAAATATGAGGTCAACAGAACATATGAATTGAAGTTGAATTCAGAAGTATTAAGCCCTTTACCAACTACTTGGTTTCTGATTTGCCGTGGAAAGGGATTCTACATCCAATTCCGAGCTCTACTCAAACTTTTTTTAAAAAATACTGGTCTTAATACAAATATCAAGAGTTAGCTTTAACTCTGAGGACCAAATTCTAATTTATCTGATGTCAGCTACATGGAAGAAAACTAAATACCTTTAGTTCTCTCTGGTCTCCATCACCTTCTCTCAGCTGCTTGTTACCAGGCAACTTGCAAGCTTGCTTGAATTTGTCTGATTTTGAAACTAGACATGGGCACGGAGTACAGGCACAGTTCAAAATTAGTTATGTGTATTGTTACAAACATATTTGTTTCACAAATTTGTGGCAATTCTCTTATGAATGGTATAATAGAACTCTACGAAATGCATCCAGTAGCCAGAGCTCAAATATTATAGATTTATGCTGTAACCTTTCCAATAATTTACAGTGTTTTTCCCTGTAGTTATTCTTGTTTTTCTATAGCAAGAGTCAGTCATCACTGGGATTGAAACAAAAGAGGGACAAATTTGCCTCTGGCCCTCTTCCCCACGTATGACCAAAGCTGTAAACTTTGCCTGGTGCTGGTGCCAAACTACTTATTCAGTTCGTATGCAAAGACTACATGAAAAAATATGGCAATTTAAAATGCCCTTCTTTGCCGTTCTCTATGTGTGCAAGTCTGTCCAAAGAAAGTTTTATTTTTACTAGATTTCAATCACAGATGTTTGGAAGGCACTAAAAAATGTGCTAAAATTCTTTGGCTCTAAGCTCAAAAGTTTAGAAAGCAGTGTGTGGTAGGGATACTGTCTCAGCTTCAGAAATATTACTCAGATGATCCAGGGATACATTGAATTCAAACCTGGGTACATATAAGGAGTGCTGGCAAGTATCTGTCTCTGGAGCACTGCTTATGAGATAAGGAAAACAGTGTTCAATCAGAAACTGAATCTCATAAGCAATGCCTAACTTAACAAAAGCAAAAGCTCAGCAGCACTTCTATCCCATTATAGAAATTTTGGTGGATATAGTGCTTTCACAGCACTGCTCACTCAGAGGTCACGCAGAACGAGCAGAGGGTCAGACCCATGGCATGTGGCGTGACACTTTCTCACCTCTCAGTGGTGTGCTGCAGTTCTGCCAGAGTTAAACAGAAGGATTTGTTTTTCAGCAGAATGTGGTCATATTCAGGGTACTAAAAATAAGAGGGGAAATCATGGCCTCGTTCAATCTAATAGATTCATGAAGCCAAAATTATGCTTACAGTTTTATAATGTGAGCTTTCCTTTCAAAAATGTAATACATTTCCAAGCTCTTTTTCAATCATTTGTCCTCATTGGTATTTTTATTACAGTTTAAAGAGGTAATATTGGGTGCTCTTGTTCTTCATACGTATTTTTTTTCCTGTCAGCAGGGCTGCATCCATTGTACACTCGCTTTCAATATACAGCAATACTGATCTGTGCAAAGAGATGTAAGGACTTTCTCCTTCCTTTCCCAAGCACCCCAGCACCAGCACTTAAACTTAGAATAAAGATTACTAAAAAGTAAGCCTTAGTGCTTCTGAGGTGAACCAGAGTGAGTTTGAATTTTTGCCCACCAGCTGTTGGTCAGAAACTGTTGAAACCCCACAGTGGCATCAAGATTCCTGGGAGGTCTTAATGCCATATACATAACAATAAAGTTAGTCCTCTGAGATGCTCTAAACACATTATTTTAAAAATCTTGACTTAAACATCTTAGTTTTAAAAATATTTCTCTATGCACCAAGCTTTACTCATGTAAGTGATGTGAGGCACATTGTTATCTTATTTATAAAATTGGATCATATCCATCAACAAAGGACAAAAGTTACTAAAGTCAGAGAGGCTATGGAATGGAGTTTTTATTCTTTCAATGAATAAGCTTGATCATAATATAGTCTCTCTAAGAGACAATGATAGTATTTACTGAGTGGATAATAATGGGAAAAAATAAATATTCTCAGTTTCAGATACCATTTTATTGTTATATACAAAACATTTATTGTTATATGTAAAACAATAAATGCATGTAAGAGGCAAGCAGTGTGAAAGGCTTCACTATCCCATATTGACAAGGTTGAGAGGAAAAGAGAAAAAGAAAATCAAAGAAATTAAAAAATAGTGATCAGTTAGAAATGACTTAGTGAAAACTTATTTCTGAACGATGCTCTCCAGTCTTTGATAGCAATATTTTTATATGCCTTCTTGTCACAACTGAAAAAGTTTTTTGTCGTAAATATATGCATGTCTTGAGATATATATTGTATAGAAGGGCAAAATTGAAGTCACTGTGGTACAAAGTAACTGGGAGCAAGTAAAGCCTTTCAGGAAAGTTAACATAAGACTTATTTAAAAAAAAAAAGTAATAATTAACCTCACCTTCAAAATATTTCCCACAAAAAATATCTACCTGACAGTGGATGGATGGCATCCTGATATTCCTTCTTCTGTTCTGCTAACAAATTCTAACTGTTTATACAATTGTTTAAAGCAAAATGATTCTTCTTCCTCATCGACTTTTCTTAGGCCCTGTTGGTACCTACCCATTTACATTTTCTGTCTTCACTCTGAGTCTACAAGTATCTACAGTCAAGAATTTTTGTTTACTTTGTGTTTAGCAAAATGGGTCCTGAATTAGCTAATGCTCATGGTCACTATAGAAAAATAAGAGATAAATAGTAATTGTTTTATTTGTGTGGATAACTGCAGGACAGCAAAGGAAAAGTCTTCACAGAATCTCAACTACTCTCACATCTGTAAGATGGATGCCTAAGATATCTGAATTCTAACACTTCTCGAAATCAGAGAAAAATATAAAGACGATAAATAAATATGTGGTAAATCAGAAGGAGGGATAAGAGGGAAGATGAAACCTTGAATTAACCATTTTAAGTTCTAGTTATTTTTGATTTAGCATGACCTTAAAGTGTATTAATAAAACAACAGCATCTCTGAAAGTGTTGATTATATTTTCATATCCCTTATGACAATAAAAATGGACTGAGGCTATGGGCTATGTCATTTTTTGGCAAATTAGATAAATCTTAAACTTTATCTTCTGACTGCCTGCTTAGCTATTGCAGTTACCCCTAAGACATTAATCTATTGAAAAGAAGATATCATCTTTCAGGAGAAACATGTCAAAAATATTTTGATAAACTATTTATAATCCCTAAAAACAGATGGCTGTTCCATAAAGATTGTCAGCTGAGAAGATTTGCTGACAGAAACATGTTAAACAACTTATAATTTTTTGAGGGAGGAACTTGCACCACAAAATCAGATGCAATCTTCTATTGATCAATCACAGTTGGTTGATTTTTTGACAGCAGGAGCATGCTGGATGTAATTTCATTGTCTTGCACTTTTTCTGATGAATAATACCTGGGTAAGTTGAAGCTTGATGGAGAGAGTATAAAAGCAGATCACTTGCTCAAAATATACATAGGCTGAGGGGAGTAGAAAATAATTTGTTATGTACAGATAAAGGAAAATCCATGTGGTTGTACTCATATGTAAAAACATTGGTTTTGTTTTGGCTGTGATAATAGTAGCTAGCATTTAAACTTTCAGAAGTATGGTATAAATCCCTCCAAAGAATACATACTACGTGAGCAGTTTATAGTATTTGAAATTTCCCATATTCTTGAGTCTTTCTGTATGCATAAAGTGCCTTTTTGTTGGAAAGAAAAACACACAGCGAGGCAGGGCTCAGTAGATTTTTGTACTACTGAACTGATTCCCAGTTGAAGAGGTCAACAGGATCATATAGGGCAGGGTGCAGAAAGACATGGGGAGACTGAGAAACACAGTCAGAGGAAGAGCTGCTGACAGATATTCTTCTCCTTGACATGTCATTTATTGATACTTGATAGTAGAAGTCTTGCTGTTCCAAGAATGCTGTCTCTGACCTCTTCTCAGCAGTTCTTCCTCAGCTCAGCAGTCTCTCAAGTGTCAGCTTGGCAGATCCCCAATTCCATATTTGTTTCATTTATGGTTCTAAGATGTTGGTGGTTCTCTTTCAGGTGGATTAGAGACAATAATTAGATGAATGAAACAGCCGAATCGAAAATGAATGAATATTCAAAATACTTAGCCCACATTGGTACCTTCCAAAATACATTGTATAGTTTCTGCTGATTTTGGAAAAATTCAGTTTTGATTGTAAAACTAATGCTGGTTTTATTATGACATCAGTGAAAAGAAACAGATCTATAATGCAACAAAAGCATTAAGTTGTTCTGAGGCACTTCCCCTGTTGTTTGCTCATGCTGTCCTGATGCCACCAGGAGAAGAGGGAGGAAGTGTTGTAAATGTGGTGAACAAAATTCTCTCATTTTTATCTTGCTAGTGACCATGCCAGAAACTGTCAATTATCTCTGGATTAGTTATGGATATGAGTCCTAGTTGCTTTGAAGGAGGCTAAACTAAATTCTACTGTGATCTGATTAGATTTTCTCTGGGCTTTGATGAGAGTGCATTGGGTATAACTGAAGGGCTCTATACTTTTAAAAAACAAATATTACCAAGAATTGCCTAGCAATAAAAGAGTTTGAATTTCGAGATGACAAATAAATTCAAGTAGCAAAGTCTAGCCAAGTGTTTGAGAGAAGCTTCTTTGTAAAGCAGTCACTGAATCCACATTGGATTTGGAGAAGAAAAAAAGGGATACTACAAAATTATTTTTGGTAATGACATCACAAAATGATTTTTATTTTTCTCAAATTTTAACTAAATAGAAAAATATAACTCAGGTTTTAGACTTTTCAAATTACTTTGTTGCTCTGGAAAGAAAAGTGTATTTTAGAGATTAATAGTAAAGCATAAAGCAAAAAAATGGCAATAGCCATGATGTGTTAAGACTGTAAATATCTAACCATGTTAGATGTAAGAAAAAAGTGAAAAAAACAGGAGTATCATTCAATCACAATGGTGCAAATACTAAAGACTTCAGAGCTATGACTCACAGAATAATTACATATTTTGCATTTGCTTTTGAAACTGACAAGGCAAGAATTTGATATTAAAAAACAATGAGAAATAGCATTCCACACTGATTTAAGGATGTTCAGTGTCAGAGAGTATTCAAGGCAGGTTAGCTCTCATGCACAGCTTTATTCCATGTTGCAGTCTGGAGGATGTCTGTAGCACAGCTGCCTTTGTCCCCCTGATTCAGAGCCCGTATTGACTTGTACCAACTTACTCCAGGTCTGCTGTACAAATGCTCTTATGGTGACATCACCTTGCCGTTTTGTGACCATTTAAACTTGGGAGAAGAGTTCACACAGTCCTAATTTGTGTGCTTATCCTCTGCCTACATACAAAATATGTGATATTTTATTTATAGCACTCTGGATTATGATCTCTGAACTAGGCATAGTACACTCATTTTGTTCAAACTGTGAATACAGCATGTTTAGACATATGATAAGTAGGATTGCTAACCTGAGTAAGCTGTAGATCTGCACTAGAATACAGTTTCTCGAAGTGCATTGTGCCAATGAAACT
This sequence comes from Edolisoma coerulescens, assembly GCA_013397115.1. Lineage (NCBI taxonomy): Eukaryota > Metazoa > Chordata > Aves > Passeriformes > Campephagidae > Edolisoma > Edolisoma coerulescens. Next base: position 1,006,505 of record VWZW01001649.1, read on the forward strand.
CAAGTTGAAGCCAGCGTTGACAAAATGCAGTGTAGAAATAGCCTCTGTTGATGGACAGGATTCTGCAGGAAAAGCTACATAATTTCAGAGACTGAAACAACCAAACGTAGTTTAGAGAGATACTTTCACAGACTTTTAACAAGTTCTAGTATTAATTGTCTGTTTTTCAGTTTAAGAGCCGAGTGTGCTCCCAGCCACACGATAAAGTTTGCTGCGGACGACTGTCACAGAACCGTGGATATAGTGATGGGGGTGTTCAAAGCGGTTTGTGAGACCACATGCAGGATTCCTACAGACACAATCCCTGTTCAAGAGAATCTCACTGACATGAGAAATGTAAGCTATCACAAACATTAAAAAAGCTGGCAACAGTAGGCATTTGCTTCAATGCATTAAGGTTTAATGCATACCTTCACATACACCTATTATTATTATAACTAATAATCAGATATGTAATACATTAGCCATGACTAAAAGTTGCTTTGAATGGGCTGATCATTAAGATACTATTTCTTTCTTGCTTGCTTGCTTACTTTCTTGTTTTCTTATACTTATCTTTCTTCTCAATGTTTTGGATTTTTTTTTTTTCCAGCGGATATAAAGGGCACCACTGGTAAGTTGTAAATACACTTTGGGTGTCTGCCAGGAATACAATCGAACATTGGTAGATGAATAAGCATTTTTGCATCTGAACTATCTTTTTTGATTCTTAAAAGGTATTTTTTATCTGCAGCAAAATAAATGTTTGAAGTTCTTAATTATAATAAAGTGAAATTATTTTAATTTTTTATTTTAATTAATATTATCTCATGAAAAATGAGCTTAACTGAAAGAGAGTACATAACTCCTCAGTAGAGTTATAGAAGCAGACATTCTTCAGCTCCTGTTCCTAATTTATACCTATCTCTGTATGCGAAGATGTAAATTTTCCGACGTGGGGGGAAGTTGTAGCTCTTTCTGATTTTCGCACACCAGAAAATTTGTGTATTACCAAGTCAGATGTCAGATGTTACTGCATTATGGTGTTTCTACATTTAGAAACAAAGCTGGAAAGCACGAGATATTCTTACAGGTACAAATGGAGCACAATGGTACAAAACCTAAAGCACGTGATATCAGAGTGCAGTTTGATCCATTGCTGTAGCACTCTGAAGTGCAAGCATACAAGGAAAAATGTATTAACTCTACATATTTATTATTCTTTATTTTCCCTTCATTTAAGAGAAACCTCAGGGGGGAGTCAATTACTTGAACACGTTAACAGCTTAATGCTGTGGGCAAGGTTTACAGTATAACCCAGTGGAAGTGATTCTGTTCCCAGTGAAGCTAATATGAAGTTTGGCATAAGATTCCACAGGACAAGCAGTCAATACAATATTTGACATTCCTGCAATAAACGCAAAGTCAAAACCTGCAGATGTATGCACATTTAAGTCTTTTACAAATGTAGTGGATCAAACTTAAATGCTGCTTTAGATACTTAGTTATTTATACGTAGTGACTTTATTGTTTCTGATTGATACTGATATAAGCATAGGAAAAAAAATTATTTGAAGCACATGAAAGAACTCCAGTTCCCAAAATAGAGTGAAACTCATTATTTTTGGCATTATAGTATAAATTTATGCAGCTGATGTGAACGGACTTCTGGTAGCTTGAGAATGCTGTATCTGTAGCTGTCAAATGCTCACATGTCAAGACCTCAATGGGCGCATTGTCAAGAGGTGCCTGTGTGATTTATTGCATTTATGCCATGGATTTATGGACTTTAGTGTCCTATTAATTCCATGGTTGCTAGTTATTTCTCTAGCTACGCAATGTATTTGAGGCTTTGGAAGGATGTTCTAAGTGAGGAAGGAAGAGGGATGATGTCAATGATGTGAGAGTTTTGGTTTTCACTCACCTGTGATTTTTCGTGTGATGAATGCCTTTCCTATCATCACAGCATGATTTTCTCTTGTTATCATTTTTTGTAACTTAGGCCATCACTCTTGAGTTTGAGTCACTGGTCATACACAGTGCCTGTTTAGTACTGTCCATTATTCATGTCTTAACTATTAAGTGATTGCAATATTTAAAAATTACAGTGGATTTAACGTGCAGGAGGCCTGAAAATAAGATGGTGGGGCACTGGAAGAGGTTGCCTAGAGAAGCTACAGATGCTCCATTCATTCCTTCAAGGTCAGGCTGGATGGGGCTCTGAGCACCCTGGTCCAGTAGAAGGTGTCCCTGCCCATGGCTGGGGAATTGAAACTAGCTGATGTTTAAAGTCCCTTCCAATCCATACCATTCTATTAGTCTAAGTAGTGTTATTCTCTTCCATTTTAGTGTCCTGCATCTTATTAAACCGAGGAAATTTCACACTGTTTATTGGAAGGCACTGCTCTTAAATTATTGTTTGCTTTTAATTATTTTTTTTCTTCTCTGTTTATTTTATGGTATTCAAATATGGAAGATTTTTTTTTCTCTCTTTAGTCTCTGAAAATATACAGTGACTCATTGAGTAATGCTTCTCCTGTAATTTTAATGTGATATTGTCTATTTTCTGAATCACTCACTTTATGTAAGATAGAGGAACTTACTTACGTAAACACATTGCTATCTAGCAGCCTTAGGTAACGATTATGGACCCAAATCTGATCTGGTTATAATCAAAGAGGGCTTAAGCCTGTATTCAGAGTTACTCAGTATTTTAAGAGAAAATATAAATACCTGTAAGTAATCTCCTTGTATTGAATCATAGGATATCTCGAGTTGGAAGGAACCCATAAAGATCATCGAGTTCAACTCCTCAGCCTTTTCTCTAAGCTGAACACTCATCTGTGTTTAGCATTCTGCTCCCTAGAGGCTGCGTCTGCATGTTACGCAAAGCATTTTTCAGTAATAGTTTCTATGCTGTTCTTGGTCTGGTGATATGACTTACATAATATAGATTGCAACAATGTTTCTTAGCTTCTTAAAAAGTATTTTGATATTGTATGCGTTCTTGAAGAAATGGAGGTTAAGGAAGGAAAAATGTGAAAAGGCCAATTGCTCAACTGAAACTCACTGCTGCTTACTTTCTGACACTTTTTACAAGAACTGAATAAATAAGTTGTCACACAACAGGAAGCATTAGTTTCCATATGAAGTGAGGTCATCAGTACCATGGCAGCATGAAATGCTTTTGTCCTTGATATCAGAGTGAATCAGTGAGAGAGCTGACATTTCTCCGGTGGGAAACATCATCATTTTTGCAGAGAGCTGCTTGTACAGAGGCATGGGAAATTAAAGAGAAAAACTGTTACTACATAATCATATCAGTAATGATGAAAATTTGGTTGCAATACTGAACAGTTCCTCTAGAATTTTCTGGAACAACAGGCAAGATTATGTGTAAATTGGGATTTTCAATGATGACCCTCGGTAAGTAGTCAGGTTACACTTGGTTGAATGGAGACACTGATAGATAAGGGTGGTGCACTGCATCTCTGACTGAGAAGGGACTGAAAAGCAGATTTGTTTTCATGTAGACACACACACTTTTGGAGAGTTATGGAAGTTAAGAGAAAACTTTACCTTTAAATGCAAATTCATCTTGCTGTCAGGGGAGGATTGCTGTATAACACATACTCAGTTCTGCTGCCTAGACAAAACCATTCCAAGCAACAGGTCACCTTCTGCTTCTGGAAAGAAAAGTTCTATGCTAACAGGAAGCCTATCCTAAGAGAATTTCTCCTGATATTCAAATGTTTCCTATCTTAAATTAATCTCCTTATTTCTACAAATAATCTATATAATTTAAAATTTTTCATAAACTTTCTTTTTATTATTGTTCTTCACATCTCATAAACTTCTAGTGTCTCCCTGTAGTTCTTACTGTGCTAGATTGTACTTACCTATAACCTTTTCTCCCACAGGTTTTGAGATACACTTTTTTAGAGTAAAACACACCCCCCCACCCCACAATGTAGAGAATATAGCACAGCCAGTGATTGCCTTCCAAGTAAATATTCTTTTGTTAGTGTAGCTCATGATAAATAAGTACACGTATATGGGGGGATTGATATTAATAACTTACTGCACAGAGCTGTAAATAGCAGCACAAGGTGAAACAAGAACAAGAAATTTTTGTATGAATATCAAGAAAATATAGCAAGATATATGTTCATATGGAGACAGCATCACTGGTAACTCCATCCTATGAATAAATTGACAATGCAGCGGAAGAACATTAAAGAATACGGTGAACAGAATCAGTGACAGTAGAGTACAGTCTAAGTGACAGAAGGAGTAGACCAGTCAGGTCTCCTATTTATGCAGATTGCTGCCTGACAATGAATAACTGTGTCATGAAAAAAGTTCTTCAAATCCACATATCATGTCTCTGTCTTAAATGGCAATAATTTAGCAAAACATTTCTTAAGAAAAAGTAATATCTGTTAACTGATTCAAATACTGTCAAAATTATAATGCAAACATAACTTTGCTGCAATAACAGTGAAAAAAACCCAACAACAACAAAAAGCCTTATCTGGAATTGCAGACAAAAACTATGAAACAAGGACATATTTACCTTAGATAAAAAATGGAATATAATAGAACTGTAGCAATTACTTTAGGAGAGGATGCATTGTTTCAGACAAAGGGCAGAAAATGTTGATAGGATCTAATGCCTGCATATGACACATATCAGATTATATGACAAATGATAACATTATTCTTTGCAAAAGCCTGCTACTACTGATTTGATAAAATATTTCCTGCAGCCAGCTGGCATCTGCAGCGAAGCCATATGAGTACACAGTTTAATTGTTTATTCCTTTAGAGGATAACAGATTATGACAGTATTCAGGCACTAATTGAGAACTTATTTAGACCTCGATTTCTTTTTTTTTTTGGAGCCGGGTGCCCTCTTTTAGACAGAAAAAAAAGGCCTGAATTCAGACAATTTCTTGCATAGGCATGTGCATGTGTGAGGGTTACAGTAGGAAATACCTCCACTGGGGCAGTTTAATATTGGCAAGAGTGTATGTTGTATTAAGAATGGCATATTTTTTCTGATAACAAGAAATATCCAATCCATTCATAAGAAACCAGATAATGCCAGAAAATTGTTCATTTGTTTTGTTTTGGGGTTTTTTTATGAGATGATGTTTAGAATTTTGGGCCCCAAACACAAGCTACACCACTAGTTTTAATTAATTCACCCAATTTTGGAAACAAAAGTCAAGACCAAGGCCCCATCCAGGTGAGTGAAGAATGGCCAAAGAGTTGACTGCATTTGTAAAACGTAATCATACTACTACTAGCCACAGAGGAAAAAGGTGCTGAAAAATGGTCAGGGAAGCAAGCTGAAATATCAACAGCTTGTCAAAGACTGATTTGCCATTCAGCATATAGGTAACAAAGTTTACTTTTTAAAGATGATCTCATGTGACAAGTTTTTGTCAATCATCGTTGTGTATGCGGAAATTAGTATTTTCCTGAAGTCTTTCTGGAAGACAGCAGTTAGCAGTGCTTTTAAGAGCTGTGATGTTGTATGATGTCTGTAAGAATTGAGCCAATGCCATTAACCTTTCCTAAATTCACTTGACACGAACAGGTGCATTGTGTTTCACCAGAATAACTTTTCTCAATAGACAAGTATTTGTCTATGTAAAACTACATAAATTTGAAGATCTTTCCTCATGCCATGTTACTCAGCCCTTGAAGTCTGTTTTCCTCAGACACACTGCCCAAGAAATGACCTATATTGAAAAAGACACAACTGAATCCTAAAGATTCTTTATTCACTGTATTTGCTCATGGTGTTTTCCAGTCATGACAGTTCTCAGAGCAGTGGGTTTATACCTGTCCCAGGAGAGACCCCAGTCCATTTAAAGGAGAATGGCAGTTTATCCAAAGCACTCATTCATGCCTTTCCATGCCTCTCTGCAATGATCATGTTCATTCACAAATGCTGTTAGTGTTTAAACCACATAATACTTTAGAAAAGGCATAATTAGTTTGGGTTTGGATTTTTTTTCCCGCAGAAAAGTCAAAACATGTTTTTTATTCACACAACCATCAGGGATTTTGTAAACCTCTGTGCGCTACTGGCTTTCCAAGTAAGATCTTTTCATTGTGTTGATTTGATCCTAATTAAATAAAGTAATTTTACTGTGATTATGTTATAACGCGTTTCGTCTTAATTATCTGCCTTTCTAGCCAGCTAGCTACCCTTTCTGTCTATCTATCTATCTATCTATCTATCTATCTATCTATCTATCTATCTATCTAAACTCCATAGACCCCTCCATGTGACACTTTCTTTCCAGGTATTCAGGTAGTAATAGTTTGTGTGATACCAATGGTGTATAAACTTGAACGACTGAAATGGAAGATAAATTAAATACTTCTGTTCTCTTTCCTTGCATATCTTAACCCCCTCTTTGCTCTGTAAATTAATTATATGCACGTATAGTATCCCAGGAAAATGGTTTCATTATTTCAATATTTGATGTCTTTTAATTATGAAAATGTTCTCTCCTTCCAATTCTTGGAAAATAAGTACAAGACATTAGTCTATTTGCAGTGCTTTACTATCTAAATTTTAAGCTGGAATGAAAAATGGATTGCATCTGCTGCAGAAGTCAAAACGTCAACAGCTAAAACTTTTGCGTCATATGAAAGCAGATTAATTTCAGATGAGATTATTGTGAATGCAAAGCCTTATAGAAAAAAAAGGAAGGAAAAAGGAAAAAAAGAACTAAACCCAAACTTTTTATAGTCAGCAGATTAAACGTTGATGAGGTGCTAATTGACACATGATCTTTTCTGGCCTCAAGCATTTATGCTACCGTGTTAACAGGATGCTTTCATTTATTAAGGGAAAATAAATCTACCCAATGTTAGCTGTCATTATACCATATTTGTCCAAAATTAATAGTTACAGAAGCTAGAACTGCCTTATGCTTTTATTCACCTCTTCCCCCAGTGTGTTATATGAATTTTGGTTTTGTGAAAAATAAATAATACAAGGGCAACCTTGTAAAGCCTAATTCAGAATACTGGACTGTATGTGAGTATGCTTGTTTTTTCTAGTGAGAGGTACTTTGTCCTTATGATCCTTGTCTATGATTCCACACTTTTAATGATTTCTGTGAAAATAGTCTGTTAGTTTTCATATCAAGTATGCATTTTTTAACTTTGGGGGAAGTCTCCTTTGTTTTAGTCCATGTTGTAAGCCCAGTATTTATTAATAAGCTTCTGCCACTTTTAAGAAGCAACTGCTATCTTTATTAATGTCCAAGAAATTTATACCACAGAATGAAAACAGATATCTTCAGGTGCCTAGGGCATGAAGGCTAAAACAGATTTCATTACTTATAGATGAGTTTCCGAGATCCTCCAAAGATTACATCTGTATTAAAATCACCATGGAAACAGAAATTATGGTAATTCAAACCTTTAGAAATAATGAACACTTCAGCATTTTCAGCTTCTGCCTTGCCCCTTCCATAATCCTTATGCTGTCATGATTTTGAGACCCAGGTTGTTCAAGGGTGCAGTGAAATTTCTCACCCAGGAATCTGGCTCAGAAGGAGGCCTGTCTTTTTTGCCTCCTTTCTAATGTACTGGGGTCAGCAGGTGGCGTGAGTACAAAATAGTGATCCCACACAGACTTCTCAATGGCTTTACTCTTTGACCAACTGCTCTGGTTTGTGAATAATATCAATATCCACTGGAAGTGGTTTTTCTAGTGTTTACAGAAACTGAAACAAACTTTGCAGGAGCTAACATACTACCAAGAAAAATTGGTCTTATTTATCTTCTTGAGGAAATATATAATAATAATAGTAAGTGTTCACATGACCTCACTTTCTTAACTAATTTACCTGGCCAGCTGTAGCTTCCCAGCATAATTAATATTTGACGGTTTATAGATTTTTTCCTAGTTAATTAATCCGATTCACATTCAAAAATACACATTAATTTTTGTAATGAAACCTGTTAGAATTTTTTTTCCTGGATCAAATTTTTCAAATATCATGCTTTATTACAGCCTGGTACTAAATTTTGTTTTTGCACCCATCTAAAAGTAGGCTTTTGATCTTAGTTAAGCAAATGTACCCCAGCTACACTCCGTATGATAAAAAAGCTAAATTGGGAAGTTATCTTGAGAAATACTGTGAAGCACTGTACTGTGAATCCTTTACAAGCTAAAGTGATAATACTGTAATTTTAGGATGGCAAAGAAAATGTGAGCCATGAAAAATTTGGAAAAGTCTTCAACTGGAACTGTTTAAACTTTTAGAGAAAGTTGATAAATAAATTCTTGTTATGTGTATAACCTTTTTATACTTTAAAGGATAGTACCAGGTACACTGAGCCCCAAAGCAAGTGTGTTCTGTTAACAAGCAGAAAGAAAGAAACAAGTCAACCTTCTGCTAAGTCCAAGGTTCAAAACATGTTGGTTTTGATTCTTCAAAACTAGAACTCAAGCATAGAAAACAAAATGCTAGCAGAAATGGTGAAAATTAAGTTCTCATTTTACTCTTTAATAGTAAAACCAAAAATGAAGCACTATGCAGGGATTTTTGATAATTCTTAAGGACTAGGAATTAAACTTTTTTTCTTTTTTTTGACCCCTAAATACCTAACAGCCTCTTTAAATGAAAAAGAACCTCGGTGTGCTTTTCTGTGGTGTTTTCTGTTGCAGCTGCTCTTCCAGATAGAATTTATTTGAGGTTTGTTACTAGCTAGTTCATGAGAACTTTTGTTTCAGTATTTAAAAACAGGAGAACTGTAAACCAGGAGCATTTTCACCATCTGCTTTTCACAGCTGATATCTTCTGGCTCCATAACTTTATTTCCCCAAAAGCCCCTGTTGACCAGGTTTCACACTGTGGCTTGCTTGAAAATTATGGAATATGCACACTGTGAGTGGGACTCCGAGGACTTGTATTTTCCACATTTCCACTGCAAAGAAAAACCTGCATTGAGTCTAGTAATATATCACTGTATTACAACCATCAGGGCATTTAATTTACAACTTAAATCAATTGGGACTTGCTGATGCTAGACAGTAATATACTGTCAGTTTAAAACCCCTGGATATTGCAGCTCAATGCGTGATGGGCTGTCAGTCAGCAGAGTGACAAAGTGACAATTTATGGTTTGTAAAAATCCAGCAGATAAATTGCAAGAGAAATGCACTTTGACTTCAGCAGCACACTGTGTGGAATGTGGTTTTTGTTGAAAGGACTGCGTAAGGTGAGAGGAAATTTCTTCTATTAAATAGAAACACTTTGCTCTCTTTATTTTATGGTGTTTTAAAGGGCCCGTTTACTGCTTGAGACTTTTTAAGAAATGCAGTAAACTGAAATCTATGTAATGGGCATTTTTCTTTGTTGATGTAGGGATAGTGATCTTGTGTAGACTTTTATAACCTCCCTATAGCTCACCAGAGCTCTACAGAAGGTTGGTAAGTGCAGTTCAGTGTGTGTTGGGAGGAAGGAATACATGCTGAAAGCTGCTGCTACGGCACTGAAATGGCCATGAGCTTTTAAGAAACAGGATGCTTTTTAGTGTTAAAGAAATATGAGGAAGACAGGAGAGACAGATTCCTACGTAGACAAAGGCCTGATACCTCAAAGGTACCAAAAAGGCAAAAAGGAGAACTTTCTCTCTGTGGTATCTTCATGGCCTGTGTCAGCAAAACAAAAAGTGAATTGGAAACCCATTGGGATCCATCTGAAAGAGGTTGGAATGAAAGAAAAATACATTTGTACTTATGGCTTCTACTTCCAGTGTGCCCTAGGTTTTGACAAGAACCATAAATAATATATTATTATATGGTGGAGGGAGATTGTACTGGGTTTTGGGTTTTGTTTGTGATGTTTTTTGGTTGTTTGGTGTTTCTTTTGTGTGTGGTTTGGTTTCAGTTTTGTGGTGGATTTTTTGTTTTGCTTTTTTAGCCCTTGTGGAAGTGTAAAAATAGCTTAAAAAAATGGCAACTTTTCTCCACGCCAAAACTGGCCAGTCCTGAGCAAATGGCTTCAGCCATTAAATTAGCATGTGAGTTTATTTTCATGAGGCTTCCCACCTTTTGGGTCTTCATGAACAATTTTGAAAGAAAATAATTGATTGGAATGCAAATTTTGAATTACCCTGTATAGTGAGGATGAGGCAGCCTTTAACCTAATTTGCAGAGAAGTGAATGCTACAAAGAATTTACAAACAGGGAAAAGAGGAAAATTCATCAAATTTCACCTAATCTGTGTTTTTTTTAAACAAAGAACACCATTGTTGACTTGGAAAATCAGCAGTTGCAGGTTATATATGTAATAATTTTGCTTTACCTCTTGAAATACATGGTTTGTATTCTAAACACATATTCTTCTGTACTGTACACTTTTAGTGCTGTTCTGGTCTATTGAATACTGTGATTAACACCCTTTCTCTGTTTTTGGATTGAATTCTACTGTCTCCGAAAGCTATTTGAATATGAAATCCCTTACTACACTGCCTAAACAAAAGAGTATTAAATGCATAATAAACAATTATTGTCTTATGCCCCTTCACTGTAACTCAGTCTTGACCCCTCGGGGTACTTAGTTGCTAAATCAGAGTAGGAAAGTTGTAATTTTTGTCCTCCTATTTTCTTGAGATTTTACCGTTCTGCTAAAATTCTCCTGGAGGATAATAAATATGAAGGGTTAGTTTTTAAAATTAGTTATTTCTGATGTGACTGATAGTCATAGAAACATCACAATACAGAAGATATAAGTGGCATAGGAATTAAATTATTTTCTTGAACTCAAGAACAATTGAAAATTATTTATGTTCTATGACACGACAAACTATGGAGTAGCTATTCATTCATAATCTTAATGCAATTTTTCCCCCACATAGGTCATAAATCCTAAAGATTTTTAGATTGTTATCCTCACTGCATATAGAGGTACCCAAGGCTCACTCTTAATAATATCAAAGTGACTCAAAGCAGGGAGAAAAAATGTCATCTGATTATTTTTAACTTTGACTGACATTTTTGAATCATGAAATGAATTGTAATTGTTGATAGTCTTCAGTGACTGATTCTTTCTTCAAAGAATTACTTATATGAAAGTCATGATTGAGATGTAATCCTGAAGCTCTTGAGGACTCATAATTAGGTGTTAAATTTTGTAACTCTTTTATTCATTTAGTATTCCCTGAATTTAAAATCATATTCTAATACATGTTCTACCCAGAGGACAGTCTTGCATTTCTAACAAAGACAATTCTTGTTGAAATATTTCTTGCTGATGTCAGATTTTATATTTTTGAATATCTGCAATTATTTTAGTTTTAAAAGATCCATTTAGTGTTCTATTGCAGAGGAAAAAAAAAAATCCAAACTCAGCCCACAAATTGGAATTAATCAGAAATATCTGAGATCATGATTACATTGTTTGGCTCTTCTGTTCTCTCTTTTTTTTTTCTTTTAATTTATTTTCTTTTTCTTATTTATCTAGCTGAAGATTTCTATCAGACATAGAGGAATATAGTCATTAAAAGTTAAGGTTTAAAAAAATCCAGCTTCACATCAATACTGATCCTTTCTATTGTGAAATTACTTTTTCCACCTCATTTAATGATAGAAACTTGGCAACCGTGATGTGCTTCTATTTTATTTTTAACTTCACATCTGATAGATGCATGTGTGAGAGACTTGGCAATTACAGAGATGTTTTTGTTACTTACTATGCAGTAGGCTCCCGCCCTTTAGTGTGCAGTAGGATTCTACTATAATAGAGTATGAAACCTCTGATAGTTCAAGATGAATTTTTGGAAGACAGGCTTGCAGCTGTTTCTTTGCTGGAGATACTTTTACACTGTAGTACATCTGTGTCTGTAGTCAGCAGTGTTGTTTTAAGAATCGTGATTCCCAGTCAGAAGCCCAAACCTTTTGTAGAATTTATGAGTATTTTTCTCAGACTATGCAGAGCTTTTTTGCACAGGGCTGGGCTTTTTCAGCAAGCAGCCAAGTGGGTCAGGCAGCTCAGGCTGCCAGTAGGGACCTTATTAAGGGGTGTTATAAAGAGGGCATGAAGAGGGGACTGAGGGAGTGGGGATCAAGTTGTTTCTGAGGTCAGTTATTTGGCTTTGTAGAAAGATGTTTCACATCACTCAGCACAGCTACTGCTGGGTGGCTTTGTTTTGTAGGAATGTAGATAGAAATATGTTCTTTGCCACAGAAACCATGCCATCTGAGAGCAGGTAAATGATTTGCTTATAAGGTTTTTGAGAAATACATGCAGTCTTTGCTATTGAGCATGTAGATAATCTGTTCTGAACACTCATTTTTCTGAGAACCAGTAAATCTTAGCTTTTGCTTATTTTCATCACTAGAATAAGACAGAAGATAAAAAATCATTCATGAATCAAGTCACTGTGTATGTTACAGAGGGTGAGTTTGGGGAGTGCAGAGTCAGAAAAAGCAGAAATTGGGCTTATCTGTCAAGGTAGTGGCCTGTGTAATGGTGTTTGGTTACCACAAGCACAGATTCACAGTTCTGAGAGTGATATGTGCTGCATCAAACTGGTGCGACTGTTCAAGTATTGTAGTCTGATGAATTGATGCAAGATTTTAAAAACGATAAAGAAAAATAGACTGTAACGGAATATAATGAAAGGTGGAAAAGTCATTCCTTTGATAAGGTCAGTTGGCTGTTCTCCCACTCATTTTGTCTACAGCAGGTGTACTATAACTTCCTCACAGTTGCATAGCAACTGGACCCCAAATGTTTTAGTGTTTAGCAGTAATTGTAGTTCTGTTGAAATCGTTTCAACAGAAAAAATTCTTCTTTGCCTGCTTTTCCTTCTTCCCTGGTTTTAGTGCGTTTGCCAAGATGATGGCTTTCTCTTTGAGGAAAAACACCTGTCAGGAAATGAGCCGAAACAAGCAGTTGTGTATCCCCTTGCTGATAAAGTGGGTCTGTTGTGCTTTGTCTGTAAGCAATGAATGTGCTTCCCAAAGGATGAGTGTATGGGCTCCAGCCACTGGCTTAGCTATCTGTACAGACAAACGTTAACTATCTAGACCAATTAAAAACTACCTGGACATCTCTGAAGGCTGCTGTTTCAAGTATCAAAGAATTTACATCTTTAACTCATAAAAAGCACATTAATAACTGCTCATGTTGAAATATCATGTTGAATGTGTCCCTGGAAACAAAAGGTTTCTGGTCTCTGTATAATGATGAATTTTAATACAGAAAAAAATGCACTGCTTATATTATGCTATCCTCTAGTTAGATTTGTTAATATAAATTGTTATGTTGTAGAGATATAGTCTTTCTCTGAAATGGATACAACTGGCATTACAATTGTATTTCAAAAAAATTGGACTCTTAGTAAAGATGTCAAGATACAGAAGAGAAAATCTCTGCCATGGATTTTGATCTACTCAGACTTTTGCTGCATAAATCCAGCATGCATGACAGATCTAAACTTTTAACCTGGAAATTTTACTGTCCTGCATTTTTCTCTGCATTCGCTGCATTGCCTTACAGAAGGTGACAAACATCTCAATGAGTCAGGTAGAACAGTATCTGTACAGTTTCTATTTACATGTCTTTAGAAGGCTTTTTTTAAGGAACAAACCTGTATTTAAAACTGTTAGGATCATTTAGCAAAGGGGAAAAATACATATTTACTGTAAATCTTTGCATAACACAAGGAAAACCAGAATAAAGTATTGTAGCACCACTTATCTGACTAGCTGACAGTGATGGATTTTTTCTCTGAATAGGACACTAAAAATAAGATACAAATTCCTATTTTGAGCATTTCAGAAATCTATTCTAGAGGATATAGCAATACTTCCAAGTTGTAAGTTAAAAAACGAAATTCTCCATTACACTCAGAATAAGGAAAGAGTAGGAGGTTTTTTGGTCTACTTCCAGTTAATAAATTGTGCTAAATATCTTTATTGTCTGAAAATTTCTTTTCAATGAAATTAGCAGCATAACTTGAACTGAAAGAAAATACTGATTTACTGGTTACTGGAGAGCTTTGTCATACCACCTCTGGCATGACTTTAGTAAGAAAATAGATTTCCCTCCTTTGATTAAGAATGATTTTGATAATTATTGGGAAATGAAATCAATAATGCTTGAATTGGTTTGTTCAGCTCTTTCAGTGATTAGAGTTTGAGTAGAAAAAGTTAAGGTGAAAAAGATTTGGCAACACATGTCTGGAGCCTTTCTTATTTCAGAATTGTTTGATACTACTACTGTTGCATATGATAACACTGAAAGAATGGATATGAAAGCTACAATTCATTTCAATGAAATGGTGATGTAACTAATGCATGAGTAACAGAGGAACTGCAACACATCATTTTTACCTTCAGTTCCAGTGTTCTACAGCTGTGCGTGAGGGAGTCCTGCTGCCTGAAGTTGTTTAAAAGAATACATAAAATATGGTGTAAATAAGCTGTAAATATAATCATTTTCTAATCAGAAAGGCATTTTTGATGTCTCACTCTGTAACCATGACTTCTTCAAAACCTGCTAAATTAAGTATAAACATCAAATCCAGGACTGAACCTTTAAAAATAACTCCTATAGGAAATAATCTTCAAGTGTCTCACCCCTTTAAAATAAAAGGCAATATGTCAACATTGAGGACAGGTATCAAGACTAATTGATCAGGGAGACTACTAAGTGGGTTTTATGGGCTCAGAAGAACAATCTTACCTTGGCCTGCCCATTCGGGTTAATACTGATTGGATAATGGAAAATCACTGGGCTGGATGTCTCTACAACCTAGTTTTGGTTAACTACTCTGCCTCAGTTATAGTATTTTGTTCTGAATGTCTAACAAAATTGAATTGCCTACTGGGGTATACACTAATGTTGCAAGAACAGAGTACAGGGACGTTTCTGATCAATGTCTTCCTGGACAGTGAGTGTTATCTGACATGTATCTATGTAATCATGAAGACTTTCTCCTCCTTCTCCCTGTTTTTTTTCCGGTAATGATGGTTTTCTCTTCTGCACCTGTTAATTCAAATGAAGAACGTGTATGAAGTTTGGAGACGACAGTGCAGATTTCTTAGTACTCCGTATTTTCAGCCTTTAAAATACTTTCTGGTGTTTGTAATGCCTTTTTCTGTAGATGTTCTTTGAGGTGTGAATTAATTTTGGTAATTGGTAAAGCAGAAGATTGTTCTTTCAGGTGGTGTCTAATGCTTTTATTGCTGAATTAAAATGAAATCCTATAATAATTACGATCTAAGTATATGTTGTAAAAATAGCAGTATTTCCCTGTAAGTATTACTAGACTTGAATGCTTGCCCATCTAATAAATATATTCCTAAATATCCCAAATTCACCCCCTGCTGCTCTAATTATGGCTTGCATTTGCTATGATCAGCATACATCAAAACTTAAATTTTGCAAACAAAGACCTTCTACACCATACTTAAAAATATTTGAGTCACTGTGGGACTCTGGTTTCATCACATTCATTCTTTTATCAGACATCAGTAGAAAATTTACCTAGAGATTTAGAAAATCAAAACATTCTTCTTGGCAAATGACCTTGTGACTTGAGAATAAATGTATTTTCTTGAAACTTGGAGCAGTCGCTTTTCATTCTGAAACATTAATTTGAATATTAGTAATCGTAAAGCTTAGGATTCAAAGTTATACATAAATGTCATTAAACATCAGTTGTACTGCCTCTGGTTTATTCTTTACTCTTATGTTGGACAGCTTAGTTTTCAGCTCCGAGTGTCCAATGCTTTTTTTTTTGTTACGGGCGCTGTTTGGATTTTTCTTGTTTTTCTGATCCATCTCACAATATTAATCTAATGAAGTCATAAACACATCAAATTCTCTAGCTGACAAGCCAAATTGAGAGAATTCTTGTATGCAATCTAGTGTGGAAAGAGTAATCTCTTAACACTACAAATGTGTAACCTTATTGGGGACACTGAGAGATGAGGAGGAATTCTTTCCACCTTTATTTTGGGTATCAAGGCAAAGAACCTTAGCCGATGCACAGTTGGTTTATAATATTAAAAACATAATGAAACTGGCTTGGATTTCATTTGAATGGGATGTTAGCTGGATCACAGTTAACTTTCTATCAAATGCAGTGCTTGATGGGAGTTTACAGGTGTGCAAGATATTGATGTTGACTGCTGTAAATAAATGTTTTGAAATGCAAAAATTTAGCTACAGGTAAAGAATCAACCATATCTGATTAATGATGGCATATATGGAGAGACAAGTAATACTGCAAGCAGTTGTTACTTAGTGTCTTACTGTGGTAGAAATTGTTAAATAATATCATAAAAATAAATCTCTGTAGACTAATGGAACATGGTTTAACTTACCCTTTAGATGTTCTTATCATAATTATTTCAACATGAATTACAAAAATTAGAGTGCTCCATACCTCTAATCATCTTCATGGCCCTCCTCTGGACTCATTTCAGCAGGTCCACATCCTTCTGGATGCAGCACTGCAGGTGGGGTCTCACCAGAGCAGAGCAGAGGGGCAGAATCCCCTCCCTCGACCTGCTGTTCACACTGCTTTTAATGCAGCCCAGGACATGATTGCTTTCTGGGCTGTGAGTCCACATTGCTGGCTCGTGTGGTTTTCAGATGAGTTAATGTTTTCCTAGTATCTTTCTTTAAATGTCCAAAAACTTAAATGATTTTGTTTTGTTTTTATGAAATCTGTAGGAAAAGACATGCATATGAGAAAAGTGTTAGAGTAAAAATAGGAAAAAAACCTGTTTGGATTGCTCCGTTCTTCTCTTCAGTTCCTTCAGTAGCCACGACTTTTCAGAGAGAACAGGTATTATACAATAATATAAGCTGATAAGAGAGTTGTAGTCACATGGTGTTTGTGTCACATTCACAAATGACAGGGATATGAAGTAAATGTTACTTGATACTACATGTAATGATTTTATACATAGGATAGGTGTATAATAAACGCCAGTGGAACCGCTAATGCTGGTATTTTTAACCACAACCAAGAAATCTCTGATGCACATCTTAGAACCAAGTTAAACTGAAAAATGCACCATGCACTTGCTTAAATATCAAAATGTTGCATTGTAATAGGAGCTATCCAGGGTAGTTACCATGCAAGTTGTAGCAATCTCTGATGAATGAACATCTGGCAAAGTCTAATGTGTAACAGTTGCAATGAATTTATTAGTTGTAACTTTTAATTGACAGCGAAAGTAACTTTCTCATCTGTGAAGTCCTGTAAGTTCTTAGATAGGAGGAACAGGAAGATCATCTAGATAAACCTCCATGCCACAGATGCTGGAATTTGGGAACTCTTTTTTGAAATGGTTCCTAAATTCTTATAGTGTACTTTGTTTAAATATCTCTGGTTGACCCATTAAGAAGTAATTTCAGCAAACAAACTTCTTCATGTGTCACTTAAATCTCCTTCAATTTTTATTTGGTTGGGGTTTTTTGCTTGTTTGGGTTTTTTTGGCCGGGGTGAGGGTGTGTGTGTTGTTTTGTTTGTTTTGTTTCACTACTATTTTTTATAGAGAGAATAGTATAGATGATTACTGTCGTAACAACCACCAATCTGTGTGTGGGGAAACTTCCTGTGTGCATGTTTTATTGCTTTTCCAACTCCGTTTTATTGCTTTTCCAACTCTGTTTTATTTATATCAGTGAGATAGAAAAAATTGAAGATTGTATACTCACTGAGACTTCCTTAGGAGTGAGTATGCAAAATAAGTCTCATGCATCTTAAACTTGATACATCCATGAACCAAATTTACCTTTTCTCTGGGACAAAACCACTCATAACTTAAAATGGCTTTTCAAATGTGCTGGTTTTGGCTGGGGTAGAGTTAATTTCCTTCATAGTGGCTGGTATAGGTCTGTGTTTTGGATTTGTGCTGAACACAGGGTTGATAACACAGAGATGTTTTTGTTGTGGCTGAGCAGGGCTCACACAGAGCCAAGGCCTTTTCTGCTTCTTGTACAGCCACAGTGGTGATGAGGGAGTTGGGGGTGCATGGGAGGCTGGGAGGAGGCACAGCAGACACAGGTGACCCAAAGTGACCAAAGGGATAACATTTGCAACCTTCTTTTCTTTGGTGCAAAGCCACTGATAATATACAAGAACGGGACTAGGGACAAAATTGTAATGGATTCCACTTGAAATGCTTTCCTGAGTTACCAACTGCAACTTCAGTCTGGGTCTCTAGACAGTTGCAAATACCTTATTTTACCTAGCCATGTTTCTTCACTTCACTTAGGAAAAATGTCTTATAAATGTCAAAAATCAGATGGGACTTGTCCTTGAGAAATCTTTTTCACTTACTTTTTAGCTTAATTTCCTAAGGAAATTAGGCTTCTGCAATCACACTGTGTGTATCTGTTCTTCCTGATTAATAACCTCTTTTCAACCAAATTTGACATTGACCAGAGGGATAGAAGTCTCAAATATAATTAAATCCCTATGCACTGCAGGGAAGTAGGCAGCTACGTAAATGAAAAGTGCCTTTTATAAGATAAAGACTGAAAATTCAACACATCCGGAGACACTAGTGAATCCATCCAGGAAAGGTACTCCTTTTTCCCTGACCTTGGAGAATTTTCAATGAGTGCTCAACATATTATGAGACACCAGAGAATTTGTAGGGTGCTGTTCCAGATGAAACAATGATGACTTTTGACACTGACCATGTCTAAGTGAAGTACCTGATGATTTGTTTTGTATATTTTTTTCAAACCTGAAGGTTAGCTGATAGATTTAGAGTTTCTGATCTTTTTTCCCAAATTTTATGTATGACCATACTCACAATTCTGTCTTTTGAAACTTGCGAGTTTTTGCAAAAGGATAATAATGGTTCACAGGCTGCATCCGAGAGTCTGTTGACAATACTAAACATGTATTTTGGAAAGCTATACCGATACATGCGTGTATAATTTATCTAAATTTTTCAGAATTTTTCCTAATCTTACCTTTTATTCTCACTTAAAATTATTTTTTTAACTATACAACTGCCTAAAGACTACAATTATTTGGTTTGCTTCATATGGCTTGTGATATACTCCTAAACTAACATGGATGGGAAAAAAATAATCTTTTGCTTTTCTTTTTATTGTTTTTTTATGACTATGTACTACACCCACAATCCTTAGTCTTTGTATTTTTCCTTTCATAGACAACTGTATTACCATTTGCTACAGAATTCTTGACTTTCAGACTAATAATGAACCTCTAGAGACATAACTGTTCATCATGATGCTATGGTGTATCTAATACAGTCTCTTTCATCAGCTGCAAGCTCTCCAGTGTTCCTTTTACATTTCATACTATGTTCCCCTACTGAAACATAGCTTGAGGCAGAGGGTGAATAACTAAGTTTTGATATTGTACAGAATCGACCATAGGTATTCAAATATTTCCCACAGACTTCTTTTTTTTTTTCCTTCCGAACCTTAAAACTTCTGTAAGGCTTTGTGGATAGTCTGAATTCTGTTTTCTCCACTTTGTAAGGTTTTATAATGGCAGCTGTCTCTTGGATCAGTAGAGAGATTTAAATAATGCTTTATTCATTAATATTTGACTGATTCTTTTTAGAGCACCTACATGCAACACAAAAATGAAAAAAAAAAGGCAAAACAAAACAAACCCCTTTTGGCTCAATCAGAGTTTTGGGGTTTTTTTTGGATTCTTTTCTGTATAACCTGTACAGCTCCTCCTATACCGTTTCTGTCATTATTTATCTATAACAGAAAACAAAATGCACATAAAAAAATATGTGCTCACTTCTTCATTATTATTAATGTTTTACCAAAAACATAATTACAGGAAAATTTATGTATTTTATTTTTGGTCTTTTGTCTTAAATTTGATTGTCTGAAGAAAGTGGTCTACATAGCAAAAGGGCAGATGGAGCTGGAAAATTAGTCTTCAGAGCATGGCTAGTAGTGCAAGGTGCAGATCAGAATCACATTGTCAAATTGTCCCTAAGTGTCTTTCTTGCTTTACTTTAGTCTGCTGAAAGATGCATGATTCAGAAATGAGGAATTCTGGCCCAGTGAGTTTGCATGAACATAAACAAAGCCTTTGATTTCATCTACCTATTTACATGTTTTGGATAAACATTTTTTTCCATGTCACCAAAATACCTTGAGTTTTGCCTAAGAAAATTCTTTACTGTATCATACTGCTATTAATTACAGTGCAAGACCACACATGGGAAAGCTGCTTAGCTTTTCCAATTTTTCCATAAAAGTTTAGAACATTTGAAAACATTTGTGTGCATAGTTAGAAAACTGGCTCCAACTGGCAATCAAAATAAATTCCTCAACTCTTATAATTATATTGTCTCTTCCTCTAATAAAGAAATGCAGCAGGAAGCCAAGACTTTTGTTCAGTGGTTTTTCTGGAAGATAAATAACTGGCTTTCCTGTCATTTCAGTTTATATTTTAGTGTGTATACATTCTAATTCGTAAGGCTATTACTGAAGTTCTTCTTTAGGTTGTCACACAGCGAATGGGTGGTCCTGTACTTCAGGGGTCTTGGGCAAGATAATTCTCTGCTTGGGTTTTCACCATGACATCTGTAATATGACCAAGATGTGTCAGAAATCATAGGGATGCTTGAATTGTTCCGCTAATGTCCCATTTTGCCACAGGTAATCACATCATGCACTCTCCTTCAGAACTGATAAAGCTTTTTCCTGAAAACAGTTCAATTATTGCTGAGGAAAGTTAAGAGCTTCAACTGATATCACTCACTCACCAAAAGACTAGAAGGCGTGAATTTGTCAGCTTTCCAAAGTGAAACATTGTGATTCAGATTGACAAGTGTGCTTAGTTAAGGTTTAGCTGAGCACTAAAGATGTTTAGATTTTCTGACAACAAAATTGTTAAATGTCTGCAAAATCAGCAATTTTCTACCTTTTTCTTTCCCTTTTAAAAAACAAATTTCTCACACATACTGTTGACAGCAAATTTCCAAGCAGCACTTGGATATTTTTATTGTCCTTATTTAACAGCTAGCTAGAACATGGTAACGTTAGATCTAACTATAATTTAGAGTACGTGAAAATCCTGGTAGGCATCTCATCTAAACTACTCTTAGGCTTTTCATTGTTAGTCATTCTTAAGTGTCAGTCTTTTCCACTGTCTGCCTGAAGCAAGAGTTATTCAAGGACTGGTTTTGTATTTTTTTTAAAACTTATTCAACAGGAGGTGAATAGATAAAACTGTATCCTTGCAAATCATAACTGGATGATTGAGTCAGAGTTTTCTTTCCTAAACTCTATGAAATCCATAACTTTAGCAAATTTTGTCACCAGCTTCTCATTTGTGCTTCCTGTTTTAACAGACATCAGTACTTGGACATGATACACTTGATTCCACGTGCCAACTTGTCACTAAACCATCGTGATTATTGCTTTCAAACCAACCTTTTATGTGCATCAATTTAAGCTACAAAATACTTTTATTGAGAACACCTTTTATAAGTTCTGATGTATTGTGTCTGTAAAATTGAGAGTAAAAAGAGACTGTTGGTAATTTGTCACAGGTCATAGCTGTTTAATGGTGACTTAGAAAAACTCTTTTTTATTTCCCTACTGCCAATTACAAGACTTGCAATTCAGTAATCACATTGTAAAGCCTAAGAATCTAAGATCTCAGAAGAGGATGGGAAAGTGGGGGAAAGTCATGAGCCTGATGCCTCTACTCTATTTCTTCCTCTTGAAATTCTCTTACTGGCAGTTAAGAGCACCAGATGTTCTGAAATCTCCTGTTTGGTACTAGTTGATTGTTTTGCTCCGCACCCTGGGTCAAATTCAGGTCAGCCTGTTTAGTCCATCTGACTGCTCAGCTGGAAAAAGAGTTGAATAGTGCTTAAGATGTCCAATAAATCTAAGACTGATCCCCCAAGTGACATTTGTAGCTTAAAAAGAATAAATTTCTATTTTGTTAATTTAGGAGGGGTTGCTTGTGAAATGCAACTATCTAAGGGATTAAAAAATAGAGTTCAGAAACTTTCAGTTGAATATCAACCAGACTTATCTCTTAGTACAATGAAGTGTTAAGATTTATTTCATTTCTGTAATTAATGCATGGTAAATACACAGAAGAACTATTTTGTAATAAAACAGAACCTCATATCATCTAGCCCCTCTTGCAGTGTTTCTAGAAATGCCTGACGTACATCTGTATGATGAAATCTATCTAAAACCTCTCAGGCCTACACAGCTGACATGTCCTAATCACTCTTTACGTGTGTACCTAAGCACACCTAGCAAAGGCAAAGCAATGCTGATTGACCTACAGTCTGATAATGAAGACAGACCACAAGCACAGAAATAGTAAGAGACAGCTCTAACTTTTCTGTTTCTGAAGATCCTGCTGAGAAGATTCCCTCCCCGAGGGATACGCTGTATATCTTCATGTTGTCAGTAGGGCAGGAGCCTGAGCTTCCTTTCAACAAACAGAAACAAAAGAGTGTAAAGATAGATAAACTATGTGTACTAATAATGAAAAATGTAGGGTGTCGTAGCTGAGTTTCTCATATTCTGTCACGGTTCCTCAGCCTGGGTACTGACTGGACTCCTGAGAAAAGCAGTAAAGGATGAGCTGCTCCCATGTAAAGTGTGCATAGTACAGTGCTGCCAGTAGCCATCCTCTACAAATCCTTGCATCACCAATTGAAATCTGCAGCAGTAGTGGCAGGAAATATTAAATTCCTCTGCAGACTAATTCTTGGTAGATATCTGGACAGAATGAGCTTCCAGTGTTTATTCTGAGAGTATGGCTTGTCTTTCACTGTTCTTCCTAGTGACAAGGGCTTCTCTGCAGCATTGGGACTGGACTGGAGAGCCAGAGGAGAAGCAGCTGCACTGACCATGCAACATCCCTGTGGTTAGATTCTTCCCTGATGTGCTTTTCAGATTGTTCTGGAGTGGTATCTAGCCTAGTGCCTCTGCATGTTCCCCTTGGGAGTTTGTTATTCTCAGCTCAGCCATGTGCTCTGACACAGCATGTTGCTAAATGTGCTGCCATCACCCCGGGCTATCCTGTTTCCTTGCTTTTCCCTCTGCCACTGCCTCTCCTTGTAGAACTGAACATGCATGTTAGAGGTTTACAGGAAAGGGCCAGGATAAGGTCTTCTGAAAGCAATAGTGAAGCTGGAGTGAAGACTCTAAAAAGCACTTAGAGCCACATTACTAACCTTTGGTATGCAGCCATCTACTTCTTTCACACAGCTTGAAGGGATTATCCTTTACTTTCTGTCAGTGGGTCCTTGCTGCTTTATAATTTGCTCTTCAGTTTCTTCTGCTGCTGTAAAGCTGTTTTATATTATCCTTGAAGCCATTCTGTCCCCAAAGGGTTACTTGAGTTTAGATTTGCCTCCAAGAGGCTTATGTTATTTTATGCAGTTTTGACTCTTTCAAGGGCTGTCTTTATTTCCCTTGAAGCCATCCCTGAGCCTCAGGGAGAAGTCCTTGTCTTCTAATGGATATTTTGACTTTGTCAGAACAACTGCTTGTACATACTGGTGAGAAAGTTAGTGAAACTGGATTTTAATGCATGTGTGGGGACAAGGTGGTAGAATGCATCTATTACAGCACCTTTATATCTTGTGAGTTTCAGAGAAACAGAATAGTCTTTTCTCTCTGATTCAGCAATGCACCGTCTGCTGCATACAGGTAACTTAGCTGTGAAACATCTTGGAGTTACAAAGGATGACATAAACATAAGGGTGTGGAGCAGGAGGGCAACACATGCCATCCTTCAGGAAAGATGCCTTAGAAAATCAAGACAAATGCCAGGAT
Source organism: Edolisoma coerulescens (assembly GCA_013397115.1). NCBI lineage: Eukaryota > Metazoa > Chordata > Aves > Passeriformes > Campephagidae > Edolisoma > Edolisoma coerulescens. The sequence continues at coordinate 1,030,315 of VWZW01001649.1, forward strand.
GCAGCACTTTCAATGGCACCTCCACCTTCTAATTTAAAAACCTTGGTTTGAAGCATACCTTCTTCAGTCACTTGATAGGAAATATCTGAGTGTTTCAGTATTTTTTCAAGTTAGAAGATTGCCTTTCTTGGGTTACGTGGGGCAGCACTTAGAGTGGCTTCTGAATTATATGTGTAACAAGAGACCAGAAGCTTGTAGGGAAAAGTGCAGTGGAAACTGACATGAATAAATTTTATAGCTGAAGGAAGTAAGCCTGTGCTTGCATTTTGAAACAAATTCTTTGACATTTCTCATTCTCAAAATGCTGTTGAATATATTAACAAGATGATTTTTCCAACCTGCAGTTTTGACTCTTGAATAACATCCTGTTATCATTCAAAATAGTAACTACTATTTTTAGAAGCCCGACAGCAAACAGTCTAAAGGTTTAACATATGTCTCGCATGATAAATGCACCATAGCCTTCCCTACTGTCAATGATACAAAAGTCTGTGCAGATTACTCTTAGAAACTGGACACAATGTCGTTCAGAATAGAGACACACTATTAAAATGTTGATTAAAATACCCTCAGTTCATCTTTGAGGAGCATGTTTCATAATGAATGTCTGCGGTGACACCACTTCTAGCAAACTTGCTCTTTTGCATCTCTTATTACCTTGAAAATCAAAGCATGGATGCAATTTGAGAAGAGTGAGGGACAAAATCCTGGTCATTTTCTCTTCATGTTTGTTTAAAAAAAAAAAAAANTGCCCCCAGGTTGGATTTGGATGCCCAGGAGGTGATTTGCTGTAGTGCATTAATCTCTTCAATGTGACTGTAGGCTATGGGCCTGAGACAAATTGAGTCAGTCAGGCTTTATCTCTTCATTTCTGTACTCACTTGTCAAAAAAACCTTGAAATAATAACAGAAAGAAGGTGGAATTGTCTGGAAAGGCAGCAGAGGTGAAAGTCAGAATGCAGCACCTCTTAAGGCTAGAACAAGACTATATTCTGTTCAGGTAAGACACAAACACTGTTCAAATGGGCATCAGCATATTTCAAAAGCTTATTTTCTGAAAACATAAGAAGTTATGTGTGCAGACTTTGCATTAAGATTCTGGTGTTGTACTAGAGAAGAATATTATAGAACAAAGGTTAAAAACTCAGTCCAAAGATGCAGTAGCATTTTCGTTGCTTCGCCAGCAAATTCACATAATACACAGGCCTCTGTCAGATAGATTCCCTGGACAGGGAATCCAGAAGACTGATTTATAAAAGCTGGATTCAAAGAAAGCAAGAATCTATTTGTGTGAAATAAATTGAATCTGACACATAAAACCTAGAAGACTACTCACAGTATTACCGACATCCACTTGCTGCATACTTGCAGCTAGTGAATATTTGAGAATTGGATAGGATTAAATGTAGTACCTGTGCCCCAGAAGATGCAGAACTTAAATTAAAGCTTCAGAAAGGGGACTTTCAAGTGTAATTGGGCAAGTGTAGGTTATCACTCATATCTGAGGTAATGTTCCTTGCACAGGCCACTAACATCTTCCTTTGAGAACAAAGAAAAGAGAATTAAATGCTTGGTTTCAAGAATAAAAAAAATTGTAGTTAAGGCAAGGAATTATGTCAGGGAGAGGAATGTACATATGGCTTATTTCCAGAAATAGCTACATCTCTCCAGCTGATAGAATCTGAGAGGTGCCTGACAACTCTCTCTCCGGCAGAGTAAAAACCTGACATTTACAAAGTCATTGATCCTCATTGTCATCTCTGCTCAATTTGTTTTTATCTCCAGACTTGCTCCATCGGTGTCAAGCAATTTTTTTTTCAGTCCTTAGCTCAAACGAGTTTTCATCTGAAACAAGTGTTTCAGTAAAGCTGCTTTTTCTTCCATGCACCACTCAAATTCTGAGTGCAGGAGCTGCATTTCCTTCTGCAGCGTAGCTGAATAGGTTCAGTCACTCTCTTCATGCCCTTAACCATTTTCAGTGCAATTTGACTTTCACCTCATACAGTAGAGCTCTAGGGAATGCTGTTGCAAAATACTACCTGATCATTCCTTTAACTATCGAGATGCACATACTGGTGTATGTGTCTAGTACAGAAAAACATACAAGAAATTGTTGAAAACATCCCATGAGATCCTGAACACTTTCTAATGTATCCTAAATGCCCTCAATCCCTCTTCACTTCATCTGTATCAAATATCTCAGACTATACAGAAAGTCTCAAAGCACTTTCTCTGGATCTACTCTCTATTTCAGAGGAATTTCTTCACAGAACGAATGGTTAAACATTGGAATGGACTGGCCAAGGAGGTGGTTGAGCCACCATCCCAGAAGGTGTTTTAGAAAAGACTGGATGTGGCACTCAGTGCCATGGTTTAGTTGACAATCTGGTATTAGTTATTAGGTTAGACTCAATGATCTCAGAGGTTTTTTCCAACCTAACTGCTTTTGTGTCTGTAAATGAAGTTGATACCTCTTTTAAGACCAATTGATATAGTTAGAATAATTAGACAACCTTTTCAGCAAACATACATTGCTTAGGCCTGAAATAAAAGAAATAGATTTCTAAACACAAACTTGAATTGCTCTGTTTTGACTCCTATTTCAAAGTAAGTCTCTGGAATAAAGATGTTTGGTGTGTAGCGGACAGAAAACGAGTGGGAAGAAAAGTAGGGACTTACTAATGAAATTATGCATGGAAGAGTAGAGAGTAGTTTATATCATGCAAAATAGAAAGGTTAGGAGAGAACAGGAAGACTGTAATTTATCTAACTCCAATTTTTTGTAGGGATGAAAAAAAACCCACAGAAATTAGTCATTTTAGTTTGCATAATTTTCTTTCTCAGTAGTGTAACAGGTTGCTCTTTGGGTTCAAGACTATAAAAATATGATGGAATGTAAATTTCATAGGATGTGTTCCTTCATTAAAAGTGTGTGGTCCTATGCCTATTTTCTGCGTGAATTATTATTCTTGTATGGAAAAGGTGCTTCATTTCATCTCCACATTTGCCATAAGGGTATGTTGCACTGGATGAAGTATTCAGCTGTGAGATTTGTAGGGTGGTAATTGTTCTGCGGTTGAGAGTATTTATTGTAGTACGATATTGTAGTATGGTATATTTTCTGTTCTTTATTCAAGGAAAACCTATATTCATTGAATGTGCTTAAGAGCACAAGGAATTTCCTTTCAAAATCAATTTAGTGAGGCTGCAGGGCTGTTTGCAACTTGTAGTTATTTAATGACACTTTGTATATCTTCTGGGAGAGGATGGGCTATGACAATAAAGATGAACATTTGGTGATGGGTGGAGGTGTCGTCTTCTAGTTAAACATTTCTTCACGTGGTGTTTCACATCTCTTTCTGAAATGCTTTTCTACATGAGTAATTCTGATGTATATAAATCTTCTTTATTGCTAAGGTGAGCACCACGAGTGATCTTTTTTATATAAAGGCTTTTGAGGAGCCTGTATATGTGCTGACCTTTAGTTTCCATTTATCACACTTGCAGGTTACACTGCTGATGCTGCTGTAGGGAGATGGTGCTGGTGCACGAGTGTTGCAGTGACAGTTTGATGGAGAATGGTTATTATTGAATTTGTGGTAAAAATCAATAAGGGAGTCCAGATTTCCAATCGAGATAATAAAGATGTCATCTATAAATCTCAGGTAGAGTGTCGACACAGTGATACAATTATTTAACAGCTCTTCGTCATTGTAGTTCTTGAAAAGCTTGTCATAATACAGGACTGGAGAGAAGCTATCAAAAGAGAAGGATGCTTCAGTTAAGTTTTGCAGATGGCTATGGATTGAGTTCTCTTCAGTAATTTTACTGATGGTCTGCATGATGGAATAGAGAGAAAGGATGACCTCTCTCTGGTACAGATGTGAATGGCATTAAACTATTAAGATCTCTAAGACACTTTCACAGGATTAGAATCAAAAGTACACTAATGGAATTGGGAAAATGACTCAAAAAAGCAGAATGGAATTTAATAAGAACAAGTGCAAGGTTAAGGAAGAAAAATGTTTTGCACAAAAACAAGATGAGGAAAAAGCAGGTTAGGGAATGGAAATAGGAAGAAGCATAGTGGCTCCTAGTATTGTGGTGTTGCAAAAAAGAGAAGTACTGCTCAGGATAAATTTCTCCCATTTAACAAGAGGCATTATAGACAGCTATAAATAAATTTTAAAATCTGATCATATAATTTCAATAGACAATGAAATATTATTATATTAAATGTGTGATATATGTCACAATTCATCCATCCTACTTAGGAATTTGGCATCAAGCTGTCATGTTGCCTCATTGTGTAAATATTTTCAATGTTGTCTATAAATGAAATTCTATTGTTGGGTGGTACTTAACACATATAATTTAAAGATCTACACTTTTAAACTCCATCATTCTTTGAATGGTGATTTACATGTTATAAATCTGGACCTTCTATCCTTGTGGAGTAAAATTATAAGTGCAGTCAAACTATAATAATTGTGTAATGAAAACCTCAGGTCTTAATATTACCCCCTATTTCTCACAGCAGAACTTAGATTGCACTAACTGTTCGTGTAAAATTACTGATTAATCTTTAAAGCTCATTCACCTGATGAATAATTGTGAGAAATAAGTAGATGATGTATGAGCAATTTATGGCAGTAAATAGATTTTTCAAGTGAATTATTCAATTTTTGGCATATTCAATAATTTTACAAAACATTAATGAACATTAAAAAAAGTATTGTATTTACACGTGTACGTACTTTGTTGTTTATTACATCATAATTGCTTCAGAATTGCTCAGTGACTGTATCCTTATTTTCTTCTATGTTAAATAAATCTTTGCAGATAAAAATTTCTAGCATAAGCTGCATCATAACTCAGTGCAGAGAACAAAATTTTTTTTTCATGAAACAGCTGTTTTTAATGGAATTTTGGATATCAAATGTTTGAAAAGAGGAGAAATATGGAAATAGTTCTTTTTGTGTTTTTCTCTACATTTGTTTGTACAGGGTTTATAGTGCTGTGCTATAAACTCTTATTGCCTCACTGTCCATAAGCTCATTTGATCAACATTGACCTTTGACTGTCTGAAGCCCATTGCCACAAAAAAAAATCATATTTGTTGAACAGCTGAAGTTGTGGAAAGTGATTTCTGACTGGTAGACAGAGATTGTCCCGCTCTACTCTGTGCTGGAGTGGCCTTACCTTGAGTCCTGGGTGCAGTTTTGGGCACCACAATATAAGAAGGATATAAAGGTATTAACATCCAAAAGAGGGCCACAAAGATGGTGAAGTGGCTGGAGGGGAAGGTGTGGGAGGAGCAGCTGAGTTCACTTGGTCTGTCCAGCCTGGAAAAGAGGAGACTGAGGGGAGACCTCATTGCAGTTACAACTTCCTTGTGAGGGGAAGAGAAGGGGCAGGCATTGTTCTCTTCTCTCTGGTGACCAGTGACAGGACCTATGGGAATGGCCTGAAGTTGTGTTAGAGCAGGTTTAGTTTGGATATTAGAAACAGGTTCTTCCCTCAGAGAGTGGTTGGGCACTGGAACAGACCCCCAGGGAAGTGATCACAGCACCAAGCCTAACAGAATACAAGAAGAGTCTGGACAATGCTCTCAGGCACATGGTGCGACCCTTGGGGTGTCCTCTGCAGGGCCAGGAGTTGGACTTCATTGGTCCTTGTGGGTTCCTTCCAACTGGGGATATTCTATGATTCTAGAAGTGAACTTTTCTTAAAGCTAGACGGGGTTTTGCAAAGAGAGATGGCAGAATATCTCTACAGTAAGGCTCAGAATGATCAGGGGATCTACTTCTATGTTTTCTGTGGAGTGGTGCTTTATTCAGCAAGATAATTGCAACCCCATGCCACTTCCATCCTTCTATTCACACACAGCATGCAGGATTTAGGATGGATATAAGATTCCATCACAAAGTTCAACATTATAAATGAAAGTAGAAACAGATTGAAAAATGTCCAGGAATAATCAAAGGCTTGAAAGAAAAAGAAAAGTTCCAGCCATCAATCAGTTGCCTCTAGTGGTAGAGAACTGATTTGAGAGCTTTTAATTCTTTCTCCTTTTTCCCTGTATCTGTGTATCTAATTGCATTTGGTTCTTCCATAGTCAGAGAAAACAAGATAAGGGTTTTTCAATTTCCTACTTTTTTATTTAATTTTTCTAACAGCAGCAAAAATGCAGATTCCTATGGCTTCTAATTAAGAAATCTTTGAGTTAACAGTGGTGGTATCATTTTAGTCTTCCAGGTAGGTAGTGTTTTGTGTTTTAGTGATTACAATGCAAAGTACAAAACTAATGCATTATTCTGTTGCTATACTTCCACAACTCAGCATTGAGGGGTTTTTTTTTATGTTTTGCTTTTCCTGATGATACCATGTATTTATCTGCTGCCTCTTCACCAGATGCTTTATAGCCAGATTGCTTCATTAACTTTTCTCTTAAGTAATTTCAGGATTGTCTTTTGATCATGCAAATGTGTGTATAACATCAGGTACTTATTTAAAGACCCATTAAAAGGTTCTCATATACGTCTAAAGGAAAAGAAAGGGGAGTAAGGGAGAAAAAAGAAAGGGAAGATAGCAATGTTTGATAATTCATAGCAAGTAGTGTCTTTTTAAAGAAATGTTAGGTCCTTGATGAAAACAAACAACAAACAAAAAACCAACCCCCCCCAAAACAAACAAAAAGCCTCAACCAAGCAAAAAACAACCATATGAAGCAAAAAAAAAAAAAAAAAAGAGATCACAAACAGATATTTTTGCCAGATACCAGTAGATATGCATTGCTTTACAGCTCACCAAATAGCTACTGCAGGGAAAAGCCTGTTCTATTCTTGAAAAAGCTGAATTCTTTGCTTCATGTCCTTGATCTCTGAGGACAGATAACAGGGGGGAGACTGCATGAAACTCCCCTGTTTATTCTGAGTCAGGATAAGTGGATCAGAAAGTTATACACAAACAGACACTGCTAATAAATATAGTATTTGAGTGTATGATGATAACGGTTACTTGTAATTTTCTTTGCAGTGGAAGCAGATAAAGGGAGAGATAAATCACTATGTTATCTAGCTGACTGCTCTGTATTAAAACATGTAATGCTTAACCAGTAGTAATTTGTTGCATTAGGATCCACTTTTGCCTTTCACCCTGCTGTTTCCCTGTATAGAGACAGGGAACTCTTAAATTAACTCCTAAATTTAAGGTACGGTTGAGAACCTGAGGAGATATGGATACTTTACTTCTTGAAACCAAAAGATAGTAAGACCCAGCTGAGGAAGGTGAACACTTTTCACCCAGACAAATGTTACCACTTGTTCTGCTACTCACTTTCTGCTCTAACCTTAATTTCAAGATTCTCATTTCAGTTATCATCCATCTTAATGAGTTACACATAATAATTTTGTTATCCTTGTAAATACTTCAGAAATTTTGTACAATATCCTTGACTATTTAAGTTGTCACAGGATGGTTTTATTGAACTTCAAATCCCAGTGATCCAATAATTTTCATTTATTTAGACTTTCTCTAATTTTGTATGCAATTTTTTCTGGTTTGTATGCAAGAAAATTATACCCCTAACTTATTTATTAACTTAAAATGAAAAAATTTACTTCCTTCCATTACCCATTATTTTATTTTAAATATGTCAGATAGGAAAGATTTTCTTCTGTTCGGTGTTCAATTCAGTTGTTTGAGCTGAGGTTGGTCTCTTACTGTTAGTAGTTTATGCCATCCATGATTATGTGGATTTTGAGCTGAGGTTGGTCTCTTACTGTTAGTAGTTTATGCCATCCATGATTATGTGGCCTAAGATACTGATGACTCTTAGGGATTTAACAGCTAATTCCATTTTCATGTTGGATATATTTTATCCAGAAATATTTTATTAATCTTTGTGTTACAGATTTGAATAAAGACTAGTCTTAACATCCTAGGTTATCTACTCACAATTTTGTATTTCAAGTTACTCATATAAAGCCTGTAGTTGGACACATTTCCAGAAAGTGCATTAGTGTATACAATATAGTTATATAGAGGGTGAAAAAGTTCCCCCCAAAAAGCAATTTGGTTTTATTTGAGTAAAAGCGGACTCCTCCTTAGCTGTTAATGGTATAAATCTATCTCAGAAATGAGATCAGTTTTCAAGCTGCATATTAAAGTGTCATCAGCTTTAGAACTTCCTTCTATATTGATAAGATATATGATATCCCCTTTCTCTCAGCAAGGACATGTGACAATCTAAACACAAAAAAGGGGAAACATGAGCTTATTTAATTTAAAACAAAGGTGTTTCAACTTGATTTTAAATTTAACTGAAAAATCTGCGTGCATTCAGCTACACGTGGGAACTAGAGTAATTGGTGGCTTAAATCAGATTATATGCAATTAAAGCATAAATTAAGCATAGGTGTTTCTCATTATCTTGAAATACAACCAAATGGTGCATATGTGCTTAGCACAAATGCACAATGACGGTGCCTATGTCAGAAGGGTTGATTGTGATTTTAAACTACATTTTTGAACAAGATACTAAATATTCACTTCTGATGCCAGATCTGTAGCGTGAACTCTTTCACAGACAAGGCAAGTTTGCTATTGAGATCGTTGAATCCTTGGATATTGCACATACAGTTTTGTAATTCTTTAATCATTTGCAGACTTCGTTCAACATTATAACAACTGTGATTTTGGAAAGAATTTTGAACATCCCCTTCTCTGAAGCAAGCTGGCTGTTTTTATCCCTTTCGCTCTGTCTATTGCTTTAAATCCTCCCAAGTTTATGCATACCTATGGAACGAAATTGAGATGACTGTAACAACATATACAATATCTTGGTCATGAAGCATCCCATATATTACAGAATACTGGTTTGTCTTATGTATCCTGTTGTCCTTTCAGTGTGAGTAGAAGCAAGTTCTACCAACCAGTCCACATAACTGTGCTGAACACAACGTAAGGTGGTCTCAGTCTTTTCCTTCTGTTTTCCAGCTGCCCTCTCCCTTACTTCTTGGAGGATTGATTCACATATCAGCATAAGGCTATGCAAGCTCGTTTTAAGTTATCATCTCCTAAGTTTGGAAGCAGCATATATTTTTCCAGTGTTCTTTCACATTTTGTCACTACTTCTGTGATAACGTCAGTAATTCCGAGACTATTTTGCAGATGCTTCATTAGGCTTCTTGTTATCGTTGACTTTCAGTTGTCAAGTTTGCCACAGTACAATAATGCTGAAATTATAATTGCATCAGATAGTTTTATCTCGTGCTGAAGGATATATGCTTCATTCTCCAGATGTCCAAAGCATGTAGGCACTTTTTATATTAGTGCATTTTGTTCCTCATCTTCTATTCCACTGCAGTTTGTAGTTGCATTAAAATATGTAGGGCATCAAATGGGTTTCACTGCTGATCACTGAACAGAGCTATCTTGGCCTTTTCAGGCTGTAAAGATGCTTCTTGTGCAAGTACTTCTTTCAGGCCTTGTTCTGGGCTGTCAGCAGCAAAGACCTACCCTCAAAACTCCAACATGAAAGCAATTTTACTTTCTTTGAGTGTATACGAGGACAGCAAACATGGAAGTAGTTTTACTCTATATTGCTGACAGGGTGCCCATCACAGTTATGCTGCTCTGAAATTTTCCTGCCTTTGCCCATGTTTTATAAACTGTTGTGGATTTCACTGTGCACAGAGCCAGATGGGATCACACCAACATCTTATCTCATCCTTGTTTAACAGTGCCTGTTGCAGTTCATTCAACAGCATTTTGAATGAAAAATGGTAACATCCTTAAGTCCGTAGACTCTCAAAGAAATAAAATATGAGTATAGTTGCAGTTTGCTACATGCATTTTCTTTGTTGTTTTTTTCTGGTAACATTTAGTATCTGAAGCCTAATTTTCAAATACAGTGGATGAATCATGGGTTTTGCTTCCAAATATCTATCTTGAAAGTACTAGGAACATACAACCTCATCTCAAGCTGAAGTCTCTTCAGAAAGAGCTTCTTTGAGCTGCCTCAGAAATCAGCTAGTGTCTCCTAATATCTTTAATGAGTATAGCTTCATTTCATTCAGGTAGGATGTTTCAGACAATTCTGTGATATAGGAAACCTGGTTTGCTCATTTGAATTTTCTTCTGTGGTATAATAGCATTAAACGCTATGACTCATAGAGGAAATGACCTCTGACTTCAGCAAATTCATTAGCCTTGCCTTGAGAGGTTGTTCCTACATTAGCAACTTCCACATTTATTAACAAGTGGGACAATCCTGAACCCAACACAAATTAAAGCAGAAAACACACCCATCGTGGGAGTTTTTTTGCCATAGTTGTCTTTGTCATCTGAATACATTGATGGTATTTGGGGATTGTATTAGAAGGGTGCTTTTGAAGGCTATGATTAACTGGTTGACAGCAGTGTTGATTTATGGTGATTATGAACAGAATTCTCAACTGAAACTTTTACGTTTAGCCAACACAGGTATAATAATTTACACTCAAACAATACACATGTAGCAGATCGTTTTTCTCTAGTGAGGATTCAGGATTCTCAATTATTTATTCAGGAAGGTGTTAACACACGTTCCTTGCAGGACATCACAGAAAAGGTGTATTGTGAAGGGAGCATTTTAAAAGATAGACAAAATAGCAAGCATAAACAACAATATGGCAGTTACCTTCACATTCCCTTGGCATTTATATTTGAAAAGTGAATTTCTGCTCAGTGTTATGTTCCAGTTTTAGTTGTGAAATTACATTTTCCTTCCCCAATGTAATTTAAATTTTCTTTGGTATACTCTATTCTATTCCTAAGTTGGCTGTGTTTAGATAGGAAATTAGGAGACTCTCTTAAATGCTTAGATTATACTTTTTTTCACCAGTATGATCATCTGGAATAGTCTCTGTGTGAAAAAAAACCATATGGGAGAGTAAAACTGACCTCTTATCTAACCAATTTTCCCTACTTCTCCCTCTTTTCCTACTTTTTATGCAAAGTCCCCAGTTAAAACAGGACTTCTCTCACATGGTCATAGCATTTTCTGTCACTAGTGGATACCCCAGAATGAGTCAGGTTGCTTATATTGTATTTTTCGTGTCAGGATTGTGCAGTGTTGCGGATAGAAAAATGTCAGTGATAATTATGTAAGAGTTATGGTCAATTACATTAAAAATTTGGTAGAATAGGTAGAAATTGCTGCTTGAATAGCTTCACCTGTGTTGTAGGGAGGTAATAGCATAACCTGTATTCAAATATATGTCCCTAAAGGAACTTCAGAAGGTCCAAACAAGACTGAGTGGCTAAGGTCTGAAATTGTAGGTGAAATTCATAGGTTTAATACTAAATGGTTAACAGAGATGGAATTATAAAAACAAAGAAAAAGTTGATTATTTTCAACACAGAATGAAATCTAGGAGCTGTAACATCATGCTAGGAAAATGTTAGTTTCGTGATCAGTAGTGGTCAGTAAGCAAATCAAATGTGGAAAATATTAGGAAAAAGATAAATGTAGACAATATCATTAGGACACCGTAAGTCATTAGCGTGCCCACAATTTGGATACGATGTACAGTGTTGGTTATCCAATCTCATAGAGATAACAGAAAAGACTCACAAAACATCAGTAGATATGATCAAAGATGAGATCAGCCTCTATGCAAAGAGCAATTGCTTAGACTAAAACTCTTCAGCTTAGGAATGAGACAGCTGAAGTAAAATATACTGCTGGGAGTTTATAATATCCAGGATGAAAAGGAGTAAAAAGGGAATTTTTGTTAATGGTGTCTTTGTATTTAAGGTTCCAAACAAACACAAGGAGAAAGTAAATATTATAAAATCTCCATTGTATTTTGTTATTTTATTTATCAAAAAATATAATTGATGACACTCCCCTTTTCTTTTATACTCAAACAATATCTATTACTTCCAAAACTATTTCATCTTTCTCTTCTTTTAAACCTCACATCTTGTCATGATGCTCCTTGGTTTTTTTTTACCTAAATTCAATTCTTTTCATAAAGCATATTTTATTCTTATATGAAGAACAGACCTGCTTATTATCTTGATGACTTTTATACTTAAGATGAAGGCAAGAACAAACAGGATATTTTTATGCAGACATTTCTGCCTCTCAAAAGGTCATCTGCCTCATTTACATAAAAACCTGCAGATATTTCAGAATTTGCAGAAAGCAAGTTCATAAGAGTTGCAAATATATATATATATATATATTTGCAGTAGACAACACGGAAGAAAGAAGACTACCAAACACCTTAGTTTCTTTTTCCCTATGCAAACTGACTATATTTTCTTAGCCTTTTACTGCTATCTGACAAATGTTTACTGTTGAAAAAAGGAAAAAAATGTTAATGTGTCATGTTATTCTGTGCCTAGTGCTGTTCTCTGAATACATTCTTAGATTTCTAGCACAGAAACCTTCAATATCTTTGTATTAGTAAGGTCAGACACTTGTAAAATCCTGTATTAAAAAAAAAAGGAAAGAAAAAAGTTCTTGACTATGTATAGTTCATATACACTGTAGGTTTTAAAACAGAAAACTGACTTCTATTCACAAATACTGATCTGTAGCTACAGTTATAGATATATTTTTGGCTAACATTTGACAGAAGCTACTTCAGATGGCTCTTTCAATTCTGTTTTTTCATCTCTGTCTCTGTATACCTTCTGTTTGAAGATAAGGCACCTCAGTGGCTTCGGGATCAGCGTAAGCTCATCCAAAAGGTCACGATATAATAAATACACCTTGACCCACTCCTACACACACCTAAATCTATTGCTGCAGAAATGCAGCTGCTGAGACGAGGAGTCACTCCTCAAGGCTCCACCAAGAGCGGCTCCATGACAGTTCTCTGTGATAACAGGAGCATGCTCCAAGAGGCAAAAGAATTGCTCTCTGATTTTATTATGGCATTTATCATTTGCAAGCCTTGAGCCACCTGATACAAAATAATATAGATTAACTATGCTGAAATGTTTTGCAGGACTGGAAAGTTCTAAAAGTTAAAACAAGTATGGAACAGGTTTTATTTGTTTTGAAATGCTTGTGGTTCCTGTATTTGGTAGTGAAGAGCAACAGTGTTTCTTGAAGGGTAAGGATGACTATTTATTTCAGCACAAAATAATTCTTTTTAGCAGCTTCCCCAAGCAATTTTAAAATGTGCATGTACCATAAAAATGCAGAGGCTTAATCAAACGCTTTTCAAAATTTCTTCTTTTGAGACCACAAAAATCTATTTAGTTTAGAAAGTCATCAACTGCTGTGGTGATTAACTCTTAAAACAAATAGTTCTTTCAGTTTAAAATACTAGTTGGAAGTCTCTTTTTAATTATTATTTTTATTTTAAAACTTACAGTAATTACTAGCAATTTTCAGATATACAGAAGTGTTTGGAAGCTTAGCTATTTAAATTAACCTGATTGTTATCCAGCCGTCCTACACGAGTGAGCTTTTGCATTCTGATGCTACACCTCCACATACTCACTCAAAAGATAACCTAGCTTTTTGCTTTGTAGAGGCTAAAGATACTGGACAGAACTAAAGAGGAATTTTCTCTCTTAAGACTTCCAGACTCTTCACACTGAGAGACCTTCCCATCTTCTTTGGAATGAGCTGATTCAGTGCCAAGTGAAAAGATCTTAATTTATCATTTATGACTGATAGTTTGCCTCACCAACAAACCCTATCTTAATTTATAATTAGGAAGAACAATGAACTTGCTGCTTCTAGTCTTTAAGAGAATAAATACTGATAAAAACAAACCATAAAACCCCCAAATGATCTTTGTGCTCCTTTCTGTATACTCAAAAGCTTAATGTTTCTAGAAAAAAAGGATCTTTTTATCTGCTGTGTTAGGTATAACAAATACAGAGATATCTCTACTGAAAGAATTTAGGAAAATTAGGAAATATTGGAAGTCAAGATCGTCTAATGCATAATGAAATAGTAAATGGGACCCTTGCACGAGAAAGGAGTTGTGAGAAAGTATGATTCACTTAGTCTTCTGTCATCTTCTGTTTCTTACTCTGGTAGAAATTGAGACTTTCTGGTAAAAGTAAATTAATATACATGCAATTTATGAAAAATATAAGAGTACATGGCAGTGCAAGCTTTGCTTTTCTGTGACAAGTTGAGGCTTTTGGTCGTAATTCATAATCCTTGACAGTGCTATTATTCATTGACTGCATAACAAACATCAGTGATAGCAAAGTGGTTTGGCAAGAATCAAGGGGTTACTGTAATATGTGGTTCTAAGTTATCCAGGAAGGGCATTTAGGGCATGAAAACTAGGGGGAATTTTTATTCATATAAAAGACTGAGAATCTGAGATCACCCTACTGAGAGATTACAGAGTAGAATACCCATGGCTTAAAAGTGCAGAGTCTTACAAATGAAAAAATACAAGCATGCTATCCAATTTCTACAGTGAAACAGGATGCTGACTGCATGATAGGAAGGAAACCAGTCTAGATTTCTGTGGCTGGCAATACATAGAAACCAAGCAACTGGCACATCAGCGGTTCAGTTGATAATAAAATCACAGAAAAATTGGTTGGAATGCAATCCAATCTGATCCACCCCCTTCGTAGTGAAATTATTACTTAAACTAAATCAGCTCAGCTGAATCCTGAATATCTATATCCTGTTACCGCTCAATAGTGCTGTGCATTTCTTGACATGATTTTACAGAAAAAGAGTATTAGCTGCCTCTCCTCTGTATGTGACAAAAACAGAACAGCCAAAAGTTTCAGGTTGAATATTTGTTTAAAGGCCATTGCTTCTGAGAAATTCCATTCCATCCAAACCTTGAGAAATTATTCTTGGCCTTGGCTGAGATTGATTTGAAATTATTTGAAAAATTAAAATCCCAAACATCAGACACATAGAACAGTAATATTTCTGGTGTTCATAAGGAATATTTATAATCACACTACTGAACTGGAGCAATTGCAGTATGGCTTGAATGTTCTGTCATAATGTACTTATCTGGAGAGGTTGATTACTAAATTTCTAGATCAGAAAACTCCATATGTTTGGTGTAAAGTCCTAAGTCAGCCAAGTAGGTGAACATCAATAAGATTGGCTAATTTTGCCCTACAGAATTTTTGACACCAAAGTCAAGGGCATTTTCAAAAATACAAAACTAGTCTATCTACTACAGTGGAGGGTTATTAATAAAGTTGTATAAAATATTTCCAACAATCAGCAAACATATTTAAAACATAAAAGGAAGGGTAGTGGGATGGGCCACATTATTCTCTCATTTCCTGAAATAACTCAGATGAATATTGCACGCTTTTTAAAAATTAGTTTTATTTGTTAAACTATAATTCATTTTAAAATTAAATCTTAAATTAATTTGAATTAACATTTTAAATTTTATTCTTTATCTCAGAAATACCAAAAATTTCAAGCAATTTAAAACAGAAGTATTCAAAACTATCACTAAGCAGCATTCTTGCTAGGTGAAAATCTGCCTCTCTGTGTTTGTCACAAGATTTTTGCCTTGAAACAGATGTATGGTGGAAAGCATAATGAGATTACTGGAAGCGATTCAATAGTTATTTTCTGCCCAGCATAAATTGCTTGGATTCTTAACTTTACTGTCTATTATTAGGAGTAGAAAACATCACCAAAGCTACATCAGAGAAGTGGCAGTGGCATATTCTAGAGAAAGCACAGCCAGGCATGTTGCAACAGGCAAAGCTTGCATTCATTTCAGTGATTCCCGCTGCACACGTGTCCAGCTTGGACTTGGAGCAGCCTGTCTCTCTGCCAGGGCAGCATCAGAAGTCCTCAGTAATAACATAGAAAAAATCTCATTTGTAGCTACAGAACCTTGCTGTAATTTCAGGATTTATTATTTGCAAGAAAAACGATAGACAGTTATTTTACACAGTGTATTCTCACAGCATTGGCATCTTGTCTAAAAATATTATAACTCTGAGCCTTCAGGAATGTCTGAGTTTTAAATATGATTACACATGAAGGAGAAGGGCTAAAGCAATGTTCTATTGGTGTAATGTTGTAACAAAGTGATAGCTAATGCTTGACAGAATTGGTAAGATTTCCTGCATGCTCCTTTGGTTTTTATTTCAGACTTGTAATGTTCCAGCTTCTTCCAGGCAAGCCCCGTATACTGGGAATGATCTCAAGAAAATGAAGGCATTTTAATTAAGGCCTGTGCGGGAGGTCTGAAGATTCATGTGGTTTAAGTCCTTTATCCATCCTCTTCATTATGTCTCCAGGATGCAGCTCAACCCCTGGACTTCGGTGTTTGTGGAGCAGCTTTTTGTGTTAGCCTCTCTGGTTGCCATGGAAATCATCTAAAGCATTTTTGTCAGTTTTCATCTGTTCTTAAACCTTCCATTCCACTCTGTTTTCATGCCATAAGCACAATACTACTTTCTTTCAAAACACAGACTTTCTGCTACCAAAGCTCTTGTTTCTTTGCTGTCTATATTGTCAGCCAGTGTCCTCTGTACTTTTCGTTTCCCTATATCAGTATGAATTATCTCTCCCTAAATCTAGTTTCTTCATTGAATCCTAAGATTAAATAGCATTTGTTTTTACTGTAAGAATCAACATTTCTTGTGTTTAATATAAAATATAGAAAGATATAACAAAGCTGCTATTTTATCTTGGGTTAAAATTTTGATGCTAATCACTGTATGTGAGATAAGAAAGGAGTGTGATGTATAACTACATACAAAATAAGCAGTCATTTTAAGTGAAATAATAGGTAAGGAAATAAACAGCAAATTTTACCCCTGACAATACAGACTTACTTTGGTTTGCACACACAAAGCAAGACTTGATTATATGCTTGGGTGCTGATAGCATCCGGAGGGGGATGAGCGCTGTGCATTCATGAACAAGGTAGTAAGAGACTTTGTGTTCCTAGGGCAAGACTCCAGAAGCAGATAAGCAGGGATGTAAGCCTGTGTCACCACATGGAATCAAAAACTACCATGTCAAATAGAATACAAAATATTTAGCCATATTCCTCAAATGAAGCAAAACCAAAATTTCTCGTTGTTTTAGCAGAAGATAACCAGTGCTGCTTAACTATTATTCCCATGCTACTTGGTCCAGATAAACAGGTTGGTTTGCTTTCACCACATTTAATAAATAAGCTTTAAAATTACAGTAACAAGTAGCGAAATGGTCACATAAAGGAGGCAACTTTTCTATACAACATGCTGGTGAGTCCCTGAATAGAAACGCTTCATCTTGATTCTGCAGTTTAGAAGTTTCTGGACAGATTGTAAGGATTACGAAATTTACATCAGAAATAATGTAAAATAATTATAGAACTACAAAATATGGCCTACATGGAAAGATTGAAACAGGAAATAAACAGGATAAAACGTAGCTGATGGAGGAAAGGGTGGGAGAGAAGTGGCTTAAATTATAATGAAAGAGGCCTGGTTGAAAGAGAAAACTTAAATAACTCCCACAAATGAAACTACTAAGATATTGAAGAAAATTTTTCTGATGAGACTGTGCAGCCACCATTTATGGAGTCTCAACCGTGTGGGACTTTTAAGAAGAGTTCAGAGAATTATTAAGCAGAAATTACACAGGCATAATTAATCTTGCCTTCAGGCAGGAGAATGCATCTTTTTTAGTTTGTTCTTTAAAGTTTTTTTTATGATAGATGTCTACAAAGCCATTGATTTCTCTTTTGAATTTCTCTTTTACAGTATATCTATTTTGAGCAGAAAGTATTTTTAATCCCAGATTGCTTTCTTTGACTGTAAATCTCCTTGTTTTCAAGTCAAGGATTAATCTTTAATTACAGGTACTGCATTTCATAAAACAATTTCTCTCTATAGTGGGTCATTTCTGACCATAAAAATGCCAATTCAGTCTTTCAGTGCCCAGATGTGCAGATTTGTTGTGACTTAACCACAGGCACCAGCTAAGTACCACACAGTCGCTCTCTTGCTCTCCCCTCCCCATCCGCAATCTCCCCTGGGAAAGGTAAAACCTGTGGATTGAGATAAGAACAGTTTTAATAGTTGAAATAAAGATAATAAAGATAGTAAGGATACTAATACAGATAAAAAAGATAATGCTAATAATGATTATCATAATGACGATAATAATAAGAAGAAGAATGATGGAAAGGAGAGACAGAGAAGAATTAAAATCTAAGGTAAACAGCTCCCTCCAGTTTGTATGCTGAGCACTATATTCTATGCTGTGGAATATCTCTTTGACTAGTTTGGGACAGCTGTCCTGGCCACGTTCCTGCCCAGTTTCTTGGGTACCTCCTCACTGGCAGAGCATGGGAAACTGAAATGTCCTTGATTTAGGACAAGCACAACTTAGCAATACCTAAAACATCAATGTGTAATCAACATTATTGCCGTACTAAATCTAAAGCATGGCACTATACCAGCTGGTAGGAAGAAAATAACCTCTATACCAGCTGAAACCAGGACAGGGTTAAACTTCTTTAATCTGGTGTAAGAAACCCTGGCAGAACAACTTTGTGCTCCACTCCCAATAAACATACGTATTTTCTGAGACTGAAAAATTCAATTCATGTCCCCAGTGAAGCTGTGTTAGTATAGACAGTGTAAATGGTGCCAAGAAGCTTCCTGTGTCTCCTTTGCAGGTGTTCCCTGTGTCTTTTCTGCAGTACCTTCCCAAGGTTACAGCTATTTCAGTCATCCTTCTTTTGTCATACTGTGGATCTGTCATCATTCATCACTAAATTATCTTGTAGCTCACCCTCTCTCTACATCCAACTGAAATTTTTGTGCCGCCTCTGGATTGCAACTAGTCCATCAAAAAACCTGAAGCAGTTGAAATTCTGTCATCTGTCTAGATTGTTCAGAAAGTATTAGACATCATCTAGGGTTGAGCATCTCTTCCTACTATTCATCTGATATTTTTGCCCAGACAACTGTGCAGTGATGTACAAGAGGAGGGGAACTATTAAGTGTACAGGTTGAAGCATCCTGGAAAGAATACAGAAACTTCCCAGATATTCATAGTGCCTCAAACCACAGCCCAGACTATGTAACCATATTGCTTCTGGACACTTTAATCCCATAAATTCTAAGATGAGTACTGATTTTCAAGACTCTTTTTGAGTAGCAAATTGTCCATAGGCATGAGAGAGAACTGCAAAGGTTTGCAGTAAGAGGAAAGTATTTGGAGTCCTCTTTCAATTACTAGGATGCAATATACTTTAACCTCTGTTTTTATTAAACTGTACAACTACAGCATCATGTATGCCCCTCAGATACTACAGAACGTGGTATTCATGTTGCTGTGAGAACATAGGACCCTGAGTGCTTGTGAGCAGTTGGAAGACAATTCGTATGCTCCGGGACAGCATTTTTCAGTTCACTTTTTTTCCTGAATGAAATTATTTTCAAGCACTCCAAGATTTCTCCACAATGTGAATTGGAGCATGGCAAATGCTGCCCAGAGAGATTTTGGATGGAAGTGTTCAAGGCCAGGCTCGATGGGGCTCTGAGCAATCTGATCTAATGAGTGGCATCCCTGACCAGCACAGGGGTTGGGAACAGATCATCTTTAAGGTCCCTTCTAACCCAACCCATTCTATGGTCCTGTGAAATGGAGTTGATTTGAGATTCACTTCAAAAGCACATTTCATCTCTGAACTAAAATACTAATGTGCACTCACATTTCAAATTTCATCTCCTATTCTGAATCTTAATTAAACCTGCATTTCCAATACCTACCTCTGAAATGTTTTATATGAAAAAAAAAGGTTAAAAAATTTCATGTGTTTTGAATAATCCTATTGGATGTATTTGTTGCAAAGGATCTTTAGAGTGTGAACAACTTATACAAGAAGGTTTCTTTCATGGAAAGAAATTCCTTGGTCTGCTAAATAGCTCACTTAAATCATCTTTTTAATGAATTGATAAAAAATAAGATGCCTTTTGCTTTAAATTGCTTATTAACTGATTGACTTTCAGAAAGTACAGATACAAAATCTTCAAATTTCATGCCAGCCAATACTATCTGCAAATGATGTCTTCTTCCATTTCTGAAATGCAAGTCTATCTCTATCATGTAAATTGTCAGTCTTTGAATAGTACTATTTAAGAAGAGGAAAATTTGGAGATATAAGTGCAGGTTATAGCAACTTTCAGGGAAACTTAGGTATGGGGTATATAAATGACCACCTGGCACTCAGCTGAGACACCAGGGCTAATATTTTAACATTTACTGAAAGTACTTCGGGAGTTAAATGATCACTGATTTTGACTAGCTCATGAATGAAACACACTTTCAAGAGGTAAAGTGCGTAGTTTTATTTTTATTTATTCTGTATCTTAATCAAAATGAAAGCATGTGATCACAGATTGGGCTCGTGAGGATACACAACAGAGGTAAGGCTTTTCGGGTAACCTTATGGCTAAAAATGGCAAAGACAGGAAATGTATGACCACTGAGGGATGTGGGAAGACACAAAAACTGAGGATGCTAAAAGATAGTCAGCAATGATCATTTGTGAGATGTGTTTTCTGCCTTCTGCTGGACAGACTGAGGGTTACTCAGTTACCTCTTTTTGATGTTAAGCACAGACAGATATGATTGGCTCTCTAAACATCACTGAATGCCCACATGTTTGTGAAAGAAAGATCAGAATTAAGCTCCTGCTCTTGCTGTGATGCTCCACACAGTGATGCTCTGAAGCATAGGATTGCAAAGTATTTGTCAAGGGACCCCAGCCTTGTAAAAAAGTAGGAATAGAAAAATTTTCATTTTGCCTTTCTCTTTCAAGCCCATCACTGCTGTACAAAATTCAGTGTTTCAGTGTTTTTCCAATTTGGACATTTAAGTTTGCCACTTCAGCGGAAGATTAGCTTGTGACATGCTATTAGCTGCTTGAGCTTTTGGTGTCAAGGGAGAACAGGGAAATCACAAATGTACCAAAACTAATAAAAAGAAAAAATTAGTTACATCTTAAAATGTTTGAATTTTTATCATTATTATTATTATTCTGAATCTTATATTAGCTTATTTCATTTCACCCATTTTACAACTTGAATATTAAAACAATGCGACCAGTACAGACATAATATGTTTAACACCATAAAATCAAAGGTCAGAGCAAGCATTACATAAAAGATAGTCATTAACAGATAAGCTCTGTTTAGGTCTGGGTTTTTTCACATATAGAGATATCAAATATAATAGGTGAGACTCCTGTAAATATTAAGCAGTGTTAGCTGCCCAAAAAACAGCTTCATCTAGGTTCATAAGTCAATGAAGAAAAATAAGACCCTCTAGGTGGGGATTTTTGGTTTCTAAAATCTACATTGTAAAATGTTAAAATATTAGAAGACATTACTCTGTGTGCTAATCCACCTATTGGAAAACAAAACAAAAATTCTAAAATTATTCTATACATTCATCTGGATTATGAGAAAATGTGTACAGCAAAGATTCCATTATGACAGATTCAGTAAAGTATTGTCCTTGAAGAAGGAATCAAGAAAACCATAAGTCCCTTCTATTAAATTCTGATTTAAAATGGTGATTTTTCTGGGCTTTTAAAGGCTTATCTACTTATAGTGCATCTAAATCTAAGTTAAATCATTTAAAAAGACAAGATAGACATGTCATCTTTTATATGGAGTTTTTAAAAATGCATCCTAAATGAGAATCCTGGGTGGTTCACTGCATCTTTAACAAGTTCATAAAAGCTTTAATGTGCTGAGCTCAGACAAGATAAACTTGTTGAGAGGGAGATCAGGTCATCTTATTTCCTTTAGAACATTTTCCTTGAAAAAGGCATCTCCGCATGATATTTTTTCAAATATTTTGGGGACAACTTAATGATCTCAGTATGTTCAAAGTAAAGGCTCTTTGAAGTTCAGGACAATTTCTGGTTTTGATATTTGTTTCTTTTGGGGTTTTGTTTTTCCTAAAGTGCTGGCAACCTTTCCTTTCTAGGTGGATAAGTACTTCCTTTAGCTTTCTACCACTCACACTGGGAAATCTTAGATCTCTATAGCTAAACTTTTTGTTAAAGATCTTCAGTGTGTTCAAAAACAATTAGTTAATGGGAACTTACAGTTAATAATACTTCAGGTAGAATGATGTCTATTTTTTAATTTCAGCATGTTCTTTCCTCATCAGTTTTAGCTGTTTCAAAAATTTTTTAAAACTGCTCAGAGTGTTTCTGAGGTCAGAATGGGTGATGACCCTTGTCCCCTTTTCTCCCCTTCACATCATGGATGTGGATTTCAATGGTTATTTTTATTATCTTTGTAAGAGTTTTTAAAAATCCCTAATCAAATTCATGCCTCCATTGCTCTAAATCTACTTTGTAGAGAGAAAAAGCATCCTTTTAACAATCAAATTCCAAAAAGAAAAATATGTGACCACATTTTGACAGATAATGAACAAATAACATGCTTGTTATTTATATGATATATATCAAATGAAAAGCTTTCTCCTTACCCCATGATTTGAAAGGTGGAACATATAAATTTATGTGTGAAAAGCAGTGCAACAGATTGTGGGTTGTGTGTGTAGTACACTGTGGGTTTTTGTTTCCAACAAGCTGTGCAGACCCTGTCCTGCAATCAGCAACAAAAATTTCTCCTCCATGAACCAGTGAGGGGCAAAAAGGAACTTGACCAAGGGAGGGAAAATTCAGTTTTTGACTAAGGTTTCTTTAGAACTGTGCTTACTGTGTTTGTCATTCATATAAATCTAAATCTCCACTGTATCTTTTAATCTTAATTAACTCCCTGCTGTTACTAGTTGTGCTTCCAGCCTAAGATCCCTATGAACTATTGGGGTTATATAGATGAGAAAGAAGATATGATGTCTAGAAAACAGAGATGCAAAATACTAGTCAGTAGAGTATTAATGTTATTTAAAAGGTTTTTGGTTTTGGTTTTTTTTTTTAATTAGCTTTACACCAGGTTTTTAAATGAAGTTTCAGTATTCACCCCATTGCAGTGCCCCCAAAAAACCCGAGGTACAGAACTGCAAGATAATTGCTAACAAATCAGTCCAGAAATGGTACAAAAAGAGAAATTAAAGTTACTTTTGGCATTTCAATAAAAGTATAGCATGAGGATAACTTAGGATTAGATGGGCTATTAGAAGTAAACAAATCTACATTTTCAGGGCTTTTTTGGTGAAATATTTAAGTGCATTTGTGTAATAAGCTAGGACTTGCAGCTTCTGTTCAGCTTTTACTCACTATATTCTTTCAAAGAGTGTCAGTGGACAAGCTTTTTCTGCTTCTAGAATAAGGACATCTGCAAATGTAAAAAGGTCTTCTAGGGATGAAAAGGCACTAGCTATTTCCTTGTCTGATCAAGGGGTGTTTGTATGATAATGCATATAAAATATTTACTGAACATAGAAGACAAAAATCTTACATCAAGTGTAAAAACTTTCCCTCACCAAATGGGCCTCGGGGGTTTTTTTCAGATTTTTCTGTAGTGTTCGGTGTATGTCCTTTTTGTGTTTGCACTTAGTTTGTAAATCATACATTACAGTCCTGAAAGTCCATAGTAAATAAGATAGATCTCCAAATTTGCCACTGTGATAATACTCCTAGTGACTCCCTTCAAAGCCTATGTATTGTGGCCGAGAGACAACTTCCCACTCTCATCTGCATTTCCATTTACTGTAGATTGGCCAGAATTGCTGGGGTTCTTGATACACTTCTTCATACCGAGGTGTTACTTAACAGCTGAGAAGGAACTGTTCCACTCTTACTGCCTTGTCTCTTCATTTTGGCATTTCCCATGTTATGTCCAGGCTGAACTTTTAGGATTTAACCATTTATTAGGTGTGTGGCAATAAAATTATTAAAATGCAAGAAACCTCTTCAGAGAAGCATCTGAAAATTAGTAGAATACACCCTTATTCTCAAAAGAAATTTAGCACTTTAGAATACTTACATTTTTTAGGAGTCCTTCTGGAGTTTTTAACTGAAGTTCTTGTACTTATGGAGATCACAGAACTGCTCTTGTGGTTCTCTTGTAAGTATCAGCTAGATACTCTCTCTGCTTAGTACATCTAGAGCAGTGTTTCTCAGACTATGGTCCATGAGACATTGATTGCTGATCCTCAAAAAAAAGGAATATTTTTACATGCTCAAGAAAGAAAAAAGCGAATAAGGAGAAAATGAAGAATAGTGGCAATAAAAGGAAGCCAAAGATCAGCTGGACTGTTCTATTTTAAATGAAAGCCAATGTAGGCGCACTGCATAGTTGAAAAGGTAAAGTAAATACTTCATTTAAAATGCTGAGAATCCCTGGAGCAGACCATTCATTACAATGTGTCTTCACTCTGATTACTTTTCTAATCAGTATGCATCTCAGATGTAGATTTAGTATTGATCAGATGAAATGGGCAGTATAAGATTTAAAAAACCAAACAATGTAAACCCAAGAACGACATTAGGAAAAAGAAAAAAGAAACAACCAGCTCACAGGCAGCTGCTGCATTCAGCCTCAGATCAGTTTCTCAGCTGCTATACAGAAAATGCAACTCAAAGTTGTTTAAGTATGTCTTTTGTACCTGATTTGTTCAATATATATGTTTTTCTGCTAGAATTTGCACTCTATACATCACATTTAAAAAGGTTTGGATGGGGTTCCTTAACAACCCTGTCCTTTGTTCATTCCACTAGAACTGGAAAAAGCAGAAATTCAGCATTTTTGATTTACATATTGGAACAACATATGATTTGATATTTTCTTACACACAAGGAACATTACAGAGGAACAGTTCTTTTACGTGTTTAATAGCTTTACAAAGTAACTGTGTCAAATCAGGAAAGATTTTTGTGAAAAATCTGTTTCTAAAACACCTTTAACGTCGTCAGAATAGATCTCTCTTCATCGTGTCTTTCATACCCCCAATCATTAAATAGAGCAGGGACTAAGGAAGGTTTAGAAAGAGTACCTTAACAAAGAATGAGCTGAAATAAAAATGGAATCTAAGCCAAGAGAATCTTTAGAAGAGTAAACTTCTGAATACCCTTCTTGCTCTTTTCTTTCCAACACCATATTCTTGGTCTTTAGAATGTAAGCAGGCTTTAAAAAGGAAGAATAAAAACATGTCTAAAAATCAGATTGCCACCTAACCATTTCATAATGTGAATTTTCCTTCAGTTGTTCCCTATTCATATTTAAAAGTACCTAGGAAGTAAGTAATTTTTATGAAAATAAAGTCACAGACTGCTCCTTACATAACTTTAATTTTAAGATCAAAAGAAAAGTAGTTCCTAGATTCTTCTCTACCAAATCTTAATATCTCCTTCAGTAATACCTGCTTGCTCTCGATTAAATAACAAGTCATTTTGAAAATTATTTTTATGTCCTGAAAACCCATTTTCAGTTTGATAATTCTTATTTTCCATTTGTTGTAAATATAAATATAACCAAATCTATGATAGAGATTTAACTAAACTGGAAATACATCAGGTTTTCACTCAGCTTGTTAATGGATATCAATGCTTTCCAAGAGTTAAACTTTTTTTTACTTTTTTTGCTATTTCAGAGGAAGTTCAGATGGAATGTATGCATGAAAACTTTTTGTCCTCGAAGTGACATATGCAGGAGCTATCAAAATAGAATTGCTACATGTCACTAATAAAGACACTTCTCATTTTTTTGTCAAACATACAAACCATTAGAAATAAGAAATCTCTCTTGGAAATGTCAGGGGGAAATAGATGTTATAAAATAACGATGTTACTTCTGAGGTAAGCTAAGGACAAGTAGTGCCTCTGTAGATGAAATAGTCCTTCCTCAGTAGTATATAAATCTCAGTAGGAATAATGGAAAAGAGTCCAAGACAGAAACAATTGTTCCCAAAATATTCTTCAAACATAATTTTATTGCACCAAGTGAGATCCCATAAAGATGTTTTTTAGAAGTCTAGATGTTCTGCAACAGCTCTGAGAACAATAGACAAAAACCCCAAACTTCACCTTTAACAAGCAGCATTGCAGGGGTTTAGGATTTTGGGGTTTTTAATAAAAAGGTAGTTTTCTCCAAGGAAGTTGCTGTGCCTAATATTAGTGAGTAGATCAAACTGAAGCTCTTTAGAGGTAAAGGAATTTTTATAAATTCATATATGCTACATCAGAAATACATCAGCTTCAATAAAAACTAGAGGATGTTAGATGTTAAAAGATGGAGAAGGAGAGCACAGTGAGAGGGCTAACAAAAAAATAGCTTTATTAACACCATAAAGTAACAGAGAATTTAAAATTCTGTGTGCTGTATTGCAAAGGAATAAAAGTGAACCCATCCCAAGCAAACTTTAATCCTGTTTTGCTAAAATAGCATATCACCAACTTCACATACAGCATTGCTGGAGCAGTAGAACAACCAAAAGGTGTTGTCTTCAGCTGCCATCACACAGGACAGCACAATCTATCTAACCCCATCTGCCTTCACTGTGACCAGTATACAGAGTGCATAGCACTGAACACTGCTAGTCCTGTTATTCTTCCCATCACTACATTATATTTGTGAAAAAATATATGTTTTACCCAATCCACCTTTCTCTATTCTATACTGGGTACACAATTTTTATCAGGGTATCCAGGTATCTCTGCTCTTCTTATCATATTCTCTATCATGATCTGCTGGGGCTTTATAATTTTTTTTAGCATTTTCCCTGTATTATTTTTTGAGGTAATTTCATTCACATATTGAAAGTTCTTGAGAATTTGTTTTATACCTGTTCGGTATGTTACTCCTGCTAATTACCCTATCTCAGAAAATATATTAATCCTTTACATTTCAAAAAGAACGCATATAGAATTGATGGGAGAATAGCATATTTTATGTCCTCAAAACACAGACTCATAGAATAGGTTGGTTTGGAAGGTATCTTAAACATTATCTAACTCCAACCCCCCTGCCGTTGGCAGGGATGCCACCACTGTTCCAGCCTGTCAAAGTTCAATACCACAGCCTGGCCTTGAGCACTTCCAGGCATGGGGCATCCACAGTTTCTCTGGGCAATCTGTGTCAATGCCTCACCACCCTCACAGTAAGGGATTTCTTTCTAATACCTGATCAAAACCTGCCCTCTTTCAGTTTAAAGCCATTCCCCCTTTTCCTATCACTACCTGCTCTTCTAAAAAGTCCCTCTCCAGCTTTCTTGTAGGCCCTTTCAGGTACTGCAAGACTGCTGAATTCTTCTTTCCTTCACAAAGACACAAGACAAAAATCTTTGCAATAATGCCAGCAGTACAACTGATTACAGTAACATCAATTGAGTGCAGGAATACTGAAAGAAACTTCAGGGTTTCAATACTGAATAACATTAGGTAAACAGTTGTCTCTGTTCTTTCTCAGTATAAAAGTAGAATGTTGAATCTTAGTGTGTAATCTAATTTATCTGGTAATTGAAAGTGAAAACTGTAGAAGAAAGTAAAACTTTAATAATTTTCTTCATTGAAAGGGACAGAAAATATTTTTCACTGCAGACATTTGTTTCTCCTTGTGTGCTGTCTTCTAACAACACACCTGCAATGTGCTACATGAATATCAGTGTGCATAAAGGGGCTCACCATAGCTTAAAGGCAGAACTTTCTTACAAGTATATGTGTGCATAATTGTATATACAGCTTCCTGTAGTTTAGTGAAAGAGTGCCAAACTTGAAGAGTTTTTCACAATCACAGCAGAAGTCTTTACTTGATTATTAGGTGTACATGGATAACAATTTGGCTGTGCAGCCGAAGCAGGGATAAGGGAGTACGTAAAAAATGTACTATTTGTGTGATTTATTTTTAGTCAAACCTTCAGGTTACCATGATTGGTTGTCAATGTTTTTGTGTAGGTAATAAACTGGAAATTAATTTTCTTGAAATAATCTCTGGGAAAAATATATTGCTGGAAATTAAGAGCTTTCTGGGCACTGTGCACGTTGCTGTCTTACCAGGCAGTAGGAGCAGTCCTGATATTTCTGTTCGGTGGGTTGTAAGATGTATCAAAGCAGTCCCTTTAAATATCTTAAGAAAAGGACTCTTCATTTGGAGAGAAACTCCTGATCTAAAGAGATTACAGTCCATCCTGTAGCATACTAGCTTCTAGAGGAGATTTTCCCATGCAAAAGTTAATTATGAAATCAGGGCTGTGTCCCCATACATCTGTTGTTTATACAAATATTGATATTTAATAGAAAAAATGAACTCTACTCTGTTGTACCATCTTTAACAAACCCCATTTAACAGAATAGGAAATAGAAGTACAAACATGACTTCCCTTTTTCTCTCTGGTTCTTTCTTTTGGTCACAATTTTTTAGCTTTGAAGACCAAATAACTGTTTAGTAGTTCTGCCATCTCCTTCTTTTACTAAAGACTGGGAGAAACTTCTTCAAGACTGAGGATTTTGCGTCACCACTGCCACATTAGGAAAACGTACCAGTGCCATGAAGCCCTGTGCATTCAGTATTAAAGGAAACCAAAAATTAAATATCAGCTCTTCTGTCTTGAAAATAATTCTGCTACAAATAGGACCATATTAACAGTGGGGTTTAATTTTTAATTCAGACATTGTTTTAAATAAAATATTTATTTGAAATGTACTGTTCCTTCTCAGTTTAATGCAGCTGTCACTTTAGTTTGCAAAATGTGTTAGAACTTACAGGAAAAACAAAATCCCAAGAAATTGGAAAATCTTCCTTAGGTATAAGAGGCAGTCAGGAAACATCAATAAGAACAAAGTGTATACCCAAAGTGCATTTCATTAGGGATTTTATCCCCTGAATTTTAATACATAAGAGTGATAGGGACAACAGGTAATCTGTGGTTTGAAGGAATACATTCATCAGTGTAAAGACCTGTCTTTTTTTCTCTTACATGGTAGCCAAGTATATAATTTGCTGAGTTTGATGCTGTGATAGATGATCTGCTACTACACACTTATCTTGTCACTGTCTGACTCTAACATTGCCCTTTCTGGAGTGGCAGCATGTCCCATAAAAATCCTTCGTAACTCCAAAAAGTTTCTCGCAGCCATCAAGCCCACTCGTATTTTACTGATTTGTTTAAAGAAAGTGATGGCTGAAACTCTGAATTCTCATCTCATAATGGGATTTTAATGCCCAAATATCTGGTTGACCGTAGTCAAAGCACACAAAGGAGAACACGAAGAACATTTTAATGTTTGTATTATTCTGTCTCATTCTTATGCATTATGTGATACTAGACCCAGCATGCACCCTGCCCATGCCTTATTTTATCATATGTAAATGCAACCCATCTCTTTTCACTATGACTTTGAAAATAGCCTTCTAAAAAGGAACAAGTACATTGAGGGTCATTTTGTAATCAATTTGGTAGATTATGTGATGTGGCTGAGTGTACCCATTAAAAGTGAGATTCAAACTAATGATGATATGAGTAGGCGTCTGCTTTTTATGTTACAGTTTTGTGCAGCTTATTTGGATAATTTTTGGTTTGTTTTCTGATTTTTTTTTTCTTAAAACTAGGCTGAAAAGTAGCCTAATTATATGGATTGGGATCCTTTTAAAGGGATACCATAGATTCAAGCTATGACAAAATTATTGCTCAAATATTGCATTTATAGTGTTTAAAGTGAACATTTCATATTCAATGAAAGTGCTTTTTATTAGTTTAAAATCCTCCATGAAGTTTAGATGACATAGAAGTATATTGTATTTTTGGTTTATCCTATTGAATAACTTTATACATTCCCATCAGCCCTCACTCTTCTATGACCTTAAACTACTTATTTAACAAGTACTACTATTTAACTACTATTTAACTACTTGTGTTCTGAGTATTTCCACTATTCCTTTTATCGAAGCCCAAATCCAATAGGTAACAGCAAATGCTTTTAATCTATATATTTTTTTGTTCCTCTAAAATTGTGGGACACAAAAATGAGCAGGAGGATGGAGCATTTTTCCTATGAAGGCAGGCCAAGGGAGCTGGAGTTATTCAGCATGGAGAAGATTCTGGGGAATCTCATTGCAGCATTTCAGTCCTTAAAGGGCACTTATAAAAAAGAGAAGAGTGACTTTTAACACAGGCAGATAGTGATAGGACAAGGGGCAGGGTTTCAAACTAAGAGGAGAGATTTTGATTAGATATTAAGATGAAATTCTTTACTCAGGAGGTGACCAGGCACTGGAGCAGTTGCCCAGAGAAGTGGTGGATGCCCCATCCCTGGTAGTGTTCAAGGCCAGGCTGGATGGGGCCATGGGACCTGATCTGGAGGGTGACATCCCTGTCTGTGGAATTAACTGGCCTTTAAGGTCCTTTCCAACCTACACTATTCTATGATTCTACATATATAAATCACAGATAGCGCCTGATTTACAAGAAGAATCTTCAAGGAACTCAGAGATAAAAAGCAATTGGTAAAATTCTTTACTTTTTTGAAATGTAGATTTTTAACAATTCCTTTTAGACTAATATTTTCTCCTTTATGTCTATATTGGTTTTAACCGTTATCAACAATCCATGATAAAGATCTACAGAACAGATATGCAGAGCATATTTTTCTCTATTTTAATATCCTCTGCTATTTAAAAAGTATTACTGACAAATGGTGGTTTCTTATATTAAAGGAGCAAAGATAAGTGTCTGTTTTTATTCCTTAAGTGTAAATACTGCTAAATTACCCTGCTCAATAGTTTTATTTTTCAAGGTGTCTTGTAACTTCTGCAGCATCTATTTCTGTAGATAGGATGACCATATTTGATTATGGTATTCAGTTAGTTTTGATCTTCTGTTTCTGAGGAATACATGCTTATCTCCTAACCTTTCAGTTTTCAAACAAAATTTGAGACTCTTTTATCAAAATTCTGTTTAAAATCAACATTTTTCTCTTGCTTAAATAGTTAATTTACTGAAAGTAAGAATCTTAATATCAACAGTTTTGACTCTAAGATCATTGGCTTGCTTCATCTTGTTTTTTAAAGACCACTTCCCAAGTTCTTTTCTACATTTTTTGGGTATGGACTAATAAAGAAACAAGCCTTTCCCATTTTTAGTTTCCCTGGTGGTCTGATCATTATTCACATTCTGTTTACACAGAATTGAAATCTTACTTTTACCAGTTATTGAAGCTGAACTACCATGCCAGAAATGATCATGATTTGCTTGGAATCGTGCTCCACACCAGAGCTGGGAGTAGCACACAGGCTTTCTCATTTCTAGGTTTTAACTTAAGCCATCACTGGCCGACTGCAACAGAGGGTAGAAAATATAACCTATTACTGCCTTAGTGCACTTTTCTGAGAATTTCATTTAAACGGCAGTAATGTCAAGCACAATGACCTGTTCCATTTCTTTTAATGTTTCTTATTGCCACCTACTTGCTGGCTAAGTCTGGTGATGAGAAATTGCTACAAGTACAGAAAATAGCAACGTGTGAATCTGTTTTTGAAATGCAGCTGTAACAAGACTGGCAAGTAGAATAAACCAAAACTCTGTATCACGTAATCTCTCAACTAGTAATTTTGTGGTCCATTCTCCGATGACCCTATCACCCTGCTGTCTTACCTCTGCATTTCAACTGGCAAATAAATGACATCTTATTTCCTATCAAACACCCAAATGTCCTAAAGGAAAATTTTCAATCAGTATGCCATTTCTGTTGTCATTTTGTGAACTGTGGTAAGAATAAATGTTTTAGAGGGATTTAGTTCTTTCTAAGAAGCATTCCTTTAGGGCTCTAACCTTCAATTTTAGCTCTGACTCAAAACATGTTCACATAGTATATATGGCATTGTCTCAGCGTTTCACTAAATTGAGGAGTATCAGGAATGCCTGTTTAACAGATTTTGACACTCATGTTATTTCTTGAAGTTTCATAATTTAAAAATTGAAACTGTTGGTAATAAAGCAAAACAAAAGGTAAAAAAGACATTAACTTCATGTGAACTAATGTCATTAATTTCTCAAAAGATGCTGTTCAGCATAACATAAATTAACAGTGCTTCGTGTTACTTGCAGTAAAGCACACAGTCACAGAAAAGTGGGTTTGAAGCTACATTTTCTGCCTATTATATGACATATATGATCATAGAACAGCTACATGAAACTACGCACAAGTAATCATTGACCTTTGAAACCAGATGAACGTGTGTTAAAATTCACACTGTTTCTGGTCTTGTGTGTCACTCCATTAGAGCTGTGCCAGGATGTGCTGAAAACAGAAGGGCAGTCAGTACTCTCACCACATTGTTAGTTCCAGGGTGGTGCTTTAGACATACCTTTGAAGTGCTGCAGTTGTGGGGTATGTTTCGTAAAATGTTTTTTATTTTTTCGTGAAAAAGACACTCAATCCAAAGGTTTCCCATTTCCCTGAGCATGTTTTATAGTTGGTTAAGGAGGTTCTGCTCTGACCTCCATGTAAAGCTGGAATGCTTCCTGCTGATTAGTTCTGGTAACATGTGTTGGCTATGTTCAAACCATACATCTTTCACACAGGTTCTTCAGGCTTAAATATTGGGCAGGTCCCGATTTGTTAAATGGGATTTAGATTTGGCTGGATTTAGGCTGAATTACATGCAAAGTTATCCCTATTCAGCTTTATTGAACTGAAAGCACTTTTGGAAATGCAGAGGAGAAGTCTACAGTTCCCTGTACATTGCTGCAAAAAAATGGAAATTACCATAATCTCTCCAGACAGTAAAAAGACAGAAATGTAATTTATTCAAATCTAATATTCAAGCCTATCAATTTCACTGAAGGTGTTCTTAAACTGGTAAATTATTTTAAATTTTTTTCTATTTTACCATTTCTCTCTACCACAATGAACACTAAGTATCACAAATTGATAATGGCTTTTTAAGTCTGCAAAACCCTTGCAGAAATTAAGCCAGTGTCAGAGCACTTTCTAGTAGAGAGAGACGTACATCATGACCCTAACTGAGATTTTGGTAGAAGTCTCTGTAGAAAACCAGACAGGTTCCCACCAAGAGCAATTTTGCCTACTTAGCCTTATAGTGGCAGATTGACACACAAAAAGTCTTTCTAGATATCTTTGATATGAAACATAAGAAAAACATTTAGTTCTCTGTGTATTCCTATTTCGTCTGTAAAAATCTTCAGCCTAAATGATGCCACATTCCCAATTTCAGTCACCCTTCCCGTACCTTTAAAAATAAACTCAAAAAGAAAAAGAATGTTACTTGGTAGACATACACTGAAAAGACAAGATATCACATATGAGTGGCTTTATAGCCCCAAGAGATATGAGCAGCTCCATGAGCATCTGGTACTTTCTGAGCACCTGAGATTAAAATAATAGTGTATATTTAAATAAAATAATATAAACAATGATATTTTCATATATATGTATATATATGCACAATATATAAAAAGTGGAATGCATAAATAGATTTATACATACATATTTTAAGTGCAAAGCCTGAAGAAAAATCAATTGTTAAGGTATATAGTGAGCCTTACTTATTTAAAATCATTCACTTTTCCTCTTCAGCCTTTCAGTAGCTGCACTCTTGTCTCATTATTGCTAACACAAAAGAGAGAAAGCACTAATATGCATTTAAATAGTTACTAGGGGAACAATATGGCCTCTATATGTAATCTTTAACAGTCACAGCAACAAAATGTTGATGTAATTTATAGTAGCCCAGCATGTTTCTTCAGATGTGTTGCGTGTTCCTAAATTAAATTAATTTACCAGAGTAAATAACATATGTACAATTCTTTCTCTGTGTGCGTGTTAAGCTGCTTTTAATCTTTCACAGAAAGACTAATACCCATTAGGAACTCTGCCTTTTTGAAGCCATAAATTATTTATTGATAAATGATCCCCAAATAGCATGTCTTCTCAGTAAAAAATAATAGTCTGGAAAGATACAAAAATGGTGCAGACTCAACTGTTTCTTGCTTCCCTTTAGTGTTAGAATGTCTGAGAGCTGCTTTTTGAAAGTGTTTTGAACCAGTAGCAGAACAACTTCAGATCTTGTACCCCTCCTCTGTACTTTTCTAGAATATTTGGGCCAGTCAATTAAATGTGGTCTTCAAAACTCTCCAACAGACTTGGAGACAGGGGCTATAAATCCAGGATATTTCATATATCACTGCTAGTGATGATCTTTCTGGAGAAAAAGCACTCCTAAAGATAAAAGACTCAAAATGCTTATGCCAAAAAATACACTGATTCTGAGTGATTCTTAACATTTTCAAGCTTTTTTGTCATTATTTCTGCTACCTAATAGATTTTTTTAAGATTTTCATTAAAATCTCACTTTCTGGCCAAAAATGTTACATAGTTCTGACTGGCTGTACTGTTGCTGTTTTAAGAATCTCTTTCTGCTGTAAGACAGCCTGTCTACATGAGCAAGAGAAAGGATCTATCTTCAGTGGCTACTGTCAGAACATCTTCATTTGTGTGAAAACTTTAAAAAAATGAAGTTACTGTGTTCAGACAGAAGTCAAATAATAATGATCCGGTGCTGGTAAGAATTCAAGTAGAGTTATTATAGTGCTTGCATCTGTGATAACAGTTTCAAAAAAAAAAAAAGTTAAAAGCAGTAATATCCTAATGTGATAAAACCAGGCAAGTCTGATTTTCTGTGTTTACTATACTCTGTGGCTACTTTCTCAGCATACTTTTCTGCGACTCTCTCACGCACACTAAAATGAACTTTATTTCTTCTACGTGGCATAGCATGAAAACTGTGCATTAAAAACAACAACAACAACAACAACAACAACATTATAACTAAAAATTATGAGTTATTTATAATATTTTCATCCAGAAGTACTGTTTGTGGTCCATCAAGATTATGCCAGGGACAAATATATCGTATGACACTGTGTCAACACTACAGTAAGTTAACTATGCAGCCAGGTACCAGCATGATTATGCAAATAGAGGCACTATTGCCTTATCAGTCAAAACCACTGGCAGAATGCCTGGGAGACAGATTTCATAAAGCAGATACATTCTATCTCAGCGAGGCTGACATTAATAATTTATGATTAATCAGTTTATGGAAACATATTAACAGTGGAAGGCTGTGGAGAGCAAGATGGATTTCTTGCCTCCGCTTTCCCCATTTTTTTCCCCTCCTAGCTGTCTTAATTTTTTTTTATGATTAAAAGCCATGTAGAGGACTCAGTTCTTCACAAAGTGGATTAGCTTGTAAAAGAGCCATACAGAAGTACTGAGCTGGGGATGAAGTGATGAGAAATCATCTGACTTCCTATAACATCAGAGCTGAGTTGGTGTCAAATTTGCCTCTTATGTCCCAACAACCAGCCCTGTGTCAGGACATCTTAATAATAAGAGATGAATTAGTATCACAGCTGGGCTGTAGCTGTGAAGTGTAAAATACCAGAAGTCTAAATAGCACATTCCAGCAGAAACATCATCCATCCAAACAAAAAGAAATTAATGAAATGTTCCCTCATGAAGAATTGCTGCAAATGTGACTTTTTTGTGGAGCCCATGCATAAAATATTTAAGAAAACATTCATTTAAAACTTGTGAATACAATTTGTAATTCAGACAAGGGAAGATCACCCCTTGAGAAAGTTCTAAACGCACACTGTTGAGATGAGCTTCTGAAATGCTTCTGCAGCTTCTTAAAATCCAGGTGTAAAACCATTGAGCAGACTCACCAGGAGCTTGACAGTAGTAATCTCTGAGGCTAGAACATCACCCACAGACATTGGCTCAAAAGGGTTGGTCTTCCACTACAGCTTGCTTTGAGAAATGTGATTGAATGATCTCTGCAGAAAGGACAGATGGAACAATGCCAGGCTTGAGCATCTAATGGAACCTCACTGGGTTCTTCTGAAATTGACTGCGAGCTAACTCAGTTTTGCACATTGCAGAGCTCATGTTTCAGAGAAGAATAAACAAAAGAGAAAACAGAAACAAAAACAAACCAAAAGAACAAAAAGCCCTCCAAAAAGTTGAAATAAAAAATAATGTTCTCATAAATAATGAGGGTTCCTGCAATTTACCTAAGCACAATTTTTCTTTAATCAGAGGAATGTATAATGTTAATAAATGTTATATGCGACAAAAGGATTTTGCTTTTAGTGTTTACCATAATTTAGCACCATGATACTGCAATCTTTCTTTTTTTTTCAAAAATTTGGTTTTCTAGTTATGTACTTTCCTTAGATGTTTTGTACCCAGCAATACACACCACTATTGAATATCACGAGAGTGAAAGACACCAAAGTGCAAAGTGAGATTTGAAACACAACCAAATTAGTATCAGAATGTGTACTTCATTATACTCTTCTGCTTTGCCATTTTAAGGTTTGAAAGCATTAATTTATACTTTGCAATTTTAACCTACATAAACATTTATTGTTATTAACCACCAGAGACACTGGAGTGCCTTAAAACATGTACTAACAGTATCTAATGTAATTAAATTGAGCCACATTGCAATGCAGAATCTTTCTGGAACCATCAGTGACAAAAGTAATTGATAAATCAACCACTAATCGACTTGAGATAATGAAGGTACTTTTAAGGTGCAGTGAGATTGTGTCCTAATTAGCTCTGCAGAGATAAAAGAAAGATTATCTTTGCTGCAAGATTTCTGGGGAAGTCATGGGTTTAAACAAATCAGATAAAGATGCAATTAAAACAATTGGTAAATGATACAGATTGTGATTTTGTCTTTGTACAGAGACAACTTTAGCCCAACATTCAAACGCCCAGAATTTTATTTTACTTTCTGATTCAGGCATGTATATCAACAGATGTGATTATATAAGATGCTGTGATTTTTAGCAGAACTTATATATCCCTCTGTAGAGCAAATTTACAAGATGTGGCCATTTTAAAATTTACTAAATAGCTATTTATCTTTTCAATTCTAATACAGTATTTTCCTGGAAACCCTTCTGCAGATAACACATTCCATACATTTCAAGGTGATTTAATTCGTACGTGACTGTCTACTCATCGTGGACAGATCTTGCTTATTGCTAATTCTAGGAGTGTTAAAACTAATTACAACACAAGTTTTTATAGATTTTAGAAGAATAAGGTTTCAACTGATCCTTTGGAAACCGTTTGGAACCGAAGGGATATGTACAGATGCAACTTCTATGTAATTCCCACTTTGATGACTGAAAGTGTCAAATATCCTTGCTATTATTTCTCAGTATAAGTCATTCAGTTTTCTTGAAGGATCAGCTGAAAATACCTCAACTATGAATTAAAACACACTATTTCTGACAATAGATTAAGATGTTTATTCTTGGTTAGTCCACAAAATGGATTTTTTTAGAGCAGGCTTGACTTTCAGCAAGCAGCTGCCTCCAGCCCGTGAGAATGTGAAAGCCATCAGGTTGTGCTGCTCTGGAGGAGACCAAGTCTTCCTCTGATCTCCAGAAAGATCATTTCCCAGTGTCAGAGCACCTGCTCTAAATCATTGACAACTCCGAGAGCTTTTTTCTGTTCCTGATTATTCATTTCTAAGTAACTCACTTTATCCTTCAGTGGGAGGTGGTCTATGCTTCACATCCTTCTAATACTCATTCTCGAATGCATGTTAAAAGCTTTGCAACAAAGCGAACAGAAATCAATTGTTTTCAAACTGGGATTTAACAAGTGGAAATTGATTTAATTTATAAAAAGTGCAATTTAGATGAGATTTGAGAGAAAGCATTTCTGACACATGCTGTTATGCTAATGTTGCAACATATCAAAACACTGCAACCCACACCTTGCAGAGATTTTAAAAGACAGGTTTGACAAACGTCTTTCAGACGTGGTTTTAGCTACATTAAGCCTATTTCAAAGCCTGTAAAAGTAACAGGATGACCTAGAAATTTATTCAGGAGATCCTTTCAGTCCTGTAGCAATGAATACACATATGATGCATTATGTGTCTTATCCCAGCAGAAATTACTTTCTCACCAATCTAAATCTTTCTGCAGAGTCCATAAAATAAGTCCACACAAGTGAAGGTTTCCTTTACATAAGTGCCAAAATCCTTGGATAAATATTGAACCCATACTACCAGCTCAGCTAAGGATTATGTTTAGAGCACAGAAATCAAATTAAGTAAAATTTAAATGCAAAAAGCCATTACTCTTTCCATAGCTATGTAACCCACAGCCTCAGATGACTTCACTACCTTCTTTTAATTCCACTATGAAGCTGCAAATTTCTCTTTTATTTTATGCTTCTTTCCCTCTAATACTTAAAGCATTTGTCATTAGCTAACTGAGGGTGCTTGGCTCATACTGGTTTATTCTATATGGATTGTAGTTCTCTGGATGTCATAACAAACTTCCAAAAACCCAAATTAATTTATTTCATAAGCTCCTGACTACAAATTATTGATCCCATTTTCAACCAAAAGTCCAAGAATTTTATATTTCTTCTTTGAAATCAGAATTTCACCCTGAGTATATTTACCTTACCTAAAGTGTTCATTGCTTGTGGTTCATCTATTTCTAAATGAAATGTGAAGTCCTTGCCTTCCTTCTCTCTCCTTCTCTTTTTTTTTCTGTTTTAGCACCTTCCACTACTTTCTGTCACAGGTTCCCATCCCACCTCTTCCTTATCTTTACATTGAAAAGGAAGAGAGCATTAATTGCACAAAATTCAGTTTGATTGGGTTACGTGTGGAACATAGGAAGGGCATGTCAGTGGGCTTTTTCTGTTCCTTTTTCAAAAATGACACAGCTCCTGAAGACTTTTGCTGTTTTCATATTTCCCAGCACTGGGAAGATAAAAATAATCCTGATGTTTAGTGGTTTTTTTCTTTAGAAATTCTTGTTTTCTGTGTTTAGGAAATGCTATATTGGGAGAGCATGAGTCATACATGATTTTAT
Source organism: Edolisoma coerulescens (assembly GCA_013397115.1). Lineage (NCBI taxonomy): Eukaryota > Metazoa > Chordata > Aves > Passeriformes > Campephagidae > Edolisoma > Edolisoma coerulescens. The sequence continues at coordinate 1,069,154 of VWZW01001649.1, forward strand.
TTCTCCTTACAAAAATTGATGTAAATTTTTCATTTCTGTATAGTAATCCTATTATTTCATATCTGTTGTACTGTATTGTAACAATGCTTTGTTTAACTAAGACCTGTATTCTGATTAGCACTTTCCTAAAACTTTCAAAATCAGTGTAAGAAATTGTACTGATTTCACAAATTTGAATCACACCTTAAAAAAACTTTTACTAAAATAGTTTTATTATATTAGGATAATGTAACTTGTTCTGTCTCTGAGACTGTTCCTTAGTGCCTTTAATTTTATAAGGCTGCCATATCACAGCTGAAGTTGAAGTAAAAAGCAGCTGTCGTAGATGGATTGAGCAATATTCTCAGTTTATCTGAGAATTGATATAATTACATTAATTTCTCAAAGGAATATCAATTTACCCTTGAAAGGATATAAAAATTCTACTTAGAGGACAGCGTTTAAATGTGCTGATCAATTCTACATTTTAATTACTTAATTTTTCATCAGCAGTTTTTTTCACTATCTGCATCATCAGAATAATCCAGTGCTTTGTTTCCTGAACCAGTGATTTGATTAAGAGTAATATCTGAAACCCAAAGAAAAAAAGACCTAGATAAATAGATTATGTCAGTAGGCTAGGAGGATTACTTTAAGGAACCAATTTTGATATAATTTCCATTTACCAGAAAAACACACTGACTTCTGCTCATGCCATACTCCTGCTTAGGAAGGTTACTGCCTTCCACACTGCTGTGAAGGCTTGGGCATAATGTCAGCTGTGAGTAGTCGTTATTATTTGCCATTGTGTTTTCTGAACGTGGCATTAGCCATGTATGTATTTGTGTCTTCTTTTCCTGAGTGGGGGAAAACCTGGATGCGAAAGGTTCAGCCTTTCTCAAGGTCTTCTGTAAGTACAGAGCATTGAGAGGCACTTCCCTGCATGCAGGAGTGCTGTGGACAGACATGAAAATTAATTGTTCTCGTTTGTTTCTGCACACTGCCCTGTTACATCCTTACCCTGAAAGTGGCCAGCTCAGGGGAGTGTTACTGAAAATCAATGCCTGTTTGTGTCTCCTGTAGATAACGGCATCAGTATAATCCATTCCACATCCAAATAAAAAGGAATATCCTCTGTCCCTAGAAACTTCTACCACAGGTTCAAATACCAGAGCCATTGAATATGTGATATCAAGCCTCAAGGTCTTTAACTTAACGTACTGCAGACAAGTTTGACTTTTTTATGGCTGCTTCCGTCACTTAAATGAACCCAGTCATTGGTTCAGAGTGATGCTTGCCTCAGGTGGTGGTCTTTTCACTTTTAATCTATGCAACAATACACTTAATCTTTGGGACAATTAATTTGCATTGTTAGCACTCTCTTGTCACATTACTTCTACTAAGCAGCCAATTGAGCTATTCATCATAATTTACTAAAGACATGATGAAAAATACAGATTATTGATGGCAATTACAAATTTCCTTTTGTCTTGCTCATCTGGGATAGATTCTGTAGGTGGGTTAAGATCTTGGGAAACACCTTATCCATTGTAGGTACCCTATAACACTCATTTCTGTAGTATCTCAACACACATATAGTGATCCTGATTTTTAAAGAGCCCCTATTTGAACTTTGTATTTCATGTCTGTATGGAGCCTACAGATAAACAAGAATATAGAATGGGCAGATGTAAATACGTTTTGTAAGCACAAATGTGAACAAGTACTAAAAAAGTCCTTCTCTGACAGTTAGAAAAAATCAAGTAGTTTCAAATCTGGCACAGCAAAAGGAAGGGGTGCCCTCCAGAGGGAGGTGGACAAACTTGAGCAGTCAGCCTACAAAAACCTCATGAAGTTCAACATGAAGGGAGGTTCTTAAAAAGAAGGAGAGCAACTTTTTATATGGCCTGGTACTGACAGGACAAGGGAGAACAGTTTTAAAAAGAGGAGAGGTTTAGATTAGATGTTAGGAAGAAGTTCTTTACTTCAGAGAATGGTGAAACACTGACACGGGTTGCTCAGAAAAGTTGGATGGGGCCCTGAGCAACCTGATACAGTGACTGGCATCTCTGCCCATGGAACCTGATAACCTTAAGGTCCCTTCCAACCCAAGCCTTTCTGTGTTCCTATGACAAATCAGAATTTTAGTCTGTGCATGAAGACTGCACGTAGAAAATCTCAGGTCCTTCAATACAATAAAGTTCAAATTAGGGAGAAACTTCTCCGCAAGACAGCATTCTGGAATGCAGATGGTTGAACACCTGATTCTTCTCACACATGTATTTTCCCCACTATAATTTGAGCATTTCCAGTAAGTAGACTGAAGAGAGTACTAGCAGAGGGAAATGTCTGTTACATACTCTAAATGCTAACAAGTTCTTGTTTCTTACATTTGTATTCAAAGTGTTCAGTACCACAAAAATACAATGTTCTTCATCCTTTTCCATGTAATGTAGTACTCACTTTATCCCTTGTTCATGCCACACTTTCCAGCTGACTGATTTGTCTAGTGAGTATAAGGGATGATTGTCAGATTGAAGCAACATTTATTTCCTGGTGGATGTGGTGAACTGTGTACAACAAATCTTTTGCTTGATCGGTGTTGGCTTTCAGAGATCCGTGCAGTGAACTGCTCTGTCAGGACTCTAAATTGCTCTTTTATCGTGATTGCTTCCTCTCTGGAATCCTGATGTCCAAAGACCTCTGTCCATGAGAGGTTATGTTTACACTGCATATCCAGGTCATTGTCAAAAGCTCTAATTCATCTACTCAAAATGTAAAATTCACGCAAGGTACACAGATTCTTCTCTGAATCTGGAAACTGTGACAAGGTCTCAGGGTTAGCATTTTGGGGCACACAGGTTTGTTTCTGATTTTAAGTTTGAAAGGGGACTCTCTGACCATTTAAAAATGGGTCTTGTCCAAAACCAGAGAAGAATCTCCGTTGTGAATCACTCTCCTTTTAAGACTAATTACAGGTGAGAATTGGTTCAAACTGTGCAATGCAAGCATTCTTTATGAAGCATTGGTCTTAAAGGTGTTTGTCACCCATTTGGGGCAGGGATTATTTTTCTCATTTTTCTAATGGAAAGTCAATACTAGATTAATGATTCAATACAAACAAAAACCCTAATGTTATGGCCTTTTCCCCAACACCTCTATGATGTCTTCTCAGCACTAGCTGATCAAATTTCCCTGTTGCCTTACATCTGTAATTGTAAATTACAATTTACAGATAAAGGCCAGAGCTTTAAATGATGCAGTAAAAGTCTGTATTTTTGCCATTTTTAAGCATATTTTTCAAAAGCTATTGAGGTAAGAAAATTAACCTCAGTGAAATTCTGAATCTGAACTTTGAGTTTTCTGGGGGTTTTTTTCTGTTCTGTAGATTTAGTTGCCTCTGACAGATTGAGACAGGAAAAAAAATCAAAATCATGGACAAATTTAAAGTCAATTATAATTGCCTGTTTACTATAAGATACTGACAAGGTGATGACTCAGGTCTTTCCTTAACAGCTAAAAAATATGAGTGAAAGACATACAGGGTTTCTTCTGTATAGGTTTATTAAATTCAGACTTCAACTGCTAAAAATTAACAACTGAAAGAGCAGGTGGATATGAATGAATTCTAAAGTGCTCTTTACCCAGAAGAATGATTCCTTTGTCTATAATGTCAGTTAGTTATTGTAGACTCTTGTCTGAGGACATCTTCTCACATTTATTCACTAATCTTTATCTGCTAATTACCTGAATGGCAGCAGAATTAGTTTGCACATGTGAATTCGACTCTCAAAAAATCAACTAGAGCAGTAGCTGTTACAGGATATTTCTGAACTCATTATTGCAATTAGCTTCCTGAAATATTCCCCTTATGAAAATAGATAAAGTTTTTCAGCATCAGAATTAAAAATTAAAGTTGTGAGCCTCTGAGATGTCCATAGATATCCTAGTTCCACGGAGAGCAAATAGAAGGGAACACATTGCCTGAAGTGTTCTGACCCTTCCATTGATAAAATTGATCTTTTGTGTGTGTCCTTAACAGTTCATGCCAATGTTATAATTTATGCTAACCAGACCACTAATCGTTTTAGGATGAAAAAGATGCAAATTTTAACATACCACAGTAGCTCCCTGAGGAAATAATCTGAACTGTTCAATATTGTGAAGTGGTGTAGAGGATTTTCCTTAAGTGTGGGCCAGAAGCATCTTCATTTATCGACAGCAGTTCTGTATGTTTTTAATGGAACTTAAGATCTTCTGTGAGGGAAACCTAAACCTAAATCTGAAGAGGAAGACAACATTCTGAATCCATGCCCCTGCTTTACTTGTTGATGTGCAATATACCCCAACATGGAAAGGAAGGGAGGGAGCCATTCTTCTGGTCACAACAGAAGGTCCCATTTTCTGGGTTTTCCGTATCAGGTGGCACATGATGGTGGCAAAATAGATAAATATTTTAAGAGCTACAGTCAAGCAAAATGTTATTTCTCAGCTGGAATAAAAGAGAACAACAAAACAAACAAAAAAAAAAACCCCAAACAAAACCAAAAAGCGTAGAAAGCCAAAATAAAGAAACAAATATGTAACAGTTTTCTATGCTTGCAATTCTTATGCAAAAATTTCTCTGTGATGCTGTCGGACTCCTCACTATGGCTATTACGTCAGACATTTCAACACTAATACTACTACTGCTAATAACAGTAAAAAGTAGTAGTAGTAGTAGTAGTAGTAGTAGTAGTAGTAGTAGTAGTATTTGGCTCTGAACAACCTACAGGTTGTTCAGAGCCAAATAATAATAATAAAAATAATAGGTCACTTACATCTCTATAGGTTCATTGAGTTGAAGAGAATTTGGTTCATATATTTGAATTCCATCAGAGAGGAAGTGAGATAAAAGTCTACCTAGAAAGCACTTCTCTGGGCTAATGACAAAAGGTATAATAATTTTTTGATGCTTATACGTTAAAGTGATTAAATTTCTGTCCTTGATGAGTTCCATGAATCTTTATGGCAACCTTATACTTTTACATATTGTCTATGATGAAAATATTTTAGGAAAATTGAGTTTGAAAACTCATAGATTACCATCATTTATTCTAAATTCTACAGCATCAAATTTCAGAAAATGTTTTAAAGATTACTGTCTTGCTGTGTGTCTTTTGTAAACAATTCTGAACTCTTGTATAGCATTTGTAATTTTATAGCACATTGTAAATTCATAGCACATTAATTAAGCTTAACAAAATTCCCTGAGTCAAATAATTTTTGACACGTCAGTAAAATATTTTTGCATGGGGCTATGATATGATCAGATTCCTCCAGCAGGTCAGTATTGAGGCCTGTGGTGTAGTTCAGATTCTTAATGTCTTTGCATAATTCCCTCTCATGTTAACACTTGTAAAGCATTTTTACATCACAGGAAAACAAAGGAAGCTTTATTCCATTCTGGGAATGCAAAAAAGTCACTGTGAATTTGTACTGGGCTGCAGCTGCAGAAGCTCCTGCCAGGAATGCTTGGTAACACATGAATTGTCTCCAGCCTGGGAAATATAAAGAGACATTAATAGCCTAGCCACTAATTTTAGATGAGTACAATGATGCAAAAGAAAATTTAATTAAAAAAAAAAAAGAGTAATTCTGAGGAAAAACCATTCTCTGTTGAATCAGAAAGACTATGTAGGTGTCCTAAGGTGAAAAAGAACAACATAAGGTTATCAAAAGGGAATATAAAAGGAAGTACATTGACAAACAATTCAGAAATTAAGACTTCAAAAATGAAAATTGGGAAACAGTCTAAGTTAAAATTTTAATAGTAAATATTTAAAATACAAGGAATGAAAACTGTAATGTTGTGCTAAATGTGCGCAAGTGTCTACGACTTTTTTTCACAAAATCTGAAACTTTTCAGTTATATGCAAATGAACTCTTCCTGCTACAGAACAGGCTGACTGAAAACTGTGATTTTACACAAGTTATCGAGAACAGAAAAAAAATCCACTTGTTAATAGATTAAATTTGTGATGTGATGTGCAGCAATCATTTAAAATTTACATCATTAAAAATGTCAGTGACATTTACAGACTTCATTAAACGATTGATGACTCTGGATTGAAATTAATGACCAAACTTTTTTGCCAGTCTTATGGCAGCAGCTAGTGCCTAACAGAACACCCCTTATGAATAATAAAAACAAAACTAATGTTTTGGAAGTTTATAAAATGAAGGATTGCTGCAAATAGAGCAGTTTTGATATTTCCTGATGATTTGCTTGAATTTATTCTCTGTGTGTGTGTGTCACTGCTGGAAGGTGTTAGGGTTTGTTGTGGTTTAACTCCAACTGGCAAAAAAATGCCACCGAGCTGCTTGGTCACTTCCCCCTTCTGCCAGAGGGATGGGGACAAGAACTGGAAAGAAAAGGAAACCTCACAGGTGGAGATACAAACAGCTTAATAATTGGAATAAAGTAAAATATAACAGCAACAACAATAATATGATTTGGTGAACTTAAAGGTCTCTCCCGTGATGATGATGATGATGATAATAATAATAATAATAGTAGAAAAGAGAGAGGAATAAAACCCAAGAAAAACAAGTGATACACAATACAGTTGCTCCTGGAGAAGTAGTTTCTGTGCTGAGAGTGACATTTTATGGCATGGAACGTCTCTCTGGCCAGTTCAGATCAGCTGTCCTGGCTGTGTTCCTTCACAGCTCCTTGCACACATCCTCACTGGCAGAGCATGGGAATCATTCCTAAGACTGATTACTGGATATGTCTCTTCTCTTGCAAATGAACTGGCTTTTTGTTCATATTGTTGTCACCTAAATGATCCTTTTTGATCATATTTTTCAACTCCAATAATACACCTCCAAAAAGTACCCCCTTGTCTCTCAGAATCCAGCTGTGTTGCAATCCCTTTCTCTCAGTGAAAGGTTACTCAAACACCAATAACTAGCAGCAATTCTATTTTTTTCTTTTTTAACTACCTGATAGTAACTACTTTGAAGTAGTGTGAATACTGCAAAACATACTTAATTGGGGTTTTGCTTCAGCTTTAGCTTCAACTAAGGGAAACTACCAAGTAGATAGCACCAACTATAAGTGCTTTTCTTGTAGCACTAGAAATTATTCTACTGTAACAATAAGAGGGTGACTGATCTCCTCTGCTTCAGAAAAGAAAAAAAGTCATTCTTGACTTATTCTGGACACATACTGAAAAATTTGCAGTGGTACAGAAATGTTTTTCTGTCCAGAGTGTCTCACTGTTTTAGCTGCCCTAACTGAAGCAGACATTTTTCAGAAAATTCACCTGTTCTCTCTGTATCTCACTATAACAGGGGCTTTATTTAAAATACATTGCCTTCTTTAGTATACAAATGCTGTTCATACTCTCAGTTCTCATGTCAAAAATTTGAGGGAATACTGTGTGTGGGAAAGCTCACTAGAAAATCATTCTCTAATTCCAATAATTTTGTCATTCCTGGGCAATCTGTCTACCTACACTTTCAGTTTACTACCATTTGCTTCTGTTGGAGTGAGTCTAGAACAGCTACAGAGGAGAATAAGCAGGCAAACATGTCAAAACCCCAAAAATACAGACTAATCAAAATGATAAATGACTGTTTAATAGAGACAAACCCCAGCAAATATTGAGGGTAAAGACATGGGTTTCACGCTTTTTCATTTTACAAAAAGCCAAGAATGTAAAGATTCAGTAATTTAGAACCTGGAAAATATTAAAACATATCTCTGTGTATCTCTAATTCCTTACTGGAATGTTGAAATCTAGTGAAGAACTCTGACAATTTTTCTGCATGTACATGTATATACACTAAAAATGGAGCCGAGCTAGAAAGTCCTCAGACACATAAGCAAGAAAAATTACTAAAAAATTTATTTTAGAGAAGAAATTTAAAAGAGAATTTTATGCAAAACCGTGGGCTGAAGTAGAACATCCTGACTCCATTTCCCATGATATCTTTCACAAATAAGCAAGTCACACAGAGTAAATAGCACATACTAATTTCATATCTTATTTTACCTCATAAAAATTTATTTCTGTACACCGACGCCAAAATTCCCTGAAAGTGAATCAGCAACAAAGCCAGTAAATAGGTTTCCTGTCATTCAGTCTTTTACACTCTCCACTGGACCATGTTGACTTCTTAATGGTTAGTCAAGCAGCTAAGCAGCTTTCTGAGATGATGAGGATCTGTCTGCCATGAGCTCATTCCAATAAAAATGTGAGGTCTGTTCTACCTGCAGACAAGCCTACAGAATAATTCTGTGTGGTTAATAGCACTAGGAGGAGTGACATGGGATGACTAAATACTTCTAGGTCACCTGAAAAAAATCAAAACCAGTTTTCTTTCCGAAGGTTTCGTAAGTACTAATTGTTTTCCTGACACCACACACATCCAAACACATATCTGGAGAGTTTATGGACTCACTTAGGAAAAAGCATTTCTATCAGACAATCACAGCTTGAAGCTGACATAGCCTCCTTAATTCTTCACACGTAGCCAAGTTTGACACCACCTTTTGGAAGCAATGTATGACAGTTTAAAATGAAAGCAATCTTTCAACAGCTTGAAAGGCTTCTTTTTCTTTTCTCCTTGAAACAGACTGTGGAAAGAGGTAATGGCAAAAAGAATTAATATAAATCCTTCTAAAATTTCATCAGTTTAGCTATCCAAAGTGTGTCCCTTCAGAAAACCTAAAGGGTAGTTATCTTCCTCCAAAATCAATTTAAATAGCTTACTAGAAGTTGCTCAAGTGTGACTATTTCTCTTGTTTATCAGTGCTTTGGGTACGTACAAGCAATTTATTTATTTACTGAGGAAAGACATTCATCAGGCTCTTAGCAACAAGTATATCCATTACGTAGTCCATATCTTTAAGAACCTGAATTTGTTTCAGGATGTTTTAATATTTAATGAAAAAAGTTGATCTTTTAGAAAAAATTAAGACTAAGTTTTCTTAGTAGTCTCTTTCCTTTATTAATTTAAAAATGCAGATGAAATGGGCTCTTTAGTTAGTTACTATGGCTAGGGACTACTACTAAGTGTTTTACCTGCTATTAAAAAAGGATGAGAGTGCTCTGACTAGGGGAGTTAATAAGCAGGCACAGACAAAGAGGTGTGTCTGAGTGCAGCATTAATAAGAGAAAAGTCTAATTAGGCAAATTCAAAACACGAACTTTCCAGATACCTACAGATTTTGTGGGTGTAGGCTTTCCTGTAATGGACAAAATATTAACATTTCTCTTTATGCTTTTTCTCAGCTCTTTCAAATGAAATATAGTATGCAGGCTCCTTCTATGATTTTAAACAGAGTTTCTGTCTAGTTTTGATCTTAGTTTCAACAAATTCCTTTTATATATGAGGCTTGTAGAAGCTGATCTCAAAGAGCTGAATCTCTCAGCTGCTAAGGAATCCCTGAGCTCTCAGGTATTGATCAGGTGGTGGTAATAGCACTGTCAGCTAGGCTGAGTGAACCTAAATACACTGCCATATAGAGGAACATAAAATTAATTCAGGCATCATGCCCTGAACCTCAGTCTGGTGGAGATCCAAAGCCCTCCTTCTGGAGCAATTCCAGTAGGGAATAGCCTTCTCTCAAACAGCACCATCCTTGTGCAACTGGTCTTCAGTGGTGTCATCAATGGCAATTTCCACCTCTGAACCGAACCTTTTCCATTTTGCTTTGCTTCCACTGCTGGTGACCCCTCCATCACTCTCACTGACATCTCCATGAGACCATCAGTCGGGGAAGAACTCTTTCTAGGCCCTTTCCCAAGCCTATCATCAGCACATCCAGACAAAGGATCACAAAGCCACTGGCCCTATTTGTATTTCTTTTTTAGGGACAGGCTTTGTACATTTTTAAAGCAAGCTCTCTCTCTTTCTAGAACCTAACTCTGTTATCAAATCAAAGTCCATTTCCGTATTCTCAGGGTGACCCATCGTGTCTATGTTCATAAAACATTTTAGGAGCTTAAGGTTTTAAATGGGCTTTAATACTTAAGTACCTTTTAATCCTCGAGGCAATTTATGCACAAACATCTTTAAGGAGATAAAAATGGCTTTGTTTCTTAAATGACACACATTTAAGCCTTCTCACTCTTAAATCTTTTGAAGTGGTTTATGTATTAAACTCACTAATACCAGTATTTCTACTTATTAGGTCTCTGGCCTTGGATACAACACTTTCTCTGCATATCTGTTTCTCTGTGTCTCATATGGGAATAAGAACATTGTAACTGCTGTTTTTCATAACCAGTTACTGCCTGAACAGGAATTTTAATATGGAAGAAAAAAACCATAAAAATACTTGGTGTTTTCATTAAACACCAGAATATTAGTGATCATTAGATCAGTACTGGGAAATGAAGTTGCCAAGATGAAATCTATGCCTACGTTTGGAAAGATGATCACTTTTACATGCACTCTCTTGAAAGGTCTTTTGTCAGATTTAACCCTGCTGGAAAAAACACCTGAATATTACTAATTTTATTTTAATTTTATAGTTGTCTGCCTTTCTTTTGAGATGGTAACATGACAGGAAAATAATTTTCTTTACAAAAGAACATATCACTGATATGTGTAAAGGTCAGTATCGTTATTCTGGAAACAGAATAAGATACCTTTCTGAGTGGTTTTGTAAGTGTTTTGTTCTAGAAAATTTTAGTGGAATTTGGGATGTAAAATAAAGGGGCGAAGTTCTGATTTTTTTAAGGTTATACTGGAGAAAGATTGACACTTCATTCAATAACCTTTTGAGAAAGAGAGAGAAGTTATAGATGATGTAATGCTGAGAGACAGATGAAGTGACTTTAGGTAATCAAAGTAAAAATTGCTGCCTGACAGAATCCGAGCAGCAAGGCCCTTTTTTTCTGAGGTACCTAATGGGTTTTTACAGTGTTATAACATTTGAGTTTTATGTTTTATGATATTCACCAAGTGGCAGTCTGACCCTCTTCTCCCCTAAGATGTTATCACTTCTCTGTGTCAAAGTAATTCTGTTGCTGTCTTAGCAGAGATGAACTCATGAATCAGTGATGTGGACAGGGGTGGCAGCCCAGATAGCACTCTGCGAAATCTATAAATCCTTTAAGAGCGACTATATTTCTGCTGCCAGTGGTTATTATTGTGTCACAATCAGGCAATTTCATGCTGAAATGTTGGGTGGCCTGTATTGGAGTACTAAAAGAAGAAAAGCTACCAGGAGATTATGGTATCAGCATGCTATATGATATGAAATGTAGGCAGTGAAGTCCACCTGTCTTTATATGCTCTTCTACTTAGTAGTGAGCACTGGAGTATATTTTCTCTAAATTGTAATCTTTTATAACATTTAGTGGCAGTTATCATACAGTTTTAAGAACTAAATCTGTATTTTTTTGTCCACATGCCTTGCCTTAACCATGGGTTCATATGCAACTTGGTAACTTTCAGAACTATATCCCTGACAGATCTTTACAAACATAAAACTTCCCAGTGTTCGCATGCTTAAGATTCAGGTTGGTCAATAGTCCTCATGCACTCCCTTGTGCAGGAGTGAGTAACCAAAATCATGCAGTGGATTGTCTGTAGTCACATGCTCTGACTCTGCATATGCATGCGGAGTGAATAGGTAAAGGTTATTAGGTTTATTAGGACAGATACATCCCATCATTTGATACAGCCACTGACGACAGAGACTGGAAAGCTGTTGCGCAAATAAGTATAAATTAAGTACTTAGTTTTACACAAAAAGTCTCTTTGAATTCACTGGTTCAAGTGTCTTTGAATGCACAGAAAATTTGCTGAATCCTGAGTTACGGTCCCTTTGACTGCTCTTCTGGATGGGTTACACCACTATTTCCATAATTTTGAATGTCTGATCTTGACCTACCACTGCTCATCACTTTCCAGACCACCTCACAGAAAGGCTTCTTGAACTTTTGCCAGCTTTAGACTTTTCCTTATTAAAATCAAATGGATCATGAAGAGATGCAAGAAAAACATGTCAGTTTGTTTTCATGACAAACTCAAGCATATCTGAAAAACACCCTGAGAGTCAGAATATAATCTGACTTTGTCTTTAGTGTTTTAATTAGAATGGTTGACTAGAATCAGCAGGAGAACACTAAAAAAATATTTTCAGTCTAATTTCCTTTATTTGTTTCTCTCAGCATTCAGAGAGTCTCTAGCAGTTAGAAGAAACTGGAAGGAATAATAACTTGTGTGAGGATTTAGACCAGGCTCTGTATTTACTCTTCCTGACTCCTTGGGTAAAAAAAAGTGTAATACAAAATTTTTTGTGTTTAAGATTATCTGATAGGAGCATTTATAAACTATCTGGGTGAGAGATTTTGTAATATTTGGTAGATTCAATGATAAAATAGGATTTTTAGAAATTGGGACTGGCTAGTGAACTACTCAGTGAGAATTTATAGAGTGTATTTGTTTCAGAGAGGAAGTTAATTAATCTCTGTGAATGATTTATACGTTTGTCGTTTGGCTGTTTGGCATCAGATACAAAAAATAAAAAGAAGGGAAAGATCAGAAGTTGTACTTAAGAAGAGTAAATAGTGATGCAAATAATGCCGCTGATAAATTAGCTCAGAGGGAACAGTCCCACTTCCTGACTCTTTTAGTGGTACTTTCTGGGATGCAAAATTTTAGGGTGAGGTTTGGAACTTTCTATTTGTTTGTTTGCATCCTCTGGAAATGTTTAAGTATCCACAATGTAAGGCCAGTGAAACATGATGGAATAATCAAATTTGTTAACCAGTTTTAATTGTGGTTAACCATTCCTAAATATTTTTAGCCAATTTTATTTTTCCTGTAATATTTTTTTTAAATACGTAATGCTGGAGAATCTGGACTCTAATGCCTTTATTGAATTCAGGCTTGAGAAATGGAGAGTGAGAGATGAGATTTTTCCTGTTAAAACAGCTTTGCTTGACAGGATAAATTTGTAAATAAAATATTGCACATCAATAGATCACTTTCCGTTCCATAAACATTTTTAATAATTAAAAAAATCATAGAATTTTACTTCTCAGCATTTAACTTAATCTTTACTCATAAATTATTATAATATATGATTACACTGCAAATTGCTGTAGAAGTAAGCAGGGTATGATGCATCACTTCTGGTCACCATTGATATATTATTTGCTGTTAACGCTTGTTCAAAATCTAAACAATGTAAAATAAGGAAAAGCAGAAAGTTAGTGGTGTGTGAATACAGTGAAAAGTTTTGGTCATCTGCTGTAGAAACCAAGAATAGCTGTGAGGTAGAGCCTGCTACTCCGTGATGTGAAGCTGACAGGCTCTGAAATTGCCAGACTTCATTCAGTCCTTCTGTAAGCATGCCAGTGTGTGTAAGAATATTATTTCTAGCACTGATCAAGAAAAGGTAAAATACAAGCTTTGCCTCTGGTCTTAAGGGTGGTAACAGTAGGGCAGATGCTGCAATCAAGTACAGTTCCATTAAAATCACTAGCTCGTTCAACTTCTTAGATATTAAATATATGGAAAATTGCTAAGATACCACCAATAAATAATGCTTATGAAAAAAACTGATTCCTAGAAGCCTAGAGTAGACTGCTGGACACCACACATAATACCTTCTGGCAACCAAGGTAGTCTAATCAGCCAAACAAATTCTGATTTAGAAAATCTAAATTAAAGTCTTTAGTGTTGGGTTTGGACTGGATGTATTGGAAGCTAAAATTTCCTTTGAGTGACCAAAGTTCTCAGAAAAATAAGATCAGACTTTGCCTTTATGTACAGACTGTAATACTGTAATTAAATCCCATTATTCCCTAAGGGATCAGATATAGTGATACCTGCATGTTTGCAAATGCAGGTGCCGGTGTGCTTACACAAATGTTGTGTGCATGCACACACACACACACATTGGTATCAAGCTGGTTTGTACCATTATAGCTGATTCAGCTTCTGTGATGACAATAATTCGAGTCTTTTGAAAAAAAATGTAACTTTGTTAAAGACTGCTAAATCTATAATCATCTTCAGTGTGTAAATGGAGAGAAATTTCTCCCTGATGAGAATGTAGAATCTAAGCCTTGTAAGAGAGGAATCATGTAATCTCATTCTCTCTCTCTCTCTCTCTCTCTCTCTCTCTCTCTTTTTCCCACACTTCACTTTTCTTACGAAGTGATATATCTTGGACCCTTGAATCCAATTAGGGATGATGTGCGTGACAACTAATAAAGTACTGCTGGGGTGGTTCCATGTCTGAGTGTGGTGAAAGACTGCATTTCTCTCCCTCTATATACATGAATCTTGCCACATTGAGAATTATTCATTACTGATATGAAATAATAAATATCAAAAGGCCAGAAAAGATCTCTGCAATAGGTTAGTCATTTCTGCACAGTAATTGCAAACTAGGCTTTCTCCATGTGATAGGAAGTTAAAGAGAATGAGAATTCACTACTTTCCTTAAAGGCTGGGGGGAAGAAAAGGAAAAACCACTATCTTCTGCTGTGTAAGTTTAAAATATTTTAGGAGCTGCCTAGTAAAAATAGGGAAAACATAGCAGATATTAAGAGCACAACAGCATCTGTCTTAAATGAATCATTTGTTGGAAAGTCTTTTAGAAAGGGGAGCTTTGAAAGGCTGTTACACAGTTCATATAGGAGATTTGTTTAGGGTTCACCCTAGAAGGGCTTCTTACTCAGTACCCTTGAATTAAATACAGGCTATATTCATTCAAGGATGAGGGTGGGCTGTATTTTGCAAATATCATAATATATGAACCTTGTATTTTAGAGGTTGGCCATAGTGTGACAGTGAGGATACAGAATGCCTATGCACTGTCCTCTCTGCCAAGTGCTCATGAAAGGAACATGAGTGGACTTTGTCTCAAAAAAAAAAAGAGTGACACGAGTTGAGGCTGGGTAGGAACAGTTTGCAACTGCAATTGAAAGCAATCAGAAGATTGCAATTCTACTATTTGTTTTGTCAGCAGTATCCTTCAGAAAGCCAGGCTTATAGCAACTTTCTGTCTGGCTTTCTGAAAGGAGTATCTCCCCAGGGTGAATAGCCTTTGATAATGGAAAGAGATGCTTTTGGGATTGCCTGTGACACTAAGGCTTCGTTCTGTTTTCATTCTAACACACCATCAAACCCCATGAAATATTTCTAAATGCAAAAACTTCCAAAAGCTGTTCTATTTATAACTGTAATAAAATGACGTCTCTCTAAGTACATTTCCTCTAAATTTTTAAGTTGTGTCATGCACCCAGGCTATGATAAATTAAAGAGAACCTTACAACTCATGGGAAACAATGAATGATATTCAGCTGAATAACAGTTCAGATTCCTTATAATTTCTTAAAATATTTCTTACGCCTCTATTATTTTGGTGCACTTCTCTGCAGGTGGAATTACATTTTGATTTTTGCTGTTTCTCTCTGCTGGTTAAACCTTCTATTTATTTCATAGCCTTGGAACTTTTGTTTTTGTGTACATATATTGACTCTATAAACATGATTCAATTATTTCCTGTAGGAGTGTAATGAATAATGCATGTCTCTGGGTCTTGGAATACTTAGCCTCCAAATAGGAGGTAAGGTAAACTGTGGAAGTACAGCAGTTTTAGCAGTAGTCAGCTACCAGTGGAAAACAAAACAAACTTTTAGAACAAGTCATCAGCAGGGTAGGGCAGGATGCTTTTGACTTCTGCTTTTGAGATTAACTTCTTTCTCACAGACCCCTAGGTGCTTGTGGTAGTAGTGACTGTTGACTTTTGAAGTTCCCTGGAGACCAGTTTACACTGCTGAAGCACAGATGTACCATCTATTAATAGTTAATTTATCCTTCCTGGATTGCCAAAATACGTGTCAGTTTGGGGTCTGTGGTATGAATTTGTTTGTGGTGTTAGAACTAGTGAACCAGAAAAACTAAATTGTTTCCAGTTACAAATCCCAAAGTTTTCCCAGGTAGGGGTAGTCACGATTTATCAAGAATATCAGAGTAAAGACAGACAGAAAGAGAGAGAGAGAGAGAGAGAGAGAGAGAGACTATGGAGTGTCAAATACAACATGCTTTTTATTTTATATGAGATAGAATCATAAATCTTTTAGCATAAATCTTATCATCTGAGAAGAGCAGCACAGTGGCAAGTTCTCAACAAAGCCTGGATCATTAAACTTTACGATATGTTTACAAATAGCACTAAAGAGATGATTCTTAAGAACATCAAGACCAAAAATGAAAAGACACTCTGATATGCCTGTTGTGGTTAATGCCTTGCACCACAACGTAGATAACTGCATTTTCATTCCTCGTCCTCATCCAAGGGAAGAAGACCCCACAATGACAGGAGTAACATCTAAAACTGACTAAGAATTTTGCCTGTTAGGCTCTCCAGGGTATCTCATTTCGAAGTGTAGATGTTCAAGCAGCCATATTGCCAGGTGAGTGAAATGAGAAGCAATTGTGATTCTCCATGAAGTTGTATAGGATAAGGAAAAGCTGCAGGATTTTGCCAAGCACTACTCAGTGCTTGCTCCCAATGCACACGGAAACCCTACTAGCTTACAAAAGGCTTCAGCATTGAAAGAGAGATGCAAATTAAGCCAAGGATTACGTTTTGGCTTTAGTCAGCTAACAGCATATGCTGATGGAAATAACTATCCGGATTCATCAAGCCCCACCAGAAAGCTGGGAAAGCTTTTTAGCTCCCAGGTTTTTTTATAGAACAGCAGTAGGTTTTGTTAGAGAGCATTTATAGAAAGGGCCAGTACTGTGAAAAGAAAAAGAAACATCTTATGTGCCATACACCCTTATGAACACAGTTGAGTTATCCCTGTATTTTCTCAATTTCTTCTCACAAGATACTGCAGACTGTATAGTCCCTATCACATGTCTTTTGTGGTAATTTTATTCACAAGCAGAAGCAAGCAGTAGTCAAACTGGCAAACAGTGGTTTTAGTTTGCATCTGCTCTGCCAGGTTTCCATGCCAGGACAAACCCTTTTGAACTCGGTGACAGGAAAGTAAATATATGGAAATCGATTTCCAGCAAAGCCACTGTTATCCCCTCTAATGGACCACTGTCCAAAATTGTACAAACAAGAGCTTTCCTTCAGCTTTTCAGGAGTTGGCTTTACACAGGGTTGCGCTCACAAGACTACGGATGTCCATGAGTTTCATGCCAGCCTTTTTTCTATTGGATATGGCTTAGAAATCCCGGGACCTCACAGTAATTTTAGTTCTCAGTTAGACATGAGCCCAGAGTAAAATATTCTGTGTGATTTTTTTCATTTTTGCTGGGCTTATACAATCTGCCTCCAAACCTGACTTTGGCAATTAGCTCTTTATAATGACAGAGTCTGTGATAAGCACAGTCCCACTGCTTCAGGTACACAAAATGCAGAATTGGTGTTTGCAGAGATCACTAAATGGCTATATCTGCTAACCATGCTCTTTGTGGTCTGGAAATTCAGTAACGAAACAACTAAAATTATCATATGAAGTTGGCCATTCTTTCCATTGCATAAGGATATTTGAACACACATGCTATCTCTGAAAGATGTTATATAGTGATAGTTCTTTGAAGATCATTTTGGAGAAATTGTACTATTTTGTTCATTACTCGTTACTGAAAAAGTCACTGAGATTGTTTCTCGACCTGATAGAATATATTGACCTAGTGGAACTGTGAGTTTCTAGCATCAGAGAAAATTTTTTTCATCTATGACTTTCTCTGTGAGAATAAGAGATAAGGAAAACTTTTTGTAATCTCTTAGTTCAGGCATTTCTTTTTTGAAATATTGTTCAAGCCTGAAGGAGATGAAGGAACTATTCTAAAAAATTAAATCCAAGTTTTCGAGTCACCTGTTTTAAGTCTTCATATTTCAAGAGGTTTCTTTCAGTGAGAAGTAATTGCGGGTCAATACCAAGAATAACTGCAGAAAAACTTAAAAAGCACTTCCAGGGAATTTACTGTCCCCTGATATTTGCCCAGTGCTGCTTGCAAAAGCCCATTCACAGGTCAGTCTTAACACTAAGAGCCTACCAGATCTGGCTTAATTTTTTCACTGCTGCTGTTGACATCTCCTACTGAAAACCAATAGGAGCAGCACATATTTGGCACTTCCAAAATCAGTGTTTTGCTCAAAAACAAGCAAAAGTACTATAGCTCCGCACTTTCTGGTGGTTGTAGCCTATGCAACACACAGAGAACTGTATGCTGCTTTCAGCAGCAGCTTTTTCTGGTGAATTATCATATTCATTTTATTAATGGAAAATTCTGCTAAATGAACTCACCCTCTCTGACCTCCTACAAAGTGTAATGTGTTAGTCCTAATCGGGGTAACAGAAACTCTTCAGCTTTGTCCTGTATGTATTAATGCTAATGAAATTCAACAAATGGCTGGTTTCAGGGAAGGCAATGAAAGCAGAGGAGAGGGCAAAGGCAGTAATGAGCCTGTAATTATTTGTGGAAATAAAGGAAGGAGATTTCTTACACGGGAAAGAAATCTCATGTAAAGACAATAGTAATATAAATGGTAAGACTACACGCAATGTTTTTCAAAGTTGTGTAAGGAAGAAAGGGGATTAAAAGAGGAATTAGCAAGAGCTGAAACAGCTGTTATTTATGAGTTAAGACTATTAACAGAGTCAGTGCATTATCTGTGCTACCACCAATCTTTAATGTAATGAAATAGAAACTTTATCTCATTAAATATCATACAAGAGCCTCTCTATCTCTATCTCTAGTGTACTCTGTGTGCTGTAGTAAGAAAAAAATTTCCTTCACATTTTTTTAAAACCAGCTAATGCCATATCTCAAGTACCTCCTTTTTCTTTTGCCTAGACAGAAATGCTGGTAATGTTCTGTTAAAATAATTCCTAGCCAAGGCATGATGTTGCTTATTATTATATTGTATTGAAGTAAGCCATGATTTTTAATTACTTATGGATCTAAGGTGGTGTCTCTAAACTACAATGGCGAGGTCTCAAGACACATCAGTTTCTATAGAACTGCTGGCAAACAACTTCCAGTATTGCAGTTAATATTCCATCTATATATGTTCTGACCTGAGCCCTCACGAAGGTCTAACATTTTTCTTTTTTTCCCTTTTTTTTTTCCTTAATGTAATCTCTGCATTGTTGTACCATTCATATGTGTCATGTCACTTTGACTCTTTTCTGGCTGAGAGAGCAAAAACGAGCTTCTATTAAAGTTAGGTTAATGCCAGTCCTGATCAGCCAGTGCTGTGAAACGATGCAAGGCTAACACCTCCTCTTCCAAGCTGAGGTCACTGCAGAGAGCAATGAGATTTTTTTTGTACCAAAAGCATGACTGACATTTTTTCCCACTTTTCAACATTTCCAGCTGAGAGTGAAAAGGGGTTTTCACAAATGAAATAAACCATCTGCTTTCTCCACTCATACACAAATAACCCTTTCATTCAATGGGGACACCAGATATATGCTGCTTGCTTTGAAGTAATCTGTGAAGTAGGGCAAATGGGGAAAGCAGGTGAGCGAAACTGGCAACCATAATCTCTTATCTTTCTTTTCCCATAAAAGCCTGTCTATCTTCAGAATTAACAGGTATTGTTGATTTAATTACATCCATCTCTGTAAAAATATCAACAGGAGAGCACAATTTAAAGTAGGCAATGCCTTTTCTAGCTTTGAGTATTTTCATACATAGTAATTCCTTCCATATCACCTTCTACCCAAGGATCTTGGAGAACATTTTAAAACTGGGCCGGTATTCTAATCTTAACTGGCTGGATATCCCAGCGTTGCATACAAGTCAACAGAAGCAAAAAGAGAATTTGGACCTACTGCAAAAGTATCTGTGGGTTTGATTTCTTAAAGCAGAAGTCTCTGTCCCTTCCTTTGACTGCTGGTGCAGATGGAAGTTGATGGTGTGATTCTCACCTTTAACCCCTCTTTTGAATGCAAATAGATGTTATCAGGTGTGTTGGGAAGGTGGTGCATAATGCTTATGGAAAGCTTTTGTATTTTATGACCTCTTTGGCAATTGCTTAGGAAGACACAAACCTTATTTGGCACAGCAATCTTGTGTTCTGCCTATCTTGAGCTGAACTTTGCTTGAAACTGAGTAGAGGGCACCTCCCCAAACGACCACCATTTACTCAGGTCTGTAAGGCTCCTCTTAAATGCTGCTCATTATCTTTGTTTCCTAGTAGAATTAAAATGTATAGGTGTGTAAGAAATAGTACTGGTATAAGAGGTCAGAGAATTACCTATCACAAAGGAAAACACTAAAATATAAAATCCCTTGAAGCAGAAGAGCTCATTCTTCTTTCCTTATGATATTGCATTTTTTCATTTTCTTTAATGAAATGTTGAACTTCTATTAGTGTTTTAAAGGTTTTGCAATCAGCTGTAGGAGAACATCTGAAGGTAAGCTGTTGAGGTTTGACCCCAGTTGGTAACTAAGTACCACACAGACGCTCATTCACTCTCCATCTCCTGCACAGCACACACGCTCCTCACTGTGTGGAGGAGATTCAGAAAGAAAAGGTAAAACTCTTGGGTTGAGATAAGAACAATTTTATAATTAATACAAAATATGATAATAATACAATTATACTACTAGTAAAAACTATAATAATAATAGTAATGATAAGGAGAGGAAGAGAGAGTAACAGAGCACAAGAGAATCAAGAGATGCACGATACAATTGCTCACTACCCACCGACTGATACCCAGGCTGTTCCCAAGAATTCCTTGTTTATATACTGAGCATGGCATTCTGTGTTATGTTATACCCCTTTAGTCAGTTCAGGTCAGCTGTCCTTTCTATGCTCTCTCCCAGCTTTTTGTGCAGCACTTCACCATCAGAGCATGAGACATTTAAAAGCCCTTTAATTAAATAGCAACAGCCAAAACATCAGTGTGTTAACAGCACTGTTCTCGTATTAAATCCAAACCACAGCACTGTAGCTGTTACTAAAATGTACTCTGTCCCAGCCAAAACCCAGACAGTTTCTACTCCTTATTCCATCCCATTTGTGTCTTGCATGACCTTTCCTGACCTTTGGTAGATATACACACAGATATCATTCCCTTAGTCCATGGACCATCCCTGTAAAGGCCCGTTGTGTTCATGGGCAGGCAGGGGTTCATCCGTCTCTAGGAAAGCAGGGCTCCATCATGTGTAAAGGTGAATTGGGAAGGCAAATGCCATCACTCTGAATATTCCCCCTTCTTCCAGCTTTATTTACTTATGTCTTATGTATGGAATATCCCTGTGGTCAGTTGGGTCATGTGCATGTGGTCATGCACCCCTCACCAGTGTGGCAATATGGAAAGGAGGAAAGGCCTTGTCTCTGTGAGAGCCCTGCTCAGCAATAACAAAAACACGTCTACATCATCAGCCCTGTTTTCACTGCAAATCCAAAACATGGCCTCATATTAGCTACTATGGAGACAATTAATTCTACTGCAACCAAAACCAGAACACAGGTTAACAAGGATGAGACTGGCTTTTCCTCTTCCATAATTATCCACTGACCTGGTTTCTAAAAATAATGCTCTTCACCTTGGAGCATTTGTCACAAAGATTAGTGCTAGTGCTGGAAATTACAGTTCTAGCCTATGCAGGCTAGAAGATATATTTTAACAGTAAAGTCTTATAGTGATCTAGAGTTATATAGGTTCATAAAAAAGCAAAGCAAACCAAATGAAAACAAACAAAAAAACCCCACCACTATTTTGGCACTTATGTGACAAAGTAGAAAGAAAGGCAATGTGGTTGCAATAGTTCTCCTTCCTTAAGAGGCAAGATGCTATTCCTCTTGTAGCTATGCACACTGGAACAGAAGGCTCTGTGAAGTCAGTCTAAAGATAGCAGCCAGGCTGAGCTTGTGCCAATCTGGAGACTGTGTAAACAGATTACAGAAGCAATCAAAGGCCCCTGTGCACACACTTAATTCATAGACTTGTGCGTGATTCCACGTTACTCAATGTGTGTCTAAATATACCTGAACTGTAGTAGATGGTCTATAAATTGTGTACAAGAAATTCAATGCATGGAGAAGTCAAAACCAACTCCATATTAGATCTGCTGGGAAAAAGAGGATGTTGCTGAAAGAGTTTTCCTGATTTGTCAGCCAAAGTGTCATGGACGAATTCTCAGAAGTGGTTGGATGGTATTTATGGGGTGAAAAGAAAATAACAAAAAGAAATCCAGAGAAGATTTAATTAATGGGATCCTCACAGCATCAGTAAATGGCAATTTTTGTATAAGAGAAAGAGCCTGCTAAAATGAGCCAGAGTAATTACAGGACTGTAAAGTTCTCATTATACTCTATATGTTCTTTGTCAAGGGAGATTTAGAAGAAAGTTTTCATTCATTTGTTTTTGTTTGATTTAAGAAGCTGTTTGATGACTGCTTGGTGGTACAAGGATGTATGGGTGTAGCAATTTTCAGACATTATATATCAGCGGAGAAGGATGCTAGTTTTTCTACTGACGTTATGTTTGGGTTTTATGGTTGTAACTACCTTCTAAGGAATACATCAGTTTTCCTTGAAAGGATCTGAGCTTAAGATCTCTACTGCAATCTCAATAATAATGGAATACTCTGGATGAAAGCTTCCAGTGATGACCCTGAATGAGACACTGAAGTGGCATTTCTGTATTTCCAGAAAAGAAACAGGAACTTATGTTCTGCAGTAACCAGAGACTGTTGACAGTGACCAGAAACAGCTATCATCTCAAAATTATGCCTGTTAATAACTGCCAGAAAAGCCTTTCAGAATTCAGAGGGATGGTTCAAATTCAAGTCCTGAAACCAACATTTTTTTGACTGTTTTGTTCCTAATCTTGAGCTGGAAGAGCCCTAAACATCAATTTCATTTACCTCAGACTAATGTTTTTGTACCTGACTTCTCAGTACAAAGGTGCCACGAGCCCTCTCTTGGTGATAATTCTGCTGACAACTCCTGAAGCACAGGAAGGTGTGAGTACGCAGAGCCCAGGTTAGTCTTTTCTCCTGAATGAAATTCTGCCACAACACTGCAAAGCAACATCCACGGTGAGTACTGAGGGACCTGAGCTGCCATCAGCTGTGTTGTATCCCAGCCTGCATATACAAGGTGCCTCTGTTCTACTGGATTCCTTTTTTCTCAGTTACTATCTGCCATCAAAAGGTGTCTTTAGCTTAACAAAGGAATTCATATATCAAGTGAAAGATGTGTCATTACACTTACAAAAATATATAAAAAGCCCTTGAAAGGTATACAGTACAAATTTTAGCATTTCGTCTGTTTACAAAACTTAGCTTTTCATTGTTCTCAGGTCAAATGCAACTGAGGGTCACTTGCAGAGAAAAACAAAACATCTAAACAAGCACTTCCTGCCTTCCAGTTGCAAATCTATTCCTTAATATGCTTGGCAACTGCCTCTTAAAGGAAGAAGATTATTGAAAGAAAATGTGATATCCATGAAGCAAGGCTGGCTTTAAACAGATAACTGTTTTGTATTAATTTGGTCCAATTCTAAAAGCTGTGGAGACCATTCTCAGACAGGGACAAGTTTTGTAAGTAGGCTAAAATGGCACCTAATTGAAGAATAGAGTTAGTGAAAAAAAAAATCCGGAGTGTTCCTTCCAGGTCTAATGCTATAAATAATTTCAGTTGTGAATGTTTACATAGCACTTTCAACATGTAAAGTGCTTTTCGTGCAGCATTGTTATTTATTTAGCACATACAGTAGAACAGCAGAGTTTTCTAAGGGGATATATTTTAAATTGAACAACTTAAAAAATGTTTAAAGGAAAAAGAAGAAACCATACTAAGTTTCTCAAAAGGAAAAACCAACAATGATAATTTTCTTAAGAAAAGATCCGCTATTAAACCTAGGGGAACTCTAAATAATTTTTGTTATTATTTATTTAGAAATGAACAATGCAGTTTTGAAAATATAAAGAATATATGGGCCTCTTCTCTGTAAAAGATTTGCAAATACTATATTGCTTTTCCTTAGTGAGACCTTAGACATTCTGTGTTGTGTAGAAACCAGTACTCATCACCTGCTGCAGGAGAATTTCTATAGGTATAATATTACTATTGGAGTGATGGTATGGGTAAATATTTACATTTCATTAATCACAATGGAATTAATCATGAGCTGGGATACATTTCTCTAATAATTAACCTTTCCAAACATTTAAGCTACTTTTCTTTTGAGTAGTTTAATATGTTATAGATAAAAACAGGAATGCAAGCACCATTTCAAACGCCTGCTTTTCTCAAAATAAGCCCAAAACTCCCAAAAAACCCAACAACCAGAAAAAAAAAAAAAATTGGAA
Organism: Edolisoma coerulescens; assembly: GCA_013397115.1. Taxonomy (NCBI): domain Eukaryota; kingdom Metazoa; phylum Chordata; class Aves; order Passeriformes; family Campephagidae; genus Edolisoma; species Edolisoma coerulescens. The sequence goes on from VWZW01001649.1 coordinate 1,093,457, forward strand.
GAATGTTGCTAAAAGTTCAAAATCTTTTTACATGGGGTAAAACGGTATTTTTAATTTCATTTGTTTGCTGAGGAAGTAAGATTATGATAACAGAGCATTTTGTTTGTTTGCTGGACCAATATGATACCATTCTCCTTTGTCTCAGTACTTCTGACCATCTTATAATCAATTTTCAATCTGAAAACAGAAACTCTTATGAAGTAGTGAAAATAAAGGAGGGAAAAACATGGCACTCTTCAAAAGAATAGAAGTGTTATTAACTACTGTATGCTTTTGAGCAAATTCTGATGATACTTTGTGCTTAATACTACTTCTCCTTGAGGCTCCAACTGGGTGTAATAATCTTCACTTTCTTTCCAAAAGTGCTCCCTGGTACAAGTCATAGGAGGTATTAAACATCTGCTGTTTTCCACTCAATTCCAAATATACTTTAGTGTTTCAGGGGTAGAAATTGAGCTGAATTATGGCTGGTTTTTTTCACAAGTGCAGCAGAAGTGACAGGTCATGAAAAAGCTTTCCCAGTGATAGATCTTCTCTTCTGGATCAGTTTGTTCATACTTCTTTAGCTGTCTGCAAAGAATCTTTGAAAGCAGAATATACAGAACTTACAAGTATTAAGCAAGTATTTATTGATTAATATAGAAAAGATTTCTAGGATTTAGCAATCTGTCAGGCTAACCCTTCATGTATTCACCTCCTCTGACACAACGCCTGAAGAGCCTTTGCTGCCCAGAGAACCCCAGCCAAATGGGAAAGGGATGGCCTCTGTAGCTGCTTAAGTTAGTTCTTCCCTGTTGCTGAGGTGTAATTTTCAACCAGCTCACCAGCACAGGTTGATGACGTGATGTGATGACCCAAAAACCCAACCCCAGCCACATTCACAGGGTTTTTTCCCACAGATATTCATACATGCCCATGGAGGAATCTCTTTCTTAGCTCCCTGATTTGATAATGATTTCATCTTGACAGCGTAATTTCTTGATTTCTTATCCTTCTATGAACTTCCTCAGAGCTCTTCCTCAATAGTTTGAGGTTTCGGGTCTTTGCAGTGTCAGAGCTGAGCCTGTGGTCCTTGGTTCACAGGCAGCAGGGAGAAAGCAGTGTGAAGGATATAGCAGCTACTACAGAGAGAGAAGTCTACAGCAGGAATAATACAGGGGTTTTTCTGCTCCCTGTACATGAAGGCTGAACAAAGGTCTTAGTCTCCCAGTGGCGATGTAAGTGAACAGAAAGAAAATGTAGGTCTTAATAAGTAAATGTTCCTGGGCAGGAGAGTATGATTGAAGAGCTTTAGGAAAAAGGAAAGTGTATCATATGTGGTATAAGAGAGAGGTTGTTACCTGTTATTCACCCCTAGGAGATAATACCTCCTCTGTTCTCTTCATTCTGCAGAGGCTTTCAGGCGAACCTTTCCTCAGAGTATTTTTCTGTTCATGTCTCTCAGCAAAATTCCATCAAGTTTTTTAGCAACTCTCAAGAGACATCTGAGCCCACAATTGAGAAAAGTGTTTTGGACAGAAGCAATATGAAGAGATTCCAGGTTTCATCTGACTCAACTCTTGCTTGTAGGTTACAGCAAGTTCTGCATTCATAATTTCTGATATATGATACCTGAAGTGATGGTGAAATTTCCAGTAGTTAATTGGCTTTTTGGAAATTTTTAAATTTTAAAATCTCCGATAAACTAACACATGATTTATACAGGGAAGCAGTGTTATAATTACTCTCTCTGAAGCCTGCAGTCCCTTTCTACCGTTTCTGCATTTCTACTACTCTCTTACCCTGATCACAGGGTACTAGTTTACTGTATTAAGGAGATTGAACTATGAAATGTTTGTTACGTATTTGTAGAGACTTTGCATAAAGTTCTTGTAAAAAGCATGAAGCCATATGAAAACATAGCAAACATTTAAGCCTTCAGTATAAGACCTAAATTTTATCAGGCCTTTCAACATAGGCAAATTGAGATTTCTTCAGGTGAATTTAAGACTTAGCTAGAAGCAACAGAGGCTCAGAGTGCATAGACTTGATAAGTATCTGATGGTAGAGCACATGTATGGAAAAATCTTTAGTGCATACCATTTTCCTTTCGCTGTCTCTTTCCTTATATTTCTTTTCTAACTTTTTCTCTTTCTTCTTTTCTTGCATAATAGACATGTTGCAGTAGTCAGAAAGACCTGCGGGAACACTTGTGTGTTTTACTTCAAGTCCCCTTTACAACATCCTCTCTGAAGAAAAGAATTCTAAAGGGGGCTAAATATTATTCATCTGAATGTAACTTGGTGATCATTTTTTCTTAGCTCCTAACCAGAACAAATATTAGTTCTAGTCAATCTTCAGGGATCTTCTTAACACAGCAAAGTAGTTGTTACTGTTTGTGCAATTTTCAGTCATATTTGCTTATTTTATTTAGACTTTGGATTGTCTAATTTCTGGATCTTTTCTTTTTAGACTTCACTAAGTCTTCCAGACACCTCTATTATTTTAAAAAAAAAAAAAAGCCTTTATTGTAATTTGTCTGAAAGATTTAATTTCTGTATGATTTTTTTTACCTTTGTTGTATAATAGAGGATATAGGATCATTCAATGCAAATTTTCATTCTAACATGGCATATCCATTCTCAGAGACAAATACAGCAATCTAGCAGTTGCCTTAATATTCAGAGCTTTATTAGCATTATGCATTTTGAATTTTTTATCAAATACTTTAAAAATGGAGGTAAAAACAACTCATCAAAGAAAAAGTCTTGTAAAATAGTACTGAGCAGTTAGAGGAGCTAACTGCTGACCTAAATCAGCCATAAGAGCAGGCATAGTGAACTACCCCTTCCCCTTGCCTGGGCTGATACTTAAGGACCAATCTTTTAATAGTACACATATTCCAGAAGTTTACTTGAAGCACCCCAGAAGGTGCAGAGAAATAGCCAAAGGTCATTGCAGAGAGATGTAAACACTGAACACCATTTCAGATGTTTTTATTGCAGACCCGGGGGAATAGATGTGTACAATGTTTGTATTAGTCAATGCTTTTCCCATTTGAATTTAAAGAAGTCCTTACAGTTGTTCCCATTTGATTATGACGTTGTTCATTTGGAAGGTATAAATGCACTGTTCTAGTTAAAGCATAGGTGATCTTTGCCAGGCTCTGTGCTGCTTCTCTCAGTGGTTTCGTGACATGAGATTGGCATTCCTAGGCACTAATAGCAGCTTCACTTGCAGCTACCTCCAGAGGCAGTGTGCTAAGCTTCACGTCACACTTAAAAGTATGACAAACGCAGAAGCAGGGCTCGCCTGAAAGCAAAGGGCTCAGTCCCCTGGTGAGCTGAAAAGGGAGTTCGGGGTTGTCATGAGCAGGAAGCAAAAGAAAGGCACAGAGTAAAGCTTGGATCACACGCTGTCTCTGTGAGCTGAGATCTCCACCGGAGAGCAAGCCCTGCATGTGCTGTGGGGAGGTTTAACTTTATCTGTGTCATGTCACACTGGCATTACATGCATCTTATTTCACTTAAGTGGCTGAATGTAGCTGGATTGTTCCTGCTGCTGAAGAGAGGACGAGTCTGGGGGGAATATCTACACCAAATGACCTAAAGTATGTGACTGGCACTGGGCACAGTATTTATTCTCTCAGGTGTTACTTGGGCAGCCACAGGTCTTCATCCGCTAGCTTCTGCCTCATACTCTGACATGGGCTTATATTGGATTACTGACAAAGAAGAAACCTACATGCAGGATGTCTGGAATTGTATTTTAATGCTCTTGACACAGTAAGGTGATCCTGTTCCAGAATCACTTGAAAAACTCTATCTAAATAAGGAGAAACAAGAACAGATTGCTACATCTTCATCTTTATATGCATTGTTACAAAGGACTTGACATCCCATATGATTTTCTTTTACTTATGTTCTGTTCTGTGTTTTCCAAGAATTGTGCTACGTGCTAGGTTTTTTATCTTAATTGTTATTTTAAGAACAAAGCCAATCATCACTCTCCTAAGTGTCTTCTTGTTCCTCTGTGCCAAATTCTACACTTTTGTTCCTCCACTTTGTAACACATGGCATCCAAAAAATCTGATCCTGGCTTACTCACTTTCCCAGGTGATTCTCATGTCACTTTGTTAAAGTGTTACTGCTTTAGTAGCAAAGAGTAGAAGAAGTTTTAGTTTTCCATCACCTCTTTAGCATTTTGGTTTCCAATTTAATGCTTGTTTTACCTCTGTAACAAATTAAAAACATCCTGGTTAATAAATTGTGTTGTGCAATGCCTTACACTTCTTATGCTGTTAATATGAACGATCGTAATAGATGCTATAAGGTCAGTAAAGATAATGTTGATTACTATTCATTAAATTACTCACATCTGAAATAATTGTACCCTTCCCCATGGTTCAGTTCTAAGACAGCTTTATTTAGTCAGCTGGTACTTTCTGATAATTCTGTCTTCATGAATATTAATTATCCCCTCAGACAATAGTTTCAATCTTACCTTTAATGCCTTTTATATAAGATATTTCAGTGTGCCACTACTGCAGTATTTGAGCTGTAAGACATTTCTGAGGGAGAGGTAAGTGTTAGGCTTCAAGAGCCCTTGGCTTTGGCAGTGAAGTTTTCTCTGCAAACCTGAATTCACACATTGCTTAGTTCTTTCTCTGCAGCAGTGTGTCTGTGAAGCTTCTCTATGAAAGATGTAATGTGCAGTTTCCACCTCTCTCTTTGCAGAGCTGGAAGCTTTTAGGTTACTGTCTTGCCCTATATATTTTGTTATAAGAAAAAGGGACTTGCTACAGATATCCTCGGGTTTTTTGATGATAAACTTAACAACAGTTTATAGGCTATACTCTGTATTATAACAGCAGAACAAGGTCTTTTTTTTTTTTTAAGTAATTTTCCCTTGCAAGATTTAAAGCATGAATATTGAAAATGTGATTTAAATACACTATTTTATCAGCTGTAGGATTGATGGGTAAGATACAGATGTACATTACTGTAATAGGATATGTATTTCTGTACAAAGACTTAGAAATTATGAATCCCTCTACATAATAATGGGGGATATCCTCCAGTTTCCCAACTTCTAGAAATGTTTCCTAGTGGTTTAAGTGAAGGTCTGAGACCTAAAAGTCAGTATGACTCGCAGAACATATGAACTGCACACTTTCTGTATCACAGCAAGAGGAAGGTGGGTACAGAGCTAGACAAGAAATTCTGTGTCATCTTTACAGTCCTTGGAAACTGCAGGCAACAGAGGAAATGCAAATAACAAATAGCAGTAGTTCTTTCTTATAACTAATTACATTTTTTCCACGGTTGTTCTTGTTCAAAGGCTTTTTTCAGAACATCAATTTCTTATCGGCTAGAAACCTTCCTCTTAATATCTATCTTAAATTTATTCATAGACTGTTTATACTCATTTATTCTTTTGCCAAAATCATCCTTAAATTTTATAGCTCTTTGCTTTCCCTGGTTCTTATTCACTTGAACAAATGGTAGAGAACAATAAACACCCCTCTCCTTTTTCTGGATTAAACAGGCCAATCATTTTTAGTATGCTAAATCAGGGTCTCCAGTCACCTGTTTATCCTTGTAGTGTTTTTGTGCAGGTGTTCTTTTCCAAACTGATCTTTCTTGAATGGCATATCAGGTTGACTATGAGCAAATAGCAATTTCAGACACTCTGACTTGCAGCACACAGGTGTTTGTTTAAATTAAAGGCTGAAAGCTGCCATCGTCAGTGGTAATCTTACAGGATTAAAATAAACAAGTCCTCAAATGTTTTGAGACAAGGGGATCACTGTTTTAAAAGATAGAACGGAAGATAGAAGATGATATCTGCTCCTTCCCTGAAATCTCAACCATATCCATTTACTTATTTTAATAATAGACATTTGGCAAAGCTTTTGAGGCAACACCGAGTCTCCTGGTTACAGGGCTTGTACTGCAAACATGCAGGTCTTTTCTGCATGCAATTTTGTAACACAGTAACGAATAGCACCACATTAGTTAAGAAAGCAGGCTCCTAAAATGCATATATTACATTGCAGCTGAAACACAATTGGAAAACAACCAGCCTATCTTTTGTAGCTGGAAACTAGAGACACCAACAATTGTTATACAGAAGGAAAAATAAAACAATTAGCAACAGTTACAGAGGCTTTTCTGGGTGTCTCCTGTCTGCTGATGCCAAAGGCACTTTAGTGTTCAAAAACCTCCGATTACAAATTATTTCATTCATTATTTTTTAGTTCAGGTTTTATAAAAATGCAGTTGTCTCCTTTCAGGACAATGCTACTTCAGTGTCAGCAATCAATATACAGAGAGATGAGTGCTAACCCTATACACTATATATTGGTGTGAAATCAGACAAGCAGTTATCACAATCAAGAACAAGAGAATTCAAAGTGCATGGTTGTAGCTGGTTTTGACAATTTCTGCACAGTTACATATAATACAGGGGAGAATATACCTTGCAAAGCTAAAACACTGCTCCAGTGCAGCAGCAGAAGGAACAACTTGATAATTTTTGAAACATATAGAAAGGCTTAGATCTCTTAAGTCAGTTTCCATAAAAGCATTATCTTACTATGATCTATTTGAGCAAAAACCTTATGCAATGAACTTCTATTTTTTTTTCTTGTTTTAGACATAGAAGTTGTTTGGTGAGTAAATATCAAAACCTACCAAAAAAGAGTTCTTAGCACAAGAAATGCTGAAGTTTTTCTTTTCCAAAACTTGAGACACAGACACCCAAAAGAACATGTAACTGTTCAAGACTGGCAAATCTGAAGGAGACCATGTAAATGGAAAATAAGGCTTTTTATATTTTTTCTTCCTTTGAGCTCTGATTCCCTTTTTTTCTTTCTATTATTCTATTATCAAGTAACGAATTTGCATTACAGAAATGGAATCTTATTTTCCAGCAATGCTTTTCTATAGTTACATCACTGAAACTTCCTATTCCTTGAAAATGGAGATTATCTGAAGACTTTTCTTTTGAACCAAATATTTTCTAGTTTGGGAGGGTGGGAAATCAAGTTATTTAATCTTTTCTCACATATGGAAATTCAATGCAAATTTTTAAATAAGAACCAGACAATTTTCACAATAAATTCCAGCCTTGTAAGTGGTATCACAAGTTTTTATCTATTTCTCTCTCAAAACCCAAGATGCACAGTCATTTTGAAATTCTTGTTACAAATTTTATTGCTAACTCTGTCTGGCTGTTACCAAAATTTGAACATATGGGCTGTCATTTCAATAGATTTCATCCTTCAGAAATAAATGTGTACAGCTGTATACTTATTAACTTTGCTTTTCTCTTTTTAAGAGGCAGGAGCCAGATGAGTCGTGAAGGCTCAGGGGAACTTAGAACTAAAGACAGAGGTACGCCCTTAAAGGACTTAAAAGAAGTATTAATTACATGATGGCTTTTTAGAAGCTCGGTGTGTCAAATACACCCACCAGAGATCTTGCTATGACAAAATCAATACAGTTCATGAAAAGTCTCCCTTTATTTTCATTTTACACATGGAATGACTAAGACCCTCAGGCAGATAAATGCTAAATCAGTACAGTTAATTTGCTATAATTGAAACTCTTGACCCTTAAAAGAAAGGAAAACCAGGGAATTTTCAAGTCTTGCTGCTAGTTTTCAAAGCTGTGAAACCAAGAGAAAACATGGTAAATCATGATGAACTGTCTCTTCAATATGGACGTTCTTTTACTGTAGATACTAAATATTCTCTATGGTGCACATGTGTGAATATTTGTAATGGGTACTTTCAGTAATATACAGTAAGAAGAAAAATTAGTAACAACAGTGCAAATAAATATTAAGCATCAAGGTCAACCTAGAGTAGAAAAGGAAAGACTGTGTGAAAGACCCCTTTTGGTAGTACCATGAGGAAAACTACGTGTCATTAGCAATTAGAAATTCACTATGTTGAGACAGACACCAGAAGAAGCTTAAACTGTGTGGAATAAAAACTTGCTGAAAGAAACTAACCGAGATTACAGTTGAGTGGTAATATTGAGTGCTAAAGAACTGACCCAAATCCAACTCCAGTTTCCACCTTGCCGAGAGAGACAAGCCAAGAGGGTATTATCAGACAGAGGAGATATTCTAAGACTTCGCTTGATGCTGCTTCTCTTTTCTTCTGCTCCCTGGAGGTAGGAACAGCAGCCAGGTGAGTTGTCTGGGTATCACTTGCTGCTCTCACATAATTTTCTCATTTTTTCCTGGGAAAGGACAGCTAGCCAGATGGAGTGTCACACTGGCCTAAATCTCATTTCTGTGCTGTCCATGGGCTTACAGTGGACTGCATGCAAAAACTAAATGCAAGAAAATCTACAAGAAGTGCTGTTCTAGCAGAGAGCTCAAAAGTCCCACAGAAGGAAAGTGAAACTTGCAGAACTAAAAGTAGCAAAAATACAATACAGAACGTTTGAGGGCCAATTTATTACAAGAAGATTTTGTGATACAGATGAATGTAATTTCTTTGATTGAATGAAAATCTAATTGTGTTTCTCTTTTTTCAACTTCAAAAGCAACCAGGTATATTTTTAAGGTAAAAAATAGGGAATTTGGTAAAATTCCACATTGAATTTTTGAGCTTTGCGTGACATCCAAAATGAAAATACTTTCCAGAGATTATAATAGCCTCCCACAATGAAATATAGATTAAACATTTATATTTACAACTTAAGGATAAGTCATAAAAATAATAAAATTTTGTTCAAGTCAATGTAAAGATAAAGTCCCTAATTACATACATGTTCTCTCCCTGAAGTCCAACATTTGGGGCCAGACTAAATGTAAACATTATTCATCTGGCAATAAAGACTGGTTGTTCCTAATATTTTTTTCTGTGAAGATTTGCAGATGATAATTACTACTTTTACTATGTTCCATGTAATTAAGATAGGTATTATGACCCTTCTCTAAATAATACACAAACAATGGTGGAGGAAAGACGTGTTTAAAGGACAAATCTATTGGGAATTTTAAGAGAGTTTTTATGAACTGACCCATTGTGAAAATGCAACTTTACTGTCACCAGGACTTAATATTATCTCATTAGTTTCATCCTAAAGCAAGTAATCCAGAGAAAGACAGAAATGGATTTGACAGTGAATAACAAAATCTTGCATGCAAACCCAAGAAACTGAAATTGTTTATTAGCTCATAGAATTTCATGCCAAATTGTTGGGGAAGATGAAACAGGAAAATCTTATAAATATGACTGCTTGGATTTTGAGAATATGAAACCTGTAAGTGAAGTAGAACTAAAAGCACAATTTGATGTCTAAGATGCCGAGACCTAGTTGCTGAACAACTAGGAAACAATAGCATGGCCAGCCAAAGATCTTCTCCTCTTGATTGAACAATGCCCCTCTCCCCTTATCAATGATCAAAGGTCACCTAGTATGGTAATGTAAAGATTCTTACGGGCTGTATGTAAATGCTATAAGATTTGCATCATGTACTAAGATTGGTTAGTGTAAATTAGAATATTCAGGAGGGAAAGATTCAAGAGTTCGGGGACCTGGTGGGCTCGCTCTCTTGCTCTCTTGCTCTCTTGCTCTCTTGCTCTCTTGCTCTCTTGCCCTCTCTCTCTCTTGCTCTCTCCCGGGGCTGCCAAGAGTTGTGCCTTGCAGCTCTCTGCAGCCCCCCGTTTTTCACCCACGCCCTGAGCAATAAACCGCATGCTCCAGGACCAGCCGTGACTCTGGAGATCTCTCGTCCCCGTCCGTCTCTTCCCCGCACAGACCGTCCGAGGAGCGTTCTTACACCAAATAAATCCATAAATTCTCAGGATTTTCATTTTTAGTTTTAATTATATACATATGTGTATTAACATATAAAATAATTTAAAAATAATTTTAACCTACAGATTCACCTCCACTTCACCCAGGGAAATTCACTGATTTTCATTACAGCCTAGAATCAGGATTTATTAAAGAAAGTACAATGTAGAAAAGAGCTTCAAACCTGTGGAGTGGCAGCAAGCTGGCTATCTGAAACCTGGGTCTCAAAAATAACAGAGAGCTTTTCTCAGGAGAACACAATTATTTGGAGAAAGGAATCAGAAATGGAATTGTTGTCATGACCGAGATGGAAGCTGGTAGCCTACATCTCTGAGCAGGCAGCAGCAGCACAGCAGCCCATGTACCAGCTTATATTTTTGGAAACTAAACAAAGCACCGGTTCAGCCCCTCCAAAGCACAGAGTAAAAAGAAAGAAAATCTGCACCAGCTGTCCAGTTGCTGCCATGCACGTCTCATGGGGATAATGTGCAAACCTAATGTGGTTTGTGGGGAGGGAAGATACAATTTGGCTCTTGGATTTGGATGGTTATGATCTCTTCAACCAGACACCAAAAGCTTTTGAGTATAGTGGGTGGGATTTTTTCCATGTTTGCCCAGTCTGCTACTGGAAGGCAGCTCCAGTTCTGTGAAAAAAGAGACATATGGCCATCTGCACGGCCAGGATGATGGAATTCTTTTTTCAGACAGAAAGGATATAAAATCAAAACAGGCAGTTTAACCAGGACTTAACAGAGAAAATATTTAAGAGCTTACTTAATTATCACAGCTAATGATCTCTTATGGTATTTGATATGGCAAGATTCCCTTTGGGGAGCAAATGATGAATGTTTGAATTACAAACCCCAGCCTAAGAAGAGTATAAATACACCAGGCTATGTTCTTTCATTATTAGATGATATATCTTGTTAAATAACCTGGCATTATTTATGAGACACTGAGGAATTTAATAAGTTGGGTTGGTTAAGACTAAAGCATAACTATACCCTAAATTCAGCCTCTGTCATATCCTTCCAATTTTTAACTTCTTGTCTACTTTATGGAAACTAAACCTGCAGGAACCTGTGCATGGTAAAAGCAGACAAAAAGGTGTTAAGTGTAATATGGCGTATCAAATGGAAGTTTAGACAGACTGTCTTGGGATATTAAAATTTTAGGTAAATATATGTGTGACCGCTTCAAAGTATATTAAATATAAAGATCAAGCAAACAACTTGTGAGTTATACCAGCAGCTGTAAGAATGAAGGAAAACAAGAGGACATGGCAGTTTTGTGTAAGAAATACTGCACATGGTATAATTGAATTAAGTGAACATGAACAGTGTAACTATCTTTCTATCTGTACTTAAAATTCCATATATTTAGACTGGACATAAAGCAGTGTGGTCGAGATCTCAATGTAATTTTTCTTTACTTATCCCACTGACAATATGAGTGTCTTTGCTCTTTTTTTGAAAATGAAATGGCTCTGCTGTACTGTACACACACAAAGCAACTTATTAGTCCTCATATCTAGTTTTTCATTGTCTAACCCACTGCTGAATGCTAAAACTTTACCAGCTTCCAAGCGATATAATCATTCCCAGCTGTGGTGCCAGGTAAGATCTGTCCTTCCCTCCCTGGCAGTTCTGTAGGTTACATGGCCCTTTCCACCACATGGCCTTGTCTTGGCCCAGATCCACATCCACCCTGACTTCATTTCTAGCAAATCTCCAATTTGAATATTGATGGCATCTCTCACATACAATAAAAAAGAAAATGACTGTAATGAATGCAAGCATGAATCAAATATTTTTTTGCATTATTACTCAGAAAAAGTTACTCTCAGACAGGACTAAGCAAATCCAAGTTTTGCTCCCAGAAATTAAGATATTCATTAAATCACCAGGATTTGCAGTCTGTTTGTTCTCATTACTGCCTCCTGTTTCGGTACTGTCACTTACTTCTGTTTTTCTACTCAGACAGCAGTTACAGTAGAAATGTGACTATATTGGAAGACAGATTTCCATCTGTTTCGCCTTTTTATCAATAAGTCCATCCTCAATTTCCTCACAACATGATGAGAATCTGAGAAGTTTTATTAGTTTTTGAAATTTTCGCTGATAAAAGTGTGTATTTATGAGAAACTCATTCTTTGATTTCTGCACAGAATGTATATGGATTTTTTTACCCTAGACTGCCATATTTCCTAGTATGTTATCTTAAATTATTCTCTATCGGTTTGAAATGTCCAATTTTCATAACAGAAAAAGAATATTTCATATTTAATAGTATATCTTGTACATCTTGCCTAACTTTGGTTTAAGCAAGCCTGCTTGTGTCACACAATTGCTCTGCTTATGCAGGTGGGTTTTTGCAGAACAGCAGTGACACCACAGATTTGAATCCCAGACAAGTAGTGTGGGCCCCAGCATGACTAGAGGTGCTTCATTTGTTCCCCAATTTTAAATTAATTGGAACTCCTGATTGAGACAGTAGGTAGTTTAGACAATTAAAAAATGAGCAATACAAATTAGATCTCTTAACCTTGCTTCTTATCTGCCAAAAAATTAAATGTGTTTGTTCCAAATTCAGTAAAATTTTCCCAGCTGGTTATTTATTTGTTCACAGTAGAAATCAAGTTACATGAACAACTGATTTCTCTCTCTTATTCTAAAGTTGTAATTTTTAATCTCTTCCCACCCCTTCTTTTTCAGTCTTTTAATTAGTAGTATTTCAAGGGTTTTTTTCTGAAGCCTTGTGATAAACACTCTAGACATTCCATTGAATTAATTGTAGTTTGAAACCAGGACACCATGTTATTTCAAATGAAATTACTTGACATAAAGCTCCTAGACAGAACATAGACAGTGTTCAAAATGATTCACTGACATTACAAGTTATTTCATATAGGCTAACAGGTGAGCAGGTTTCTTAGCCAGAACTTTCAATTAACTCCTTTTTTTTGCTGTATATTTTAATGTCTGAATGTTTTCTGTACATCAAGACTAGTCCAGCATGCTTTCTAGGTTTTTGGTTGGTTGGTTGATTTTTTTAAGACTTTAAAAGCCATTTATTAACAACTAGTGAGATTGCTCCTTTTTGCTTTGGAATTCAAATTATAAATTGCATTATTTGTTTTCACATAAAAACTTTTTTTGAAGGAAGTGCAACTTCACTATCCTCATTTTTTTTTTTTTTTCACGTATGGCCTATCAAATCTTGAAGTTGCACCATCAGACAGGATTAAAAGTTCTTACTTTTGTGTGACCACTAGTTTGCACAATCATCTTTTATTGTAACATTTCCTTTGCTGTATTTAAATATATATTTGTTTATTAATTAATGCTTAAATTAATGCAAAAAATACAGATTATGACATGAATTCTTAGTTCCAGAAATATTAATTACAAGAAGTTCTAATCATTCATTGAGTATCAGTAGTGTACAAACCAACTTCTTTTACAGACAAAAAGAATAATTAAAAGCAGACAATACATATAAGCTTTTTCAGCAGCTTTTGATGATATTTTAGTAATAAGGTGCATTTACTGAATTAGAAAATAAACTGATTCTGTATTTTGTTATTTCATTAAGAATTTTTCTAGTGAATTGCCAGGATGTATGGAAGTTAGGCAAAGTCTGGCAAAAAGGTTGGATGATGCCAGTCTTATTAAGGGGAAAAAGAAAGACTTACAGAGTGAAAAACACACATTTCTCAGGAACAGATTGGCAGAAATAATCACAGAAACAGTCTGCAAACTCCTAGAAGGTCACAAGGAGATTAGTGGCAGTTACCCTGGATCTAGCAAGAAGAAATCCTGCTAAAGCAATCACACTCCCTGTGGTGGCAGAGGCTCAGACCTTGTGGAGAGGGATAAACAGCCAATGCATGTGTCCTTAGTAAGGCTGTTGGTACCATCGTATCTAACATTCCTAGAAGCAAGCAAAGGAAACAGCTGAGATGAAATTTTGTTTGGAAAACTACAGGTTGGTGTTGCATGCTTAAAGTCAGGGTGGGAGAGGGAGCAGAGGGCAGTCCTTGTGGTTGTTCAAACTCATCCTTGCTCTCCTTTTGTTTTCACAGTGAACTGAGAACAGCTTATTGAATTTGCATGCATGCAGCACAAAGCTGAGGGGGACTGCAAGTATAGAGAAGGGAAGTTTTGAATTTAATGTGATCCTAGCAAATTGGAGGAATGGTACAAGATAAACAGTGTGTAATTGAATAAGATATTTGTGAGGTATATTTATGGATGAAGGCCTCTGATTCTTCCTCTGTCTGAATTGGACTTAGGACTGTCCTGGTGCAACAGCATTCAGATAACATTTCTCAAGGTGGGACTGTATGCCATATATTTAAAGCAAAAGATCTGCTTAGCTCTGTGTGGTCAGGCAGTGCCATGTCTGATATCTGCTTGTTCATCCACTGCATGTCACTGCCACCTGCATTATCTGGCAAATAAGTCCTGTGCTCACGGGTCTTAAAATTGAGCCATAATCCAGAAAACTGTTTGACAGCAAAGCTTTGAATCTCTTAGGATGACATAAAACCCTTCATAAGAAGTTGAACATTGAATTTTAAATTTTAATATTTGTTTTCTGTTCTAAACAATGAATGTATAGTATCTATAAAAATACACAGCTATGAGAAGGTGGATAAAACACTGAAGCCCTCCAAGCTGTCTTTCTGCTTGCTGTCTTGGAATAACACTGCTTTGCCGTATTGTGCAGGGTCGTTCTGAAAACTTTGTACACAGGGAATTTTGGCATCTTACTGAGTGGTGGCTGGGAGAATCTGCAACTGTAGTGCAATTTGGAGTCAAGTTTGGCTGTAATTCATTGAATTCCAGTTCAGACGTGGGGACCAGCTCTCCTCTCCATGGGAACAATGCCCTCTCCTGCTTTGCCAGGTGTTATCTTGCCCTGCAAAATGCGTCCCCTCCTTTGCACATGCCTTACATGAGGATTCAGATGGGCAACGTGCAATCACTCAGGCTTTCAACAGCAGGAGAGATTAAAAAACCCTTTCACCACCAAACTTTTCACCAAACAGAGATACCTGCAGGTTGTTCATAGTTATATTAGTTATTGACACCACCATGTTTGGAAATAGTTCCTTATCTACTGCCCTATCCCCCACAAAGGCTTTGGATAATGATTTTTAGCTTACAAAAATAATACATCTTTAAAAAAAAAACAGTCTAATCCTACAAATTGGAATTGCCTTTGGTAATGCTTTTGTTGTGGTTTTATGCTTTGATAACGAGTTTAAAAGCTTTGGCTTCTGTGTTTATTCCACAAAAAAAAGTGGCCCTTCTCGAATTTTTGAGCACTCATAGGATGAGCAGTTGACAGATTCTCTTTTATATTTTCATTGAGGCTCTGACACTACTTTTGCTGGTACTATTCCTTCAAAATGCTTTTGATATTAGCCTCAACAGCAATCAAAAAGCTGTAGTAAAAATGGCTGGGGGAAGAGATTGGTGAGAGGGAGAGAGAAAGATTACAATCTAGTCAGTGTGTAATAACATACAGACTTCAGCTCTGAAAACAAAGCAATTCATTTGTGAAAAAGCCAAAACTGCACCTTAGTGAAATTTTCACCCAAAATTTTTCACTTGAATTTCCTTTTTTAATGTCTCAGATCTGCAAATTCATATAGGTAATTGAATATTATCTGTATCACATGGATGCAAGGGAGAAACGCTGGAGTTTTAGAAGTAGAGTGGTTGACAAATCTATAAACCTGCAAATTCAGAAGAAAAACACACAATGGAAAAGAAACCTGTTGCTGGGAGATCCTAGCTTTACAAATCTTTAGATGCAGCCATTCTTTGACTCTTAACTGGAAAATGAGCTGCCTGTTCCTACAATATTTTTAATGTCAAGGCAGCCTGCCAAAATATCACGAGGACTGGTTTGACTTCAAAGGAGAAAGTGTTTTGAGTGAATCTTGGGGCAGCTCTGCTCAGTTTTTTTGATATTTTGTCCTGTGCTTTGTCACCTGAAATGTGTCTTGTTGATTTTTGCTGCCTCTGTCTTAACGTATTTGTCTCAAAGTAGGTCTTACCATCTTGAGCAATAGAAAAAAATATGACATAGCAAAGATGCCCCAACCATAGGTACCAAAGGTTGATGGAATCCTTGAAGAGAAAGGATCTAAAAATCTGATTATAGTACAAACTCATTAAAAAGATCTAACAGTATTTTATCTCTTATAATCTTCAGACTCTGTGTATATATACAGTGAAAATCCTTCGGTATTGGAACAGTTCATCTGGGTCATCGGTGCAACACTGGCAATAATTCAATGTAAATAAAGTGGGTTATTTTGCTGCTGGTTTGCTCTTCTTGGTGACATTTTTTTTTTAAGGGTAATTACTTGTGCTTTAAAACAAGTAGTCACTGGATTTCTACGCTCTGTGGCAGCGGGTTCTGAGCCCTTTTGACTGGACCATGCTACATTCAGCAAAATTCTCAGTGGATGCATTGATGAGATGCCTGCTCATTTCTCAGCAGCTGTCTTGTGAAAATTGACAGGTGACCTTCAAGGCAATTACACAGCTTCTTTGTTCGTCTGTGTTTATAGATAGGTATTTAGGCTTTCATTCTTTTCTGCAGTTTTCTGTTACTTCTTTTTGCTTCTAATTTTTTGTCTCCTCTTCTAGGCTTTTTTTCTGTTAAAGGTTTTTCATGCTTGATGTTCATAATTCGGTTTCATTATTATTTAAATAGTGTTTTATTCTAAGTGATATAGAAAAGCATGGGACTCTTCAGACTACAGATATTTGAGCAGTGAATGTGTGATATGAAAATAGGCCATCGCAGGTGCCTAAAGTTTATGCTAAAATATTCATATATCTGCATGTTTGGAAATACAAAAGTATGTTTTTCATAATTTATAATAAGGTGAATCAGTTCATTCTGTACATCACGTTAAATTAATTCCTAGTCCCCTATAAACAAACTAAAGCAGTTGGGGGTTTTTCTCTGATATAGCTTGAATTATTCAAATCCTCACGTAAGTTCTTGGTTTTCTATTGACAGTCAGTAAGCATTGTTATAGGAACCATTTACACTAATGCCAATCTTTTGACTTAAATGAGATTCTTTCTAAGGCCTTTTTCCTCTGAGTTACTGCAGATGAAAAATATTGAAAATCGTATGTTCCAATACAGGCTGTATTGAAGTCTGAGTCTGAAATTATTCTGTCTCTGAGAGGTAGCAGTTTTCTTTTTAAGGCATTGAACACTTGGTAGAACTGTCCAGAGATGTAAGTCACCAAAGTTCCCTCTTTAAATCAGTGCACACTCAAGCTTAATCTGTGTCTTTAAAGAAAAAATGTCTTAAAATGCCTTGAAAAGGCAGAAAACTTATACACAGACAATTCAGCAATTCAGCACTCTCTTATACCATTTGGTTTTCTTGATTATTCTTTCAAGTTTCTATCCAATTATTGAAAAGGAAGCAAAAACATCTTATGTGATGTGGAAAATACTGTTTAATTAAGATGTGGTACTGAGGTAGGTATGAAGAGCCCTTCACTTAAATCAGATTTATTGCTTCCACCTTGTTAACCTTTATCCACAGTCACTGACCGTTTTGGTACACAGTGGGCCACAGATTTCACATTTATTGCTTTTCTAAAGTGCACTTGTCACTTCCACTATAAAATCTGAGATTCATATCATCTTGGAAGCTTGATAACAAAGTGCTGCAAGTGCCCAGCACGAGGCTGCAAATATGAAAATGTATTCCACAACACTAAGGGGCCACCTTTGCTAATTACCAGGAGAACAAATGGCGTTAGATTAATGTGGCACAAGGAAAACACTGCAGATTTCTAGACTAAAAAAGAATCATTTTAAAAGACTAGTTATCTAGAGAAATAACTCTTTGAGAACCTCTGGCAGCACTATTTTTAAGCAAAACAGAAGAATGGAAATAAAGGGTTAGTTCTTCCACTGTCCACAGAGAAGCATAAGGAGAAAGTGGGTTTTTCAGGAGGATTTAAAATGCAGGAACTGTGGTCCTCAGTGAAAATGGTCAGCCCAAAACCTACCGGTTTTTAATGTGAAATTTAAAATACGTTTTTTTCCCATGTGCATCACTTTACAACTCTCTACAGTAAACTTCACAAGCTATTTTCATTACTCAAGCAGTCTCCTGTAGCAGATTCGTAGTCCTTCACTGTCTGCCCTTACCCTTTCTACCTGGAACGCAACTGCATCAGATGCTTGGTCACCTTCCTGCTCACCTGCTTTTCCACAGCCTTCATAAGTGTGTCAATCAGCACAAATGGATTCAGCAGCCCACCAAATTCCACTGGTGACCTCCCTCCATTCAAACAGTGGATTACCTATGCTTGTTTTCTAGCTCCTTTGGAGCAGTTATTTTCTCATTACAGAGTTTCCCCTCTTACCTCATCATTGTCTCAGCTCTTTTAAAGCACTGGAGCATCGCTGTTAAAAGCCATCTGATACAGAGGTGTCAAGGTAGGAAAGAAGTAAGGAATGAAGTTTGGAGGCAAGCACCTGTCTCAGGTTTCAGAAAGGGAATCCACACACACAATTCCCCCACAAAAATTCATTGTTTGACTTTTCTATAAAATTTACCAAAGTAAAAATGGCTTGACCCCAGGGCACTCAGAGATGGGAAAAGTGACAAAATACATGCTGTTGAAAAATAAGCAAAGCACATAATGTTTGCTTTCTGTTACTGCTTTGGCAGTGATCTGTGTCATCTGAGAGTTCTGCACTCTTGACTGTCTTTGTACACTTCTTCAGCTGGGAAGTAATTGATTTCATAGCACAGGGCTTTCAAGTCCTCTGCAAAACCTTTTGCTCTACTTTTTCTCCACAGATTCATTTTCATCTATTCCCATGATTTGAAAAGTCAACAGCAACTTGCTTTTTTTGATATTTTCTCCTGCATAGCAAGGATTTTTCGTTTTCTTCAGCTTCTCATTTATCGTTTCCTGCTTTTACGTCTCTGATTTTTCTACAAGCTATAACCATGCAATTTAGTCTCATCAATTCAGTATTTCTTACAACACACACAGGAATCAAGTGTGTACTTGTTAAAAGTGTAACCACAGGACTCTTCTGAGTGCATTAAAGGATGTTCCTCTCCCTCTTCCTCAGAAGACTGTGCTTGCAGCTATTTAGGAAGATGTCACTGAAGACTGAATACCACGTTCACTGTTATCTGAATAAGAAATTGCATTCTAGGAAAAGCCCAGGGAGTTAAAAGCTAAGTTCATATTCATTTAATTGAAAATCAAACCCAGCCTTTGTTCTCAAGAAACTTCTTGCTTTAAAGGAAATTAAATGTTTAGGCTTCCAAGAAAATTCATACAAACTTTGATGGGCCTTAAGACACATGAAGAAGTTTCAAAACAGCTTTGTGCTTGTATTAACCAATTAACTGGACAAAAGAAATGCAGTGGCAATATCTGCTGCAACTGCTATGACATGAAAATTCTGTACATATCAGATGCAATGGCACCAATCAATGCCATGACAGAAGAGAATCAGGTATTTTGTTTTCTGTTCCTCTAAAATGGACACAGTATGTTATTACTCATTTTCCTTAAGTTATAACATTGCAAATTTGTCCATTTTGTCCTGTCAAAAGGAAATATTCTTAGCTTTCAAGAAAAGGTTTTTATTTCCTAAGGCATCCACTCACTCATTAAACAATGCAATTTCAGCACAGGTAATAAGAGGATGGGTCAATAACCCAGCTTTAAATATCACAGTAGTAAGAGCTGTCCTCATATCTCAGCTGAATGAATTCAGGAGAAATTAAAAGTCTTTAAGTTCACCCTCAAAAATCTCATAGTTGTGTGCAGTATAACCCTTCATGATAACAAGCTTGCAGGCAGGGTCAGGGCACTGAAACAGCTGCTCACCCACATGAAAGGAGGCTGATGAATCCCCATTAAATAGAGATGCCCAACTGAAATGCGGGGGTCTTTGGCATCAAGAGAGCTTAAATTATTTAAGGTTTTATAGCTAAGCACTGTGACCTTCAAATGGATATGGATCTGATTATTAATTTAATAATGAAGTAATGAATTCACAAGGTAGAGAGTGGATTTTTGGCTTGGGATTTTTTTTCCTCAGAGCAGCCAGGATTTTATCTTTATTTTCTGGATGGTGTTATAGGAATTTAGGGATGGTGTTGTTAAATAGTATATTTAACTACCCCCCTGCTATTTCAGTCTTCAGGTGAGGTTTCTTCCAGATATTCTGTTAAAATAATGTAAAACATTAATATAAGGATAATTCTTCACAGAAAGAGTGATTGGGCATTGGAATGGGCTGCCCAGGGAGGTGGTTGAATCACCATCCCTGGCGATGTTTAAGGAAAGACTGAATGTGGCACTCAGTGCCGTGGTCTAGTTGACAAGCTGGTGTTTGGTCATAGGTTGGACTCTCTGATGTCAAAAGTCCTTTTGAACCTAGCTGAGTTTAAAAGAATAAAGAATTAAAATAATAATAAACATGGAATTTATTGATAAAATAATTTTTACACAATTTCTGTGACATTAAAGTACTGAAAAAATAAAAATATTCTGGGTAAACTATGACCAAGCATGTGTTCATTTTACAACTTTATGTTATGCTTGGCACTAATAAAGATTAATGTGGAGCCTCCTGTTCTTCATCTGTCTACTCAAATGTTTAGCACTAAAATTAGAGTGAAAAGTCAATCCCTTCCAGACTATCTCTCAGCAAATCTAATACACTGTAAGCCCCAAGACAGGATGGCAAAAAGGTGTTTTTGAAACAATCTTCCTTCAGAAGTACAAAAGTGTGTCATTCTAGGGCCAGGTCCAGGTCTTACTGTCCCATTCAGCTGTAATTTGACATCATTTGCTAACAGTTTCCTTCTCTGTTTTTTTGTCCATCAAGAGTATCTTTGCAGGTTAATGAAAAGCTTATGCTTAGCTGACATTTATAAAGCCTAAAATCAGAAGCCAAGGAATTCAAAGAGAACGTGAAAGCTGAGCAAATTAACTTCAGTTGCTCATAACTTTCTTGGCATATGAAGTTCTCCAGAATGAGAATTATTTCTGTATGAAGAGCTTTCCCTCACAGAGACCTGTTCTTGTGCAAACAAAAGCATTAGGCTTGCTTTGAAATTAAACAGTGTTTACAGGCTATTCTTCCTTCCAGAGACTATTTTGATAAAGAAAAAATATATATAAATTCTGCTGCTTATCTTACTTGTCCTCTGTATTTCTGTGTGGGAATCCATGCTGTGTTTAAAATTGGTTTGTAATTGATTTGTATATAGCCACGGGTGTCAACTGGAAACACTGAGATAATATAAGTTTTCATTTGATATATGCAAGAATAAGAATATAAGGAACAGTGACAGATAAACAATTTCATGTTGGAAAAACATCAGTGTGAACCAAGAGCTATTACTGCACATTACAAAAATGAAATAATTAAATTTTAGAGTTACGCTAATTAGTAGTCACCATCTATTCTTACCTTTTGACCATCACACAAATCTTTTAACAAAGACATGTCTTCTAACAACTACAGAGACTCAAGCACATCATTTTTAAAGTTCTTACACCTTTAATCTGAGAAGAGGAAAAACCCAACTTTCTCTTGAAAACTTTCTCTGCTTTTTGACTACCAAGGGAAGAACAGACATTTTAAACCATCACTGCAAGAAGTCTTCAATTCCAGGTGTAAGGACAAGCCTGTTGGGGGCTGTTACTGAACTGAAAAGAAACATTTTGGGACATTTTGGGCTTGTTCTTTTAGGGAGGAACAGAGGCATGCCACTAGCGGGAGGTCCCTTGGGACAGCTGCTTTCTCTGTCCCACAGTGATCTCTGCTTTTTCCTCTGCCCCAGCAATGGTCAGGCAAAAATTCATTTTCAGTCCACCTTAGTTCTGTAAAAAGGTTTGTGGAAAACATCTTGAAAGAAGACTTTTAAGCTACTAAAATGCAGTGCACTCCCACCTGAGCCTCACAAGAGAGTAAACATGCCAGTAGGGACTGGCCAAGATTTACATCCTTGTATGGTGATAGCCCAGGTTTGCTGATGATGTCATGAAACCATTGACTTGACAAGTTCATCATATAAACTTAAATAAGATGATCCTTTTCTTTTGGAAGTTTAATTCCTGTATCAGCAAACATCATAATTTCCATGTGAAAGCTTGAGGAGGCTGTTGCTCCCAATAACTTTCTGAATCGAGTGTACAGTTCACCAGTGGTGTAAAATGAGCAATACTTGTGCAACCAATATTCATTTTAAGACATATGATTAAATTTCCCTGGATCATAAAACGAAGGATAAAAGTTATCATAAATACTTATCACACTTATTTTGCAATAATTTCTATTCTCTCACATATATGTACAAAAAGAAGATTTTTAACAAAAAATCAATTGTGTGAGCAAGTGGATGATTTCTGCTAAAATATCTGAGTCCCTAAAAAGAGTTTTCTAAATCTGGAAGCTAGTTAGTCTAAACCTTTTTCTTGAAGTTTTTTATATTTTGGACCGTAAATTTTAGGAATGCTTGAAATGGGCAAAGAAAGTAGTAAAAGTTTAAGAATATTTCAGTACTTCTGATAAATTTGAGGGAAATCCCTTATTCTTACAAAAAAAAAAAAAAGAAAAAAAAGAAAAATAGAAGCTATTATATAAAAATGGGAAAATTCAGAAATATTTCAATAAATATTTTCTTGTAATTCATTGACTATGTTTCACTCATGTGAGCTGTTTTATTATTAGAACCCTCAAATTAGGCATGTATTTGAGTGCAACTCAAGTTATTATTACAGTGCAAGATAAAAATCTTAATCAGCAATTAAATCTTCTATGTATCTTGTAAATATTCAGGCTATGTTAGCATTAAGATGCATTTAAAAACTGCTGGCTACTGGCTTTTTAATTGACTGCTGAGTGATTTGCTTGGCTTCTCATTAGCTAGAAGAACTTTCCATGATCCCTAATCACCTTGTAGAATGAGTTAATGTGTACCACCACAACAGCACATTCGAGATGTGTTTGCATGATACAAAATGTCCATGATCTGTTCTGCATTATCTGATGAAATGCAGTTTTGCTGGAAGGCTTTGAAAATGAAGATGTGTAACACATTTTAAAATAACTTCAAATCAAAAAGATAAAAATTCATTACAAAGAACAACAAGCAAAAGAAATCCCCCAAACCCTCCATATAGTCTATTCCCATTTCATACAAAAGATTTATCATAACCCAGGAGATATTCAGAAATGTTTCAAATTCCCCAAACCAGATCTTGTTTACATTTCGAGGAAAATGTAGCAAAATATGCAGATAACTACTTTCATTACATTTTCCTTGTTTAACTTATTTTAAAACATTTGCCTAGTACAACAAATTTATAGGGCACATCAGAAACATACAGATAAAACGTGTTTCCCTCCCAGACCTAATTACACTGTATGATTAGTGATCAAATATTTACTGTTTGCAGTCCATGCACTCACTTTTATGTAAATTGAGACAGCTTACAAGCTGGTGTCTTGATTTTTCAGGACTCCAGAAGACTGAGCAAGGGGCTGCTCACATGAACTGAAAGAGTAACTCCCAGGAACTGTCCCCAAAATGCTGACTATCATCTCTTTAACACTAATTGGTGCTAGAAGAAAGAGATCCATTTAAAATCCAGGGCATGGAACTTTCTGTCTTCTGAAGATACTCACCAAGGAACAAATTTTTTATCATTACTATTTTTTTTTTTTTCTCAGAAAGATGATCTGGCACATGTTGAAGCTCCTACTTTAAGCCAAAGTTCTATGGTCATTATATAAAACTTCTTTATGCCATTTGTTGGTTTTACTGAAGTGTGGTCCAGGGAAATTACTCAACAGTCAGAAAAAAACAAAAAGAGGAAATCTCACCTGTCATTGCACAATCTTTTTGATCCTTTAAAAGTATGCATCGATATAAATTTGTCATTAGGTTCCACATCATGCAGCTCCAGAATGTAAGCATTTTAGAAAGAAAACTATTTTAAGGAAGGATAGGATAATTGTTAGATATTAGAGGAAAAAATACAGAATTTTCTTCAGATGCACTTCTAGGAAAGCAAGTAACTGGTTTGTGGCATCATTGGTTCAACAGGATAGCTCCGAATATTTAACCAAGTTCAAACAGAAATAGTATCTTTCAAAATAAAACCTGAAGTGACCTTCATAGCCTTCAGCCTGACCTCTATTTAACATTGAACATTTTCATGTTAACTTTAAATATTTCTTAATAGCTGCATGTCTCATTTAGCTTGCTGCCTAGTACTTCTAAAACTCCAATGATAACCAGCCAAACGATTCCAGGGTAGTGAGGAGAAAAATAAACAGTGTGATTTGATTACCTTTTCAATGAAGTCTTATTGAATGAAGCATGCAAACAAAAGGAAGAAGCACTGCAAAGTCTGTTTTCATTTAGCAGGAAACCATTGCTAAGGGCTGGAGTCTTGTCTGAACCCCCTGTTAAAACCAAAATAAAATAAAATTGTTCTCAGTGGTGCCAATAATTGACCACACAGCCAAATGAAAACATGGATTCTGTAACTATTCACACATGGGTTGCTTTAGGAAAGATAAACTTCATCCAGACAAGAGTCATGTCTTAAAAACCAATTTTTTGAGTTGAATAGAGGAGAACATGGGTCAAATATAAGGACTGCTGAAACAGAAATACTCTGGTAGTATGACAGATATTTTCAAATACAAACCTCGTGGATTGAAAAAATGAATATATCTTTAAAAATTTTTCTTATGCTCTCTTCAAGTTTGTGTTCAGTTTTTGTTTTTTTCATTGCAGCTACATCACTAGCCTTTCACCGAAAAAAAAAATTGCTGCTAGAATAAATCTTGAAAATAGGTATAAATTTTGTTCACATCTTTGAAGATAAAGCTGTTTACCCAGCACTTTTTTTAGGCTTTGCTCTGTGTTCCTGTTACATATTTCTAATTTCAGAGGATAACTAACATTGTTGCATTACTTGGTACAGCTATTCAAATGACTTATTCTCATGTGTATTAATAAACATTAATAAACTCTTGAGATTTCCTAGCAGTATTTGTCAGATTTGTCTACCATACCTGCCATGAAGGTCTCATTCATCTCTATACCATATTTGCAATTCTTTGTAAAATTGCCTTATTTTTCAATGTCATATTATTTTTGCTATAATTCTTCTAGGCTGAAATTCATCCTATTTCAAAAGTTTTTTCAAGGCTTGTGTACCACTGAAACACCACCCGAGCTTTCAAAATTATGCTTTGTGCCAATCATAGATGAAGTAGGACTGCAATCTCTGAGGCTACTTGACCATTCTTTGTAATTATTTTTGGGTAGCCAATTGAGAATACTTTAGGGAAAAAATCTCTGTGTCTTGTTTATTAAACCGTATCTCCACTATCTGAAATTATCCTTCTGCTATTGTTAAATATGTATTTCAAGGTCTGTCATGTGATTGTATAAGACTGATATTAATGGAAATGCCTGGAGAGCTGGTTTGCTAAAATAAGAGCCTTTTGGAGCTGGAAAAGCCCAGCCACTATGGAATCCATGATGTAGACGTTTTCAGTAGAAGTTAAAAAGTTAAAAGTAACTAAATACCTTTTTTTTTTAATTTTTTTTTTTTTTACTAATGCACCATATTTGACATTTCGTTGTAGTTTTGAGGTTTTTTAATTTATTGGTATTATTATTAAATATACCTAAGTATATGGACAAAAAGAAAGCAAATTGTTATTTAAAAAGAACATATTGCATTGAAGCATAATTGCTCTTACTCCAAAGTCCATCCCTCCCTATTTTCCCTCCCCATTTCTAGAGGAATCCTTTTTAAAAAGTTGGGAGTTTAGTAGTTTAGTGTTCCTAGGAAATAGATTTTTTCTGTGCAGAGAACTAGTGTTTCATTTTAAATAACATTTCTTCCACATGTTGAGTTAAAAACTGGACACCTATGTTTTAGTTCTTATTATAAAATAGGTAAACTTGACCAGTCCAGTCTTCCAGGTCTTCCAGCATAAGTTTATACAAAGCATTTTACCTTTTTACAAATACAACCTTAGAGTTAATATGTTATGTCTGTAGATTTGTTGAAGTGTTTAATGTATTAGACAAACCAACAACATTCACTGTTCATTTACCTATTAGAAGAAACGTTTTGATGCATTGTTAAAGGGGAACAAATACTTAAATACATTAGGTAATTATCATTAGCAATTCAGAGAGGATTGTTCAGCTGCATTCTCAAATGTTCTTCCTCATATCTAATTTAAATCAGCACTCTTTTAGTTTAAAACCATTACCACTTGTTCTGTCACAACAGACCCTGCTGTCTGTCCCCATCTTTCTTACAAGCTTTTAGGTACTGAAAGGCTGCTCTGAGGTCTCCCTGGACTCATCTCCAGGCTAGACAACCCCAACTCTTTCAGCCTGTGTTCATAGGAGAGGTGCTCCAGCCCCTTGATCATCTTCATGGCCCCCTTCTGGACTCAATCCAATAGGTCCACACCATTTTTGTGTTAGGGGCCCCAAGAATGCAGCACTCCAGGTGGGGTCTCATGAAAGTGCTGGTCGCACTCCTTTTGATGCAGCCCGGGATGTGTTTGGGTCTCTGGGCTGCAAGCAGGCACTGTTGGCTCATGTCCAGCCTCTCATCCAGCAGTACCCAGACCTCCTTCTTGGCAGGGCTGCTCTTGATCCCCCCACATCCCAGGCTCTATTGATGCCAGAGTTGCCCTGAACCAGGTGCAGCACTTTGCCCTTTGTCTTGTTGAACTTTATGAGATTCTCATGGACCTATTCCTTGAGCATGCCCAGGTCTCTTTGGGTGGCATCCCATGCCTCAGGCATGTCAATCACACCCCTCTGCTTGGTGTTGTGTGCAAATTTGCTGAGAGTGCAGTCAATCCCTTCATCTATGCCATTAGTGAAGACATTCAACAGTAGCGGTCCCAATGCAGATCCCTGAGGGACAGCATTTGTTACCAGTGTCCATCAGGACACTGAGCCATTGACAACCACCATTTGGATGCAACCATCCAACCAATTCCTTGTCCATGGAACCTTCCACCCATCATATCCATAGCTTGCTACCTTTGGGATTCCTGAAGAGTAGGTACTATTCACTAAGCATATGAAATATCATAGAACATAACTGACCCTTTTCATATTCTGGACCTAAGATTCAGCCATGATCTCAACAAATTCTCTAGTCTGCTCCATTGTCCCATTGCAAAGGCAAGTTAGAGGTGCACAAGATAAGCACATGCACAATGTGTTTTGCCCAAAAGCTGCAGATAAGTTCCCAGACTTTCAAGTTTTCTTTGAACCACGTCCAAGCGCAGAATCTTTCAGCATCAGTTCCACCTCTACAAGAAATAATTGCTTTACTCACACAATATGTGCTTGACATTTCCTGAAGAGCCAATTTTCGGTACCCAAAATTATTTCAGAGAAAAGGATAAAGGAACTTTATCTCGGTTATGTCTGTATGCAATTTTGCTCTCTCTTTTCCAGAGTTCTCAAAGGCTGTTTCATACATCCCTGAGGGGGATAGCCTTGAGGAAAAGCAACCTCTTGGTTGTATCTGGTTTTTTTCCAAGCTGTGTTTTACATCTTGTGGTGTCATCAGGCAGTATATCAAGACCATTACTGCACTTGACTTTCCTTATTTTCTCCTGACAATATCCTCAGGGTTGATAAATGGTCCTGTTTTCCTATAGAAGGCAATGTATGTATTTGGATCCTATATATAAGTTTATGAAATCATGACATTCTGCGGCAGTGACTGGAGCAGCAAGCAAGGGCTATTACATCAGTTAACCCTTAGGGGAGGGTTGCTGTTATCTGTCTTCATCATTAACTCCTTGAGGACTGAAAATGGGTGTTACTTATAACAAGTTTCAATGCAATGGTTTCCACCATCAGGTTTATTACCATGCAAGCTAAAAAACCAATATTATTTGTATTTTGCCTGTATTTTTAATCGGTCTGCATTTTAATTGGTGTACATGTTTCTGAGAGCAAATGCAGAAGACAAACATTGCTTACAGATAGTGTGAGGAGAGAGAATTGGAAGCACAGAAGAGAAACATAATCTGTCTTGCTCGCTTTTATGCTGCACATTTTTCCTTAAGCTTGCTTACGCTTGGACCACTGTCTTTGTGATGTTTATTCCAGGAATCACAAGGTGAGTTTCAGGGAGTGTAAAGACTGGGCTCCTTGCAGCAGTCTTTGAAACGTTTTTTGTTTAACTGCAGTTGTCAGTTCTAGCTCTCTCATAAAAATAACTAGATTGATAAGACACAATAAGAAGAGGCTGAAGTACATGGCAGTGAGGAGCATTGCTTCAAAGCCATGAGAAAATGGATTCCAGTCAATCTAATTCCACACACAGCCTTGTGCCAGGGCTGCTGTATATCCTGCAGCCAGGCTTTCTGACTGCCTCTGCTACTTGAGATGCAGGCAGTCATGCTTTGGCACATCTTTCTACTCCTGTTCTACCTCAGCTCAAATGTCCATTTCATACCAGTGTCAGTTCTTTCAATGGTCCTCTAAAAAAACAGCTATAAAATACATGTGTTGTAAGTTCTTTGGAACAGGAAATGGCTCTGTTTAATTCAGTTTCTCGAGTTTGTTGACAAGAAATCACTAACCTATCTTGCATTACAATAGAAATGACAAGTGCTCCTAATAAATGGAAAGGCATTTATTTTACGGATGCCAAACCTGCTTCTGCATGTCCCAAACAGATGGGTTCACAAATCAGTTGGCTGCAATTTCAGAGGAATGCTGGAAGTTTATCCGATAGAGAGCTGGTGTAGAGCCCAGATCTGTCACAGGAGTGCCCCAAGGAGCTGCTCTGTAGCAGCCTTCACTTTGCCTGCTGCCATCAGTGGGCCAGAAACAAGGAGCAAACGGGATGGGAACCATCATGGACTGCTCATCCCCTTCTGCTGTTACCAGGAATCATATGCTTTAGATTGTTCCATAAGCAAGGAAGTGGTGCTGATTACTGACTCACTGCCAAATATATGTTTACTAACTGTTCATCTCTGAGTATAACTGAATTAGGAAATACATTTTTATTTGTGGAGTCATTTTATTATGTGCAGTAATTTGGTTTCATGTGATATGTCACCCAGAGGGTTATTTGTACATAAAGGGAGAGATGTTAAGCTCAATCTCTCTTATCACGAGTTAATGAAATTAAACCACAGCAAATAAATTGATGTAATTTGCTGGCACACATTAATTTCCATATCTGGGTTGCTGAAGAGCAGAGCCCACTAACATGTGCAGTTAAAAAGTGATTAAATACTGCATTTTTGGATGGCCTAGGAGGACATACAAGTAATTAAGCAGAGCCTTGAATTACTTTGGAAATATTTTCGGAAAGCTACTACATAATGTGGTTGTGGATTCCTTACAAAGTTCAATTCAATTATTGCTTCCAGATTTGTTGTCACTTTGGAACCTACACCAATATTTCAGGTAATTCATATCAAAGAAACTATTACAGCATATTCCTTCAGCAGCCATCTGTGTCATGTGATAAGTTGTTCCCCAGTTTTGCTTCTGTAGCACAAGTGGCAGCATCAGTAAATTTGCTGGGAAAAATTCCCCGTAGCCGTAGATTTGTTCACCCAAACGAATGGCCCTGCTTGAGGCAGCCAGCAGATGCTGTCATCTACAACACAGCAATCTCTTTCTCTGCTCCAGCCCACACTGGTTGCAACTCTGAACATATTAAATGTACATAGGTTAGATATATCGTAGCTGTATAATCCAGTCACAGAGGCACCAGCTGCAGGTGCCTCTATGAGTTCTTTTCTTCTGTCCTTTCCTTTTGCTTCTCCTGGTCCATACTTTCTTCCCTGCACTCAGAATATGCCTATGCTACACTCTGGAGGATGGTTATTTATTTGTTTATTTTGGTAGTGATTTGCTGCCATTGAATAATTCACATAGCACATTGGCATAGCTTTGCAACGGCCAGGTTAGGCTGGACATTTACATCAAGTCCTGTGGCTTCCCTTTGTGACTACAAAGTCCTGACCCAACTGCTGGAATTTTAAATATTGCATGAATAGCATGTCAAATCTTAAACGGCCATGGTTGTAGAATATCAGCCACCACTTAAAGAAGTAGTAAGTGGGGTCTGTTTGTGATTGCAGGCTCCTTTTTTTAATAAACTTCTCTACCTGCACTGAAAGTACTGCATTGGCTGATTTTGCAAATATTAATAAAACTGCAGAGAAAAAGACACCCTTAATTGCATTAGCTTTCTCTATTTTTTACCAACCCTGTTGGCTGTTGTTTCATAGCAGAAACAAAATTGCAATTCACTTTTCAGTGATATAAATCTGCCAATGCAACAAAAATTGCCCTTTCACTGTCCACAAAAGTAGGGTGCCCTCCCGCACCC
Source organism: Edolisoma coerulescens (assembly GCA_013397115.1). Classification (NCBI taxonomy): domain Eukaryota; kingdom Metazoa; phylum Chordata; class Aves; order Passeriformes; family Campephagidae; genus Edolisoma; species Edolisoma coerulescens. Next base: position 1,123,727 of record VWZW01001649.1, read on the forward strand.
ATCGTGGCTGTGCCCTTGATTGGTTGTATGTTTTGGCATATCTGTTGCCTGGATAGACCAGATGCTTGTTCGTTCCTTTCTGGCATCTGTAAACGTTTAGGGAACTGTCTTAGCTGTTCCCAACTGGAAATTTATTTGCAAACCAGCACTTGTATATGGCTTTTTTCCTATATTTATGTAACACCTTGGAGTGAAGCACTAGGATGAATGTATTTTAGTACACTCAAAAAAGTTGGTGGCTGAATTTTGCTTGGCAATGGGGGAGACTATGAGGGTGGCCTCTGTGAGAAGCTGCCAGAAGCTTTCCCCATGTCCAGTAGAGCCAACACCAGTCAGCTCCAAGATGGACCTGCTGCTGGCCGAGGGCAAGGCTATCAGTGGTGGTGGTAGCATCTCTGTGATTTAAGAAAAGGAAAAAAACCCCCAGCAACTTCAGCTGGAATGAAGAGTGAGAATATGTGAGAGGAACAACTCTGCAGCCTCCAAGGTCATTGAAGAACACACATTTGTATGTGCACACATATGTGCACAAACACACAGAATATTGGTTCGGAATGAAACGAATAATTATTTTCTGACATTTTTTCTGTGTGTAAATTCTTTGTTGACATAGACATCATAATGGTGGAGCAGAGATAAAGCCCAAATAATGAAAATATTGATGAGTTGTTAAGTAAGCGCTTCTTCACCTTTCTGTACAGATACCCATTTGTGCAAAGAACAGACCAAAGATGCACGTGCAATTAAGCACAGTTTGTCCTCTAGTGATACTATTTAGCAAGTGTTTTTCAATGGTAGAAAAATAGATTTTCTTTGGAGTAAATCATTGAAAATACTTTTGAGCTGAAGAAAGAAAAATTATTTTGGAAAAATACAATTATTGAATTACAAAGATATTTTATTTAATCCTTCTCTCCTACTTTAATTCATTTCCAAGATGTGCCCTTTTAAAATGTATAGCAGAAAATACAGTATTTGTGTACTTGTCACCATGTGTTAATTGTACAGATTTGTTTAGGACCCTGTGTTAATTAGGCTATTAATCCATTAACTTTCAAAAGCATTCACGTTCTTTCATGTGCTTTACTTCTTATCCCTTGACAAAGCCCTGTCCAGTTCAGGTTTGTATCTGAGTACCTCACAACAACTTGTGTGTTTTATCTTTACAGATGCCCTACTGGGTAAGAAAAAATATCTCCACTTTGATGATGTGAGATAGCCCATGTGCCTTGTGAACACTCACACAAGTCTTTTGTTGTAGACCTTCCTGTAGCACCAAGGTACCTTTCACACTGTGCACAACAGAAGAGTAATGAGTTTTATTAGTGAGAAATTGACTCATACTCTTGCTCACTAGTAAGTCTAAATATAGAGATGTATTAAGTTTTCTGGTTCAAACAAGACATAAGCGATGGCAGGTGCGTCTAGGGAGCAAACAGCAGCAGCATGATGCAATATAGAGAATATCAGAAATTTTTAGCTGTGGTCAGCCTTGAATCCATGTGTAATTATTAAAAAAAAATACATTATCACTGCACTGTCAAATTTTCAGTTGCTGATAAATTGTTAAACTTATCTGGTTTTGGTAGCGTGGAGATCACACCTGGCTAATTAGAGCTTCTAACTCCAACATTTGTGGTCAGACACCATCATATCTCTCCTCATGTATGTTAATCAGTTGAAAATACTGCTTCATTAACTGACAGGGAGTTGCTCTTTTAGTCAGTTTTGGGCCTGATTAGGGCAGAAGAGCGGCTGGTGTTGTCTCATCATCACATGCATACAGGTCAAAGGCTGAACCACCAGAACCTGTGCATCTTCTATATCCAGTTTACCTCTTGCTCGGCTCCAGGCATTAGGAATTCACCATCAACTACAAATATGCTTCATATGCTACACACACTGTTAATGTGGAGAGAAGTTTATATCAAGCCTATTTTTTCCCCATCTAGAATAATGTCCCATAATTTATTCCAGGCATGTGAGAATATTGAAAAAAAATTTGACCCACAATATACTACCATTATTTGTGCATAGGGCCCTTGAAGAAAATAAGTAAAGTAAAAGACAAAATGGAGGTACTGGTTTATAGCAAAGCTATTTCACATGTTAAACTCATAAAGCATTAGGATCAATGTGATACTAAGAGCAAGTTAGCTTTTAAAAGTGAGCTGTGTTTGAGTAAGAATTTTTTTTCTGCCCATCGTGTATAACAGGGAAAAAAATGGCAAAAGGCATTTGTCTGTATCCTTTTTAATGACACAGTTCCTTAATGAAAAACTATGAAGAAAAAAAAGCTGTTTGGTGCAGAGATTAGGAATTTACCCCCTATTTTATGTCAGAATATTAGACATGAATATTTCAAATACTTAATAAGAAATGATAAACAGTTAATTCAGCTCTGAGTCATCCATCAAACAGAAGTGCATATTTATACATCCCTGCCAAGCACAGATCTTTCAGGCAGCACCTGGGAAAACTTGACTGTTAAACTGCTTCAGGCTGAAGTCTTGTCTTTGATACCATTTTCCTTCTAGACCTGAAACCCAGATCTTGATTTTTCCTCCTCAGTTGCAGGTCAGCTCATCCAGCCTTGGTCCACCCTGCCTGTTTCTTGCCTCACATTCTCTTATCGTTGTATCAATTCTCCATTCTTGACTCCAGCCTGATCCAAATCACACTCACATCTATCTCTTGAACCTTGGCATACCTAGTCTGCTTTTTGATCCTCCCCTCAAATTCCAGGCAAATTCTTCGCTATTTCCCTATCTGCCAGCTTTTCTGCCCTCTAGGTCAGGTGGTTGTTACTATGGCATCTGGATTTTTCCTGCATGGTACCGATTTCTATGTCCTTAAAGACTTCCCTGAAAAGATTTAAATTGTGCATTTATAAAAATCTTGGGTTTATGATTATTTAATTGCATTAATACAAAAGGAAATTAAAGTTACAGTAAAGAGACCATTTACAGTGTCTCCAAATGATTTATCTTATGTATTTCTTTAACCACTAAAGCATGGAATTGTTTTCCTCCAGGAGAGTCAATTAAGCAGGAACAACATAGATTCCATCTCTTAAACTTGGACCTTGTTTCCTGTGCATCAACACCAGAAAGACAGAGGCCAGATTTCACTTAAATCGATATTTAGGAAGTTTGGGTAGTTTTCTGCAGAATGTTGATGACTGGACTGAGATCCACTGAAAATTTTCTGTTTCCAGGAAAGCCAAATGAGTTTAGACTGGTAAAAATGGGCTGGGCTGGGCTGCGTCCCATGTGCCAAGAAGGAGGCAGGGTAGTCTGTGATACACTGTGACATCATCAGAATTTTAAGAGAAGAAAAACAATTTTTTCTTTAGATATAAACTAGGAAAGGCAACATTTTGATGAATAATTTTCTTGTGAAGCTTTCTTCAGTGTGTACATGACTACATATCGTGTGAACCACTGCAAACAGGGGAATCAAGAGATCAGGAAATAACAGTCTTCTTTGGGAACAGAAATTTCAGACAGAGATACCGAATAATTGTAGAAGGATCTGCTCTTTTGTATAACAGTTTCTCAATTTATTTTAAGTCTAGCCAGTGGGTGAATAATAAAAAGGAGAAGATGAGATATTTCAGAGCTTTTTTTCCACTGAGTTGGGGATTGCACTCCACTGGAGATGTCCTTGAAGGTATAGTGATCCATTTTGCTTAAATTGAGCAAGACATAGACCATATTTTCTCTCTCTCTCCTACCTTACTTCTATGTGGATGCCGAAAGCTGAGTTGCAGAGAGATTTTCCAGCTTTCTGCCTCTGTCTGTGAGAAAGTCTTTACTTTCTCACAGACACTGGCTGAAAGACAGTTAGGAGTTTCTGTAAACTATCTTCCTTATCTTGCAGGTGCAGGTTGTTGTCATACTGACCAGAGAAATGCTTTAAAGTGGGTCTTGTGAGATCTAAATAATCATTTTAAAGAGCTGAATGGTCAGGGACCAATGGCCTTGTGCCACTCTAGAGAACTAACATATAAACCAGTTTGTAAAATTAAATAAAGATGCCTTTTCTTCTGGAACTAGAATCAGTGTTGTTTCTCACCAATCCTGCTACAAGCAGCAACACTTCTACAGCAGTAAAAGATGCAAATCCACTTAAAATCTTGAGTATTGTCCACAGCCTACAATAAACACACAGGTGTGATACACTGTAAAATCAAGGTAAAAGTTATACTATGACACACAGATGAAAGAATATCTGTGAATAAACTCTTTAAATATAATCATTTGGATGCTAATAATATTTTAGTTTGTAATCAAAAATCAATAAAAAGAGAAGCAGAGTACAGCAGAGGTGAGACCTGCAGGCTCGAGAACCTCTCTATGTTTTATAGGAAGTTTTCTCAGCTTGTAACCCAGACATTGCCCAGAAAGGCTAATAATAAAAGGCTATTAATCTCATACATAACACCTATTTCTTAATTACCTTATTTTATTTAGTCTGTCGATAATTGAATATACCTAATACCCTAATACTTCTAATACTACAATGATCTGGGATCTTAACCACTATTAATGCTTGTCCATCTGTAACTACCACAGCTATGACAGAAACAAAATAAAAAAAGAAACAACTCTTTTATTTGAAGTCATTTATTATATTTTGAAAAGGACATACTTAGGAATTAATCTCATCTTAAAGGAGTCTGATTTTTTTTGTAAGATTGGATTTTGAACTAGGTGAATGAATACTGGTAACTGAAATGTACTGAAACCTGCTTGCCTAGGTCCCATGTGAGGATTACTATGGTCTTGAAGTGTTTTTTCACTGTGCTATTTCCAGGGCTTTTATTTTCAGTGGACCATAGAGAAAGAAGTGATGTGGCACTGCTGTATGGTACAGCACAGTGGTGTGATGCAGTACAGGATATCAGAACCAGTGTCTGTCTGTGCCCTGACACAGGTGTGGGCATTCTCCATCATATTAGCAGATAAGCACCCATCAGAAAACAGGGAACACCTGGATTCTTCTCATATGGGAGATGAATTTATGATTCTTGGATAAAGAAAGGTACCAGATTAGATGGAGTTCCTACTTTGGTGGGTTTTGCTGTCCTTCCTACTGCACCTGGAATATGCTGCAGTGGGGACATCATGCCTGCAGGGCTCCAAACTGTGATGGGGTCTCCCATTTGTGAATTGTATGTGGCATCCGTGCTTTGAAACTTATGAGCCACAGAATATACTGACTCCCCTGGGTTCAAGTGCAGATTCCTCCGCTCTCTTGCTTTAAATATATTTTTCAAATTAATTTTAAGAACATTTTAAAAATTTCAACCTTGCTGCCTGGTCTAACCCTTTCAGCCTAACACCATAGCAAGTCCCCTGTCACCACACTGACTCACACAGCACATTCACACAATGCATGTACCCTCATCCCAGCATTTCCATCTATCCACTCTATCATTCTAGTCTGGTACCAAGCACTTGGGTTTAATATCTTGAAACTGGAGTGAATGAGAATCTTCTTAGGCTTTGGATGAAGATTCAAGTTTGCTGGTGCTCAACATAAAATGCTTTGGCCTTTTTAATTGGAATGTCATTTACCAAGAAACTTATTTGTTACACTTTCCTGGAAACGTTTGTGTTCCCACAAACTGAGAGTACTTATTTTATTAAATGCCCCCGTAATATCTACATGCTGATAGTACTTCTTATTTTTCTGAATTCTCATAATTCATCTCAGAAATTACACCCCCTCTCCTCTGGGCATTGTATATCACTAAGTAAACATCATATATTTCATCCGGAAGGCAGTTTTACCAAGTGAGATTAGCTTCTTCTAACTGACGACGATAAACTGTTCATACAAAACCAGAAGCAGTGTCTTACTTTTTTTTTTAAGTGAATAGAATTTACATCCCCATAGTGAAATGAATAAGCTTTTTGCTTTATTGCCTTTTGACAAAGCTTTAGATAGAAATAGGTATCTGCTGAAGCAGCAGAAAACGTTGCAGTTTAGTTCTGATGTATATTATATTGCATTTAGTGCAACACACACAAGATGTAATATTGCTTTCCCATGTTAAATATACACTGTAATTTTAACATTACTTTTTTTCCAACAAATTCTGAGTGTTTAGGGCTAAGACTTACATCCGTATATGCTGATATTTGTAAGTCATATATGCTCAAAAGACTCAAGATATTTAGATTGTATTGGGGTAACTTAGAATTCAAAAGTTGTGTATTTCAGAGAATATATTTGCGTGCTTGCTTTCCCTGTCCCTCATCTGAATGTTTTCAAATATTCCACTTCGACAATCCTGTCGAAACCAGAAGGTTTAGGGTTTTTGTCTCTGAACCATAAAAGTTTTTAAGCAAATTGTTTTCCTTTAGATGCAATACAAATTGCATCAAAGGAACATTTTCTGGAGCAATAGTAATCCCAAACCTGTCTTCAAGCATTGGGTTCTGTAACATCTGTGGTAAATGACTTATTTGGATATGGTATTCTCTGACTGGAAAGTTAAAATAATCTGAAAGACAGTCCTGTCTAGTGATTTATCAGCTTCTAAATAAAGATGAATCTGCTTCCCTGTGAGAAATACAGGAGCTGGATCAATGGCAAAATGGATGGGAAAATTAATATGTTACTATTTTTGTGACATTAACAATGTAAATTATTCCCCCTTTTTTTTTTTCTGTGTGCAAATTACTTCAAGTTTGGGTTCTGGATTTTTTCTTGCTTCCTCAGACTGAAAAACAAAATTTTGTTCTAGATGCTTAGAAGGTGATTTAAGGTACTTTTAACATTTAAAAGAACATATCCATTTTATATATATCATTTATTCAAATCTTAGGTATCTGCAAGAATCCAAAGTTACCAAAAATGTGGAGTCTATAAAATGCTATTCGTCATTTTTGCTTTGAATATAAACTTCTTGAAAAAATGTGCGATAAAAACAACTGATGAACCTAAGCTAAACTGCTTCCCTGGAAACATCTTCAGCTATTTGAACCCATCTAGTTAGTTTAATATATGGCTCAACTTCAGGCTATTTGGTATATATATTGTTATTTTGGGCACTAAATCCTTGACAGGGATGGGGCAGGGGAGGGGAGATGTAAGGTTTAACAGTAGGACTTGAATTCTTCCAAAAGTGATGCCTTAGGTTACATGCATAGCTCTTCAGTGTTTACATATGAAAGTGGTCTTTTTCTCAGAAATGAAGATATAGTGCCCATTAATATCTGGGAACTAAGTTCCTCTGAAAATCCTCTGCTGCTTTATTGGGATGCTAAAGTAAAGATTTATGCTTTTAATGTTATGCATGTATGTAAATGTAAAGCATCCATTTACAAAAATCATCACCACATCAGGCTGTAATTGGCTATCAGCCTCAGCTCAAGTATACAGGATTGAATGCTTGTTCTTAGCAAAAGTTAATCTTCTTCCCAAATGAAAAATGAAGACATTTTGGATACTGGCAGGATTTTGCTACCTCATTCTGCCTATAATCATTTTGCAGAGGTGCTTGCATGAAATGAAGTTTTTTAATATTAATTTCAAAACCAAAAATAAATTTGTTTACTCAGTGGCAAAACCAGCCTGTAATCCTCCAGTACATCCTTTGATCCAAGAAGAAACTTTCAAACCTTTAATCCTCAGTTTTGGAAATCTTTTACTGAGACTAACTCCAATTTAATTTCATTCATCACCATAAGACTGATGAATGATAAATCAGGCTCATTATTCAGAACTTGTTTATTTTCCTGTCACTTTCTTTTTTTTTTTTGCTTTTGATTCCCTTCTCTATTTTTTCCTTCTCCTATTCCAACAGTTGAGGTGGATAGTAGCTCCTACAACATGGTTTACACTGAACACAGCAGTCAGTGCACTCATTTGGAGATCTGTGTAATGGAGAGCTGGGAATGCTTTCACCACCAAGCCCACCCCCAAGCTATTCACTGACTAGAAAAATACAGTCGGAATTGTTGTGTTCTTAGTGCTCAATGTGTTGAAAATTCTGCTACGACATCAAATAAAAACTACAAAACTGACTAAGCTGAAATGCTGTTGCATAAGATGCTTTACATCGTTCAGTGCCTTCCTAAAAGGTTCCTAATACATTTAAAGATATACTAATCAATGAAATATCTTGAAACATTGATACCTTGTTATTGATCTTGTTATTAAAACTAATCCAAATGCTTGCTTCATGGTACCTTTGAAGAAAAGTGATTTTTCCATGGAGGAATGCCAGGAGAAATTAAGAACACAGTATATGTGCGATACATACATTTGTTGGCTAGCAACTCAAATGTTTGCTTGTAGTGATGTGTCTTGGTAGCTGCAAATAGCAGGAATTTTCATGGAAAGTGTTAACCACCTAAAATATTTCACTGTTTCATTGATTTCACTTTTGCTATCAGGATCAGTAAGTTCAGTAAGGACCTGAAGTTCAGTGTAGGAATAATAATCTAATGACTTCTCTTGAGATGAATAACATTTGGCATCAGGTAGTCAAATTGTTCCTTTTGGAAATAAGTGGTTCCAAAAAGAAATTTTTAATCATGGAGAAGTATAAAGGTCAGATTTTCTGTAATTCTTCATATTTGCAGCCAAATATGTGCTGCGGATGCTAATAACATTTTTCTACTCTGTAAAAGAAGCTATACAGCAAGGTTTTTTAACTACATGGCATATATTTAACAAGTAAAAATTTTCTTCGCATCCATCTGAAATAAGTTTACAACTGAACCAGGATTATTTATTAAATGTATTTTTATTGCTTCCACATCTCTCATTTTCATAAACCGCCATATTATTTTCTCTAAAAGACTGCTCAAGAGTTTATTAAAATTTCAGAAGCCACAAATAACCCAAACAGACAAGCAAATGAAGCAAAATTAAAAAATACAAACAAAAAACCCCCAACCAGGATAAAACTTCCTTTCAAGCTCAAATTTAGTTTCATATAAAACTTCCTCATTCTTACTCAGCATATATCATAGACTTACAGGAGTATTATTTTACTTCCATACAATAGCTACAAGTGGTTTTTTTCCATCATTTTACAAGAATGGGGTTTTTTTGTATATAGGATATTTTTCATTTGGGTTGTATTCTTTAATTCTGAGCAGAGAAACAAGCCTGAATTCATTTATTTTTAAAGCCACAACAGCTGATCTGACCTTCTAACCATAAACACTGTTTCATCAACCAGAGGAAAAAAAGTCATGTGAGAAGATTCGTATACAGTGGAGAATTTTTTGACCAATCAGTGGTAATTACAAGTTTTGGTATGTCACAAAACTTCAAGTAGGTACCCATTTAAGATTAAACACATTTTTGAATGCTCTTTCTTCACATAGGAAATACGTGCAGGAAATATGTTATGGGATGCCACACAGAATTGATTTTTAGACCCATAGTGAATTTGTGGATTCACAATGAGAAAAATCATCTTTTGACTTGTAAACAGAGTGCCAATTGATCAAGGAATTATTGTAAGTAATAAACACAGAATTCTTCAATTTCATATTGGTAGATCTGCATTTAATGTTATATCTATTTCTTCCAAATCTGGTGATAAATCTGCCATTTAATTCTTAGGGTTTTTGCCAAGATTTGAATGTCTGTGGTTCCCTAAAGAATGTTTTTGCAAAATAAATGTTTCATTGCAGCCACAATAATTTCCTAACTTCTTAAATCTCTTTACTACTGCTAGATATCAGGAATTAAAAAAAAAAATCTAGGCTCAATAACTCAGCAGACAACTTTTACGTGTGTTCTACTTAAACTCAATGTGTAAAGAAATACGAGGTAAATTTTCTGGTGATTTTTAGTGATCCCACAAAACTTACGTCACAGTGGTCCTCTTTTCCTGTGCAGTGCCCTGTTTCACATTCTTTACACACACATATTCTAGAAATGGTTTCTCCATTTGTGACACTTCTTTAAGAGATTGTATCACGTAGCTGCACTGCAACTAAACTACATGAGTAGAATAGCATAAATCTCTGTTGTCACTTCGTGCTTCATTTCCCTAATCCTTCCAGTGCCACTGGAATAATTTCAAGATTTCGTGTTTCAGAATTGTGTGTCAGTTGGCTTCATAGAGCAACGCCCACTGTAATTTAGAGCACTGCTTTGTACACTGCATCCCCAGTTAAAGGAAACAAAATACTTTTTCATTCCTGCTCACATGAAAATATATTTCTTAAATTTTTACAGCCAAAGACCCATTTCGTTTTCTCCCCTGCAGCCACCACATTTCCAGCAGTGTCATCAGAGCACATGGCCCTGCCACAGCATGTAATTATCTGTACAAGCCAGAAAGATCCAGCTTTGAAAGGTATTCTGCTACAGGTAACATATGGCTCTGCAGGGTGTCCCATCTGCCATGGCTCCAGCAACTGCAGACACCGGCATGAAAGGCTTCCCAGTGACTCAGTGGCTTTGAGACAGCATTCCCCCTTCTTGTGTCCCCTCACCCTGTTTTCTCTCTTCATACAACTTTGATTCTAAGTACTCTGTATCCTCTGGCATGGTCTGTTCAGCAACAGTAAAGCAGGCACTTAGAAAATGGTAGTTATGTTTATTCTGAATGAAGATTAAATCCCTTAAAACTCTTCTTTTAAATTTATGTCTTTTCTCCTTTGTGTTTTGTACCTTTTGACAAAAACAAATGCATGTGCCTATTGATAAGGAAATGGAATGACTTTTTCACCTGGGAGATAATTGGTTCAGTCTTGTCAGTGTAGGACAGTTTTCAACTTTTGCCTGTATTCCTGTAAGGGGGTGAAGACTAGAAGAGGTGACTAAGTTTACCTGGGCCTCCTAGTTACTGTGAAAAATAGAAGTTTTAGGCTAGAAACATGTGTTTTTCAGTGCAGACAGTTTTCTTTTGCTCAGTTCTTGTTCAAAGTAGAGTCGGGCCACAGCATGGACACTGTAGTACTACTGAGGGACAGCAAGTTCTCTTCTCTTTTTTTCATGTCTTCCTTCAAAGCTCTTTGTGGCTGTTTTTCGCACACATGTTATTGTACTTTCTCATCAGTAGCCCATCTTATAAATGACACCATGAATAATTATGAAAAAACCTCTTTGTCCTCTCCTTTTCCAGTACTGAAGCAGAGTTTGCTTGTTTGGGAAGCTAAGGTGCATTGGTTTATATCCCCAGCTTCTGTTACTGAAGAAGCTAAGCTGGACTGCATCAACCACAGAAACACAAACTGGCCAGCATTCAAAGCCATCCTTCATTCCTTGGCAGAGCCAGAGACCTGCAAGACAAAGACAAGGGATTCAGGGAACATTTCTGTCTCTAAGGATTTCTCAGAGCTTTCAGTTGGCTCTTTCTCTCTTTAATTTTCTTCCCTGTATTTGTTGTATTTCCGGGGATTTTGTTTGCATTTCATTGTCTAGCACATTTACAAAAAAATGTCTTCTCGTTTCCCACTGTGCTGTCTGAGTTACAGCTTGATTTCCTGTAGAAATATTCTCTCAGGGGAGAGAATAATTCTGCCTGTTAAAAATAATTTTAACCCTTTTTGTCTGCAATATTTTATTATTTGGAGTTGAATTGACTTATGCTGAGACAGAAGTTGGCTTAGTATCTTTCAAGGTACATAGCTACATTTAATACCTTTCAAAATTCTGTGAACGTTTTAAAGATGTCACATCATAGTGTGCAAGTGAAACAGAATAAACTGTATTAATGCAGCTTTATTTTGAATGTAGAACACTCTTTCATGTTTATATCAATGAGAGCAATGGCAGGACACTAAAATTACAGGGCAGCAATATTATGTAATTTCTGCATGTAGTTGCTTGACCATTTAATATCATATTTATAAACAGTATAGGTTGAATAGTAAACACCACCAAATTACAGGTTTAATAAAATTACTATTTCCATCCCTACTGAACAGATATGTTTTTCCAAAGTTAAATCAGACACTGTGGCTAGGATGAATACTTTCAAGCTCTTTAAAGTTTATTATTGTCTCTAGCAAGAAAAGAAATATTGAAAATAATGTTTTAAATTGTCCCTTAAAGCAGGACATAAAAACTTGTATCTGTAAGTGTAATCTGGTAGCACTGAGTATTTCCAGTGTAATAAACCTAAACACATCTCTGCTCTGAATGCTTTTTCGCTTGTACAGAAATATATGGCTTTATTAAGTGGATGAATTGTGTTGGAGTGAATACACTAGACTCCATTTCCTCTGATGCTATGTACACTTCATAGGATTTTTCACCTTTTATTAGGATTGACTAACCCACTTGGAAAGCTTAGCACACCTCGCTAAAAAAAAAAGGTAAAAGCCTTCTGAGACAGAGTTCTTGTCTTCCCGCTTTATTCCGTGGCCCAGGTCAGTAAAGTACCTCTCCAATGCCATTTGCAGGAGGCTTCTCCTCCTCTATTAAATTTAAAGCACACCCAGTTAGATACTGTTTCCCCATGCACATCTTAGACCAATAGAATTTAGCTTTGTTGGAGACAAGTCACTCCTCCATGTGGCGAGACAATTGCAGGTGTCTCTAACCCTGGAGAAGGAGGGAGGGAGAGAGGGAGTAAGAAGGTAGGAGTTCCCCCACCTACAGTACTGTGTGCAAAGCAGCATGGAGTCAGGGGGACTAGGGCTGTGCAGATCCAATGGCTTGAGAGCATTCTTGTGAGTCCTGACAAGAGAAAAAGACTCAAGAGAAAGGACTAGAAAATCTGTGGAAATGTGTTCCTCTGTCACACTAGGCATTGTGCATGCCAGGGAGGAGTCTTAAGATTTTGAGAGAATATGTTTATTCAAATGCTGAAGATACGGTCAACAAATCTCTTTGTCCTACACATCACTATAAGGAATTTTGATTTCTGCAGCCCCAGGATACAGGGATGCAAGCTGAACCATCAATATGCAGGCAATGCAGCTCTACTCCATAAGCTTTACTGCAGCCCTTGGCTGCACCACCAGCTGCTGCCACTCTAATCCTTTCTACAGTTACTTTTTCCCATGGCTATGGATGTTATTGGACTATTGTTCATATCAGTATCTAATCCAGGCAGTTTTTCAGCTCACACACTGATGCTGAGAGAACTGCCCTGCAAAGATTAACACATAGCACACACACACAGAGATTTACACATCTTTTTAATGCTCATCTGTAAGTTGTCTCTGAAGCTTAAACGTAAAAGGCTCAGCTACATGTATAATTGAAAGTAGTACTCACCAAACAGTCATGTACTCCATGTTCCTAAGATGCTGCAAGGAGTCTATATGCAGGATTGCTTCCTCTGGGCTGAATCTTTTGCTCTTTCCCCTGCTTACCTCTTCAGGGCTCACATGTTATTGCAGACGCATTATTTCTTGTTCTTTGTTGACTCAGGGTAACATAGTTACCCTGTTGTGGTAACTATGCTACCTTTCTCCTTACTATCATCTTCTGACTTAAGAGCTCCATCCCTTTGGCTTTTCACCTCCACTTCCTTTAGCTTTTCCAATTTCAGCCTGTGTATTGATCTTTACTGGGTTTAAAAGGGCCAAATAGCAAGTAGAAGATCCCAACATTACTCACAATACTGTGTAGAGAATGTAGCTCTATCAAAGCACAACCAAAACTATGCTTTGTGTGAGCTTCATAAGGTTTTGGCTGAGGTAAAGTTAATTTTCTTCACAGTAGTTAGTATAGGGCTATGTCTGGATTTGTACTTGAAAAAGTGTTGATAGTATAGGGATGTTTCTGTTATTGCTAAGTGGTGGTTACACAGCATCAAGGGCTTTTCTGCATCTTGTATCACCCCTCCAGTGAGAAGGCTGGGGGTGCACAAGAAGCTGAGAGGGAACATATCTGGGACAGCCAATCTCAACTGCCCAAACTGATACTCCAGACCATACGGCATCGTGCTGGGCACATAACTCAAGGGGGAAGAACAAATTGGGGGAACTTTTGGAGAGATGGCATTTGTCTTCCCAAGCAAATGTTGTGCATGACAGAATCCTACTTTCCTAGAGATGGCTGAACACCTGCTCAGGAGAAGCAGTGAATGATTTCCTTGTTTTGCTTTGCTTGCATGCACAGCTCTTGTTTCCCCTATTAAACTGTCTTTATCTCAACCCAGGATTTTTTGTTACTTTAACTCTTCTAATGCTCTCCCCAGTGCTGATGGTGAGGGAGTGAGCAGCTGTGTGGTACTTATTGCTGGTTGTGGTTAAACCTTAACAGAGAGAAAGCCAGGAAAGGAAAGAGGATGAGGAGATACAGCCAACTAATTAAGCAGTTGTTTTCTAGAATGATTGTAGAACAGATTGTCTTCGGGCATTGCAAGATCAAAATAATTTATAAAGAGGTCTGAAAGAAAAGAGTCTACATGTGAAGCAAAATATAATGGAACACGGAACATTAGTGAATACAAATGAAATTATAAAACCTGGGAAAAATATGAATAGATTTTAATGAACGTTATAGATACCAAGAAAAAATCTATTGGTTTTAAAATTTAAAAATACATGGTCTTGGTGCAGGCTTATGTCTCATTGTGTGTCAATTTCGTTCCTGGTTCTTATTTCTCCCTTGTTTAAATAATTTTACACCCATTAGCTAATGTTGAACAAATTTGATATAGCAATAATGTTTCCAAAGATATGTTAGTCATATATGTTTCCTGAAATAGATCTATAGATACAAATTGGATGCTTCCATTTCCTCATCTAAAAGCTTTTGATGATACAAAAATTGTTGCAGTGAAAATTCATACCATTTTAAGTACTGGAGAGTACACAGAGGACAGAGGGAGAGAACTTTTAAATGCTCTAATTATGGAAAAAGCTTCAGCGAGGTCTACCAAAAAACTGCAAGGCACAATTGAATAAAATCAGGATTTATTAAAAAATTCCACGTTGAGACAAGATTGTCAAAAAGAGTAAAAGAGATGAAGGGCATAACAATCAACCACAATGGGAAAATAATTTCAAAAACTCAAGATATAAACCCGAAGAAATACAAAGAAAGATTCTGGCACTGCTAAAGTGACTGCATTAGAAATTAATTTTGGTGATTAATAATGGACCTGCAGCCAGCAAGCAAAACCAAGCTATTTGAAAGATGACTAAAGACTGGGGCTATGAACTTCAGTTTTAAGATGTCATGCAAATAGACAAATATACATGGACTGTAGGAGTCCTAAAGGTGAGAGCCATTCCCAAGAGGCACAGGGAGAAATGTTAGGACAGTATCACCACAATGTCGGAAGTTAAATCATAGGCAGAGCTGCTGACCAATATGGCCTGCATTTTGTGATCTAACAATTGTCTTCCATAATACCATTATAGAGTCTGTGAATGACATTTGAATTACGTTAAACTCCATAAAAACAATGTTAAGTGTTTTATAAATATTTTTGACCATAATTAATTCACAAAAATTTGAAAAATAAGTTTTAATTAAGCCAGTTGTTTTTCCAGTTGCCAAGTTTCACAAAAACAGAGCCACTATATAATATAGAAAATGACATCCTTTAACTTGGTACTGCTGAAGAGGAACCTCAAATGCATGTGAGCAGAGCACAGCCAGCTTAAAACAACACACAGAGAGAAAGACAGCAAGGAAACAAGACCGGTCTTTGATTTACAAATGCTTCTCAGCAATGAATTCATTTCAGGAACAGAAGGCAATCTCTTCTGGAGAAACAAATAAGCAAAAAGCAAAACAGAATAAAGAGCCAGAATGTAAACTAAACACTTGTCTGGCTCAGAGCCTCCAGTCTGATGTCTTGGGTTATAAATAATCAAGTGCACTTGTATTATCCATGTTGTAGAGCACTGGTATTCATGAATACTTAAAAATCCTCTGACAACTGGTAATGTTTCATCAACCATAAAGTACAAAAGGCGAATTAGAGTTGTTTTTTTCATCACCCTTTGTGGGCAAAAAGATCAAAGAAGAGATTTCCATATTGGCAAAGACCTTGTCGGTCTTTTTCTCTGCTTATACATAAAGATGTGTTTTGCAATATGACGATGAACACTGGCAGATGTTAAAACGAAAGTCACCCCCTACGTAAATTGAGCAACTTCAGGATGTGAAGTCTTTCATGAGTGTTTTATAAAAGGATTTATTCTTCTTTAATGTTTATTTAATTATTTTATACCGAGAACTGGACAAGTCAATTTTTCTGTGAAACTTGCTTCTGGCATATCTGAATTTTCCTTTTTAACTGCAGAACAGGAAATTGCTATCTCTGTCACAGAACATAACTTCCCAGAATTTTTATGTTTAACATAATTACATCACTAATTTAATGACAATATCCAGTGAGTAAAATTGCAACAGTATTGCAATATGATATTGTGTTCTATGCTCTATATACTATTATATTGTATACTAAAATATAAACAGCTGAGATTCCCTTGTTGGAACAAAGATCTCTGTGAAACATTTCAGAGAAATGTTTGCCACTGAACCTGCAGAACAATATCAGCAAGGTGTGAAAATTTTCCTTTTACATGTCCATCTTTGAATAAAATCTTAAAACTGCAATTCTGCATATGATTGTACTGAATGTGTAAAGTACCACACAATATAATTTCTATCCTAAACAAATTAAGTGAACACATTTCTTTAAATCAGATTCTCAGAATTATTTTTAGTAATTATTCTGAAAATTAGGAAATTTTAAATTGTAGCAACTGTGCATTTTCCCCTGTTATATGATCATTTTCTCTCCTGCCAGCCTGTGCACTTCCCTCAGACATTGTCTCAAAATATGCACATACCAATGCATTCATGCCTGAAAGAATCTGATGGAAGGAGTGACCTTCACTTGCCTTTTGTAACAGTCCAGAGGTGAATGTAGCCCTGAAGTGAAACCTGTCTCCATCCCTGTTTTGCACCTGTGGCTCTGGCTAAGAGCAGCTTTCTGTAAAGCCATTTCTACGGGATACTTGTGGACTGGATGTGACAGTCTGGGGTGCAGTGAACATGCCCCCAGGTCTGCAGCTTGCCTGAGCCAGTGTAGACCCCATGGTCCTGGCAGGGAGAGCTGGCAGCTTTGGAACTCATGTCACTCTCCAAACCTGAGGATTCACTCTGCCTGAAATGGAATCGTGGCAGGAGCTAAGGGCAGTACTTTGAACGGTGCCTTAGTGAAACTCAAGGCAGACCATCCTATAAAACAGAGTTAGATGCTGCATTAGGGTTCTTGTGAAAGCAGCCAGATGAGTATCCATTACATCTTGTATTTAACATTTATCTGATGAGTTTAATTGAAACTATAGCCTCTTTTTGTGGGCCAGATTTGCTCTGAATAGCATTTATTTTCATCTCTCCTATGAAGAAAGGGCATTAAAATGAAAATTCAGTCTTTTAGGGTCTGTAATTCTAAAGGAATACAATGTATTGAAAGACCACTGAAAAGTGCGGTGCTAAAAATCAAAATGGTAACAGATAGAAATTGTTTCTCACATTTTAGCCATATAAAGAATATTCACTACTGGTGGTATGTGGTCATTTCTGAGCAATTTGCAAGATAATTTTTTGACACATAATGTATTCAGAAATGCTTTTTTCTTTGATTTTGGAAGGGTGAACTGAAGAATGGTCCTTATGTTTCCCCTGCTGAAACAATCGCCGTGATTTGGGGTTGTGGGAAAGCTGAGGAGAAATCAGAAAAAGTAACACCTGTATTTTTGCCAAAGAAAATTCCTGGAAGACATTTAATGTATAAACAGGTAGATAGTAACTTTCTCTCTTTTTAAAGACTGTTTCGACACACCAGCATTCTTAATGCTGAAAGCTGATATCCCAAAGTTTTTTCATTTCAGTGACCCATGTATGATTATGCTGGAATGCATCATATAAAGACTAGTTTTATAGAACAGGAGCTAATTAAAAAATCTTTTTTGGGTCTGCTGTGTTGTAAGAAGGTGATATTGTTGAAAATAAAATACTTAAGGATTCACCTATAAATGGAAAAATCTGTTAAGATACCATTGATTTTGCTGCACAGCAGTTGTAAAAGACATTAAAATTCCCTGGTGCATCTAAAATATTTGGCAAAATATATGGCAATATTTGAGGTTACAGCACAGTCCATAGGCTTGCAATATAACCTTCAGGAAGCCTGAAAGTTTTTCATCCAAAACTTCATGAAGCCTATCCATTTCTTGACCTATTCCCTTAGCTCTATGGTTTCCTGCTGGAAGCAAATAATAGAGACTGTAGTACTTTATTCCTACTGTTATACAAAAAGATTTCCCTGTGGTTTTCGTATGTTTCCTGAAAATAATTCTAAATCATTTTCATATGTTTTTTTAAAGATATGAATCTCACATATACCCAGGGAAAAAGTCTATTCACTTGCAGTCTGTTCATTTTAAATAAGAGAATGAAAATTGTTTTTCACTCAAGTAGAATAAAAAATATATTCTTTATAGCCAGGACAACTGGCTATATAGAGTATATAACAAATTCAGTAATTTCAACATAACTTTTACAATGTTTTTTATGCAATTTTAACCTTTCTTTCACCAGAATACTAATTTTTCTGCCAATTTATCTACATAGTCCTTGAGGGCATTACAGTCTCTCAAGATTAAGTGATTTAATATATTGGATTTCTTGTATCTTCTTTTTATTTCTACTAAAATGTAAATATTTTACTGGAAAGGGTCTAGCAAGCCCTTTACAGTGTTTTTCTTAACTAAAGATCAAATACCATGAAGCTGGAGAAGAACCTTGTGTATTGGTCATCTGGGACCTACTTATCCTTTTAGTTAAGGAATATTAAGTCACATGCAAGGAAAAGAAAAGCATGTCTTGGTAAGAACAAATAAATAAAAAGCTGCCACTTGCCTTCCTGGTGTGCTTTGATTATTGACTGGAGGAAGGACTCCTTCGTTTCCCAGATGTGAGTCCTATACTGTTGAAGAACAAGCAAAGCACATTGAGACATGCTTCAAAAGAGTTCTCTGGTGTTTTCAGCTGCTTTAGTTTTTGTTTACACAAATGGAGACTCTTGAAAGGACTTTACTTTCAAAATACATTTTCTCAGTAGTTTTGTTAAAATTCTGTTCAAAGGAAGAGTCTACGGTTGGACATCCAGAAATGAGGCACTCACTGCTTACAATGAGACTGTAATCCCTTGGTTAGGAAACTACTATCCATTCTTATTAATAGCTCACTACTCTCAGCAAAAAGAAAAAAAAAAATCTTCCCACTGTAATAAAACAATGTAATGTTCTCAAAGAGAATGAAGCATAGATCAGTTCCAAATATTATTGTTGTTTCATCCTCAGTAACTCACAGGCTGTGTGCCGAAATTCTGCCCTTACAGTTTCATTTGATTTAGTCCCAGTTATTGCTTCACTGTCAACTAAGGGTTTTCCCTTCATACATGTTCTACTGTTCTCTACTATGTAAGATTTCTAGGTGGGTGTTTTCCCTTCTATTTTGCTTTAAAGACTTCACATTTACAGCTTAAACCCCCAGATCCACAAATACTATTGTAATTTACGCCATTTCTCCATCTCTGGAGCTCCCAACATGAGAAAAAAGTGAACCTGTTAGAGTGAGTGCGGAGGAAGCCACAAAGATGACCAGAGGGCTGGAGCACCTCTCCTATGAGGACAGGCTGGGAGAGCTGGGGTTGTTCAGCCTGGAGAAGAGAAGGCTTCAGGCAGACCTTACACAGCCTTCCAGTACCTAAAGGGGGCTTACAAGAAAGTTGGAGAGGGACTTTTTACAAGGGCATGCAATGACAGAACAAGGGGGAATTGCTTTAAAATAAAAGAGGAAAGGTTTAGATCAGATATTAGGAAAAAGCTGTTCACTGTGAGGGTGGTGAGGCACTGGAACAGGTAGCACAGAGAAGTTGTGGATGCCTCATCCCTGGAAGTGTTTAAGGCCAGGTTGGATGGGGCTTTGACCAACCTGATCTAGTTGAAGTTGTCCCTGCCCATGGCAGGGGATTGGAACTAGACAATGTTTAAGGTCCCTTCCAACTCCTGCCATTCTAATGATTATCTGCCCAGAAAAGAATAGAAATTAATTTTCTCCCTTGTGACAACTAACTGGAGATTAAGTGGTTGCTCTCACCTGCAGCTAACACATGGTGAGAGAGAGGCATTTTTCAGGCTGTTTGTATACAGCTAGGCCCAAGAGGTGGCTGTCCAGCATCCCGATGAAAAGAGTCGGTCTGCAAGGAGCTGGGCTGCTCCTCCTGTGGAGCTGATGAAGGATGGAGCCAGTTCAATGTCCTGTGGTCACTCATTTTCTCGCAGCACTGAAATCTTAACCTCTTAGGCAAGATCCTTCGCTTCAGTGTGATCTTGCTTGTTTGAGCAGGATGCATTGACACAAAGCATGTGTCTGCAGAGCACTGGAGGAAATAATAGGATACAGCCAGTTTGCTGGAAAACCGATTTCAGAAATTCTCTCAGGCAGGTAATTACTCCTTGTACTGATCTTATAGAGAAAGTCTTATCCAAGACAAGCAGAGTACTAAAGCTTTCTTTATCCGTACGTAAATGCATCAGAATTGTTTCAGCATCACCTGGTCTTTTAATAGTTTCTGGCTGAAGACATACATATACATAGTAGGAAAAATTTCTCAAAATCCCCACAAAATATCATTGACCAGGACTTGAGATGTATTACGACATTAATGTATGTTAATATATATGTTAATGTATTTTAATCTTTGTTAATTTAAAACTCCCTGTATGAAATTATGACCTTGGTTTACTCAGAGGAAGCTTTTCAGAAATTTACAGTTTTCAAAATTATCATCCTAACTAGCTTATTTTTAGGACTTCAGATTTAGAACTGTTGAACCTTAGCTATGACTACTAAAATGAGAATGCATGAAATAAACATTTGACCTCACAAAGTAAGTTATCCGTATTACAAGAAAGAATTTTTATGTATGGGTTTTTTTCTTTATCTGCTTGAAATAAGGACAAATAAGAAATATCTCATTGTCCAAGATGTCCTTTTTATCTAAGACTAATCATTTCCCAATCATAATTTTACTGGTAATTTTTTACCATGTATTTCTATAATTGTATTAAAATCACCTAATCAATCTATACAGAGAATTACATCAGTACAACTGTTGTTATCATGTGTAAGAAGTGATGCCATGTAACTGAAGGGTAATTGTGGAGTAACATCACCATTTGTTACACATTTAGGACTTGAAAATCTGTGAGAAGATTTTGAAGTCTCACGTGGCCACAGAAGAGTTTCATTCAAGGGCATTCACAAAAGAGACCTGAGATCAAGTCTGAAACAGTCTGGAGTCAGACCAGGCACAGGGAATAAAAATGGCAGCTCCCACAGGCTGGGAAAAGCAAATAGAAGCAAGCATTAGAATTGCTAAGGAAGCCTGAATCTGGGGAAGGCAGAGCAGTGGGAGAGCTTGCTTTAGCCATCTATTGATTTTCTGATGTACCAAGCAGCACAGAGGAGAAAGGATATGGAATTGAGCCTGAGAGAATGGTGGTGTTCATGCAGCAGTAATTAGAGGTGAATTATCAGGCTGCAGAGAGGGGAATACCTGTGGATCAAAGTCCCAGGCTTATAGAAATTATTATTTGGAGGGCCAGTGAAGAGCAGTGTAGCTCCTGAATGGCCCATTAAGCTTTGAGCTGTGAGGGAAATTGGCGGAGAGGCTTTGCAGATAGAGCTGAAGTCCCGTCAGGTTAAGGTGAGCGCAGAGCATGAAATCCACTTACACCATCACTAATGGGGAACTCTAATTCAGACACGTCAGTCCTCAGCTCTCCGAGCAGCAGGGGGCGACAGGATTTTAAGACCTGTCCTGTTTCATTTCCTCAATTTTAAGGCCAGAGGAAACATTTCTTGTAAGCAGAGCTATATTCAGCTGCTGGAGTCACAGCTTAATGGATTGCAATGGTACTGCTGGGAGCATACAACTCCTGCTTCTCTGGTGTGGGGAAGAAACCCACAAGTGAGACAAGCTGAGAAGGATTAATTTGAGAAAGACTTGAAAGAAAGCTTACGTTGCAATTTGGCTTTTAAAATCCTAATCCTAGCACCTTTTTGTTGGATTTTGTGACTTCTAAAAAAAACCAAACCAAAATTAACGAACTAAAATTGCGCATTTTATAGGCTTGCTGCATCTTATCAATATTATTCTTACCCCTTGAGTAAGGTCCTAAATGTTAACCAAGGAAAAAATTCAATCCAAACTTGTACTTGGATTTAATTAAGAAAGAACTTAGCTCTGACTTTAGTGATTGCTGTAGCATCTCTAAGCATCATTTTAGAAAATAAATACAAAAACTCCAAGTGATGATCTGCAGCTGATTCAATTAAGTAAGTGAATTTGAATATGGAAGAATTTCTTGCAATTAAAGCTGACTGAGATCTGTTTTTTCTCTAAGACGATTTCAATGTTCCCTGCAAGTCATTGAACCTTCTGACCCATGCCAATGCCATTAGGAATCAAATAGTACATTTCTACAGGTTGGTCAGATGTAGATGTGAGGTCTGCATCTCTTGATCACCAGTGTCATGCTTATTCTAAAGTATTTGTGCATAAACTGCCATGAAGGATTAGGATCTTGAATTAAACTCCCATATGTCCATGAGAAAGCAACAGGGACTAAGATGAAGAAGTCAGAGGAAAGAATATGAATCAAAGTCCAAGAGGGATAGGGGGTCTCTTTATCCTCTACACCCTAGAAAGAGCAAAATGCAAGAGAAGGTGTTTTGTCTTTCTTCTGATCAATGTTGAAATACTAACAGTGATTTTTCTCTCTTCTATAGCCAACCTGTTTGGTAATTTGTGGTGGGTTGACACTGGCTGGATGCCAAGTGCCACCAAAGCTGCTTCTATCACTCCCCTCCTGCTGTGAATGAGTGATTTTGTCCTCTTAAGGAAATACCATCAAAGGTATTAGCAAAAAGTAGGTTTTAATATGAGTTTGTGATAGTGCTAACAGAATTCAACAGCAAGATTCACTCTATTACTTACTACTTATACGTAGGAAGCTGTGAAGTGAGAGAAGGTGCTGTCATTGTGGCTTCATTTTAAAAGTATAGGACTCTTCCTGTTTGTCGGAACACAACACTGGGAGGCAACTGCTTTTTTGTTTTTATTTCAAACGCAGAATATGATGAAGCAAGTTATTCTGCTTCCTGTTGGGAAGGTGGTCATCGTGGTGGGTTGACCTTGTCTGAATACGAGATGCCTACCAAGGTGCTCTATCACTCCCCTCCTCAGGAGGACAGGGAGGGGAGAAAATAAGATGGAAAAAAAAAATCTATGGGTCAAGATAAAGGCAATTTAAAAAAGCAAAAGCTGCCCTCACACCTTCTTTTCTCTTAGCTTTTGTGTCTGAGCAGTCGTTACATGGTATGGAATATTCCTTCAGTCAGTTTGGATCACCTGTCCTGGATATGTCCCTACATCCCCTGCCAAGATTTTGCCCAACCCCAAGTCTACAGGTGTGTGTGAGAGGAATGTCAGCAAGGCAGCCCTGATGCTGTTCAAGGAGTGCTCGGCAGTAACTAAAACACCAGTGTGTCCTCCACACCCTTCTAGGTACCAGTAAACAGTGCAGCAGTGTGAGGACTGATATGGGGAAGATTAACTCCATCTCAGCCAGACCCAATACACAACATTCAAGAGAATTGTGATCAGAAAGACAGAGCTGCTTTGGACCGAAATTATTCCCTTCAACCTGTCAATGAAAAGTTGCTTGAATAAAAATATCTCTAGAAATGTGGTGTGAAAGACATACTTCTGAAGCGTAAAGGGATTTAAAAAGTATTTATTAAATCTCATGTTTCTTGGGAGAGAGAATTGAAATGGGATAAATCTTTTTTAGACAAATAATCAGGGACAGGGGGTTTATAAAGAGAAAACATGCGGCATATCATCCTGTTAAAATGTGTACAGACAAGATTGAAACCTATAGCAAGATATTGAAATGCTGTGTGAAGGGACCTCTTCGTATGAGTTGTAAGAAGACTTGATTCTTGACTCAGAACTGTTAATGTCATTGAAGTCACGGAAGATGAAAAAAGGGGACACTATAATCCTCTATTCCCAATAATGACCTAGAGTTAGAACTATAAATGGATATCAGCCTGCAATTTAGAAAGGAAGCAGCAACGTGAGTCTCCTTGTTGCATTGCTCTTTCAACAAGAAAAGCATCCACTTAGCAGCAGTGCTACAGCTCTAAGCTCAGCATTAAACCTTTTAAAGTGTCACTTTTTTCAGCATTAATCTAATGATAAGAGAGAAAGGCAATTGCAAAAGTCATTCTTTATTGCAGCATTTAGCTCCTTGAAACTTCATCAAAATCAGGAGGGAGCCCTTTTTGCTCTGATTGCCTGACCCAGAATCTTTAATCCCATTCATTAAAACCATGCCACTTTGTTTCCTCGTGAATTGCCTTCTGAGCTCCCGGAAATCACCAGGCACAGACTCAGAGCAGAGCTGAGGGCTGTACCAGAGTATAGCTCTGACACCTGAAGAGCAGAATTCTGCTCTGAGTAGGCAGCTGCTTGAATGTGAGACACAAAACTGACTTCCCATTAACGAAAGATAGCATTGAAAGTGCCACTGTACTTGATTAAGTCATCTGCTTAGACTTCAGATAAAGAAAGCAGTTTTCTTCAGTATTTCAATAGCCCTTATAATAGCATGTCACTGTGATTCCAAACTGATAGAAAAGGCACCTGTAAAAATGGATTTGTTTTGGTATTCTCTCCTTCAAAAAGTTTTCACTGGGTGTTTGGGTTTTATTAAACAACACTAAGCTTTCACTTTAATGATTGCAAAATATTTGGAATGGTAAACATATTTTAACACTCTAAATGTGTCCTAATGCCAAAATTTACTTAATTTCCTGGTTTTCTTACTTTCTTTTCCTACCTACGAATGAAAGGGTGATTGATATTTTACAGAAAAACTGCAACAGAAGGGAATTGGTGCAGAGCTTTGTTTTTCTAGGGGAGGGTTAAATGCATCAATATAGCTCTAGCTAGTAGAAAACAAATATAAAACTGAGTATAAGACATTAAGTGATGATGCAATGAATGAGAAATAAGGGTTTCCCTATTTGACCACCTATTACTCTCCCACAAGCAAGGCTGACAGAGGACATAGATATATTTGCCTGCAGGACTGTCCCTCAAGGAGCAAAAGTGACAGCAGGCACAGCACCCTCCACCCAGATGCCTGAGACACCAATGATCCAAAGAGGTCAGCTCCTTGCCACTGTGTATAAGAGCATATCTGCGCAAGCAGCACAGGCTTGAAGGACCTTGCTCTCTCATCAATAATAATGGGTAGTTCAGCTCAGACCTGCTGGCAGGAAGCCAGCTCAAAGTGTGTATTGTGCAAGTGCTGCTGGTCATTCTGCTGGTGAACTGGTGGGCTAAAACCTGTTTATGTCATAACTTGAGCACTGGATGATAAGCTAATTGCGCTCTGCAGTTTCACAGTCCTCCAAGTCCCAATTCCCATAGAAGTACACTGATTCAGTTTGTCTTAGAAATCAGGAGCATCTGAAGATTTGCCATCTGGAAGTGTCTAGAGCACAAAATGTCTGAGGCTCTCACTGCTGACATGGAAGGGGGTGTGTTATGTCCATTGCCAGCAGGTTTTCAACATGTGCATTCTATTTCAGAGCCAGAAGTGCTCAGAGCCACAATACTACTGCTGCTCAAAAGCCTGTTGGAAGCTGCATAAGCCTGTTGGATTTGGTGGTGAAATAAAGCAGAGCAGAGATGGTGCCAATCTATGCTGTGTAGAACATCCAGGGCCTTTATGATTTTCTCACTAAGCTGAACCTTTTATGGTATTTTTTCTCTGTGATTGTGGTCCATGGGCTTGCAGCATGCCTGATGTTTCTTCTCATTCCAGTCTCTGCTCAGGATAATTTCATATCTCCAGTGCTGGCAAAGGGCAAGGCAGCTGCCCCAGCTTTCCAAACTGTGAAGCCTGTTTGAGTTGGCAGGAAAAAAACACGGGCTTCAACTGGCTGTGATTGTTCTCTGGTTAAAGACCAGAGCAACAGAAAATGCCTCAATTTACCAGTAAAACCGTATTCAGCAGAGTAAGTGATCCTATCTTATTTTTGACCAGTGTTTCCCTTATGAAAACTAAAACCCAGAAAAGATTTTTCGAGTGAATAGTTGAACCAAATGCTTCTGTTTGAGGTTAAAAGCCCATTCACATCCATGCTTAGTTCATAGTAAGGGACAGTATTAGCTGGCTTAAATCAGACAGGCACAGAATCTATCACTGTTTTTTATCCAGAAAACTCAGGGTGGTTTTAGATTGCTGCATAGATTTCAAATGCCCAGATTTATGGCACTGTGTAGAAACATATAAAACATATAAAAAGGACTTTAGTGTATGCACTTTCTTAATGGTTTTCTTGTATTTCCTTCATTGGCACAGATGGAACAATGGATACTTCAGCGGTCTAAGCATGTATTGAGCAAAAGCTGGGAGGAGGATCACCTCACACCTCCTACCTGTCATGCAAATTCAAAGTAAAGGAAATCATGGAAGGATTCAAAGGAATCAAAGGAAGTCAAATATGCAGCTAAACCAAGCTTTTTTACTCCAAAGAGACTGAGAATCAATAGATTTAGGAAGAAAACAGTAAAATATAATCTGTCTGAGAGTAATGACTCTACCGAGAGTAGCATGGCAGCACTCTTCTCAACATAATATTTAATATATTTTCTATCCATTATTTTACCTATGATTTTGTAGTGTAACTAACTCTTTTTATGATGCTGAACTTAAAGAAAATACTGTCTCTTCTGATTAAGATGAATGAAAATAAAAGCTGTCCTGAAGTGAAGGTATTTGAGATGGCAAGATATTAACAATATTATGGAAATAGATGACATAAAAAGAATATATGGGACAGAAAGAGTGTTCCTTTATCTGTCATATAAAGGAAAGGTTCTCTTCAATGTATGAACATAATTTTTTATAGTTTAAAAGCATTCTGACAAAATTCTGAACCTTTAACAAGAAAATCAAATCTTTATGTACAACCTAACTGAAAAATAAAAGGCAACTTTCAGTACTATTTCAGATCATCTTTGATGTTTTCTCACCTCCACATTACTATTAACAAAATTCTGTCTCTGAAAAATAATCTTCATGTTACACTTCATGACCTATGAGAGGGAAATTGCTTGCTGCATTCTTCAGTAAGGCATAAATATGATCAGGACTCAGGTGAGCAAGGTCTGCTCCTGCAAAGCCTTCATGTTTCCAGCCCTGTTTCTGCTGTCCTCATTCTCAGGATAAAATTAAAACTGTAAATAGATGGACTTCAGAAAGTCCTATGAAAATACTATGTGTGCTGTGTAAAAGTTATAAATTAATAATTTTTAATTTATCCTCTGGTGAATGTCATGTAAAATCTTCCAACACTAGAGGTTTATCACAGTTGCTTTTGGAGTGATTTGGGATACTTCTCAGTAGTGCAGTTGTATCCTATGAATAGTGTATGATGTTTCCACAGACACTGGCTATGATTTTTGTTTACTTTTATTTATGCTGCTGTGTTTCCTTGGTTTCATAAATACAAGGTAGTTTTCCCACTCTTTCTTTCCAGTAAGAAAGACTACTTGAACCAGTAGTCTGCTATTTATATATTAATATCTGCAGCATTTCTTTGATTAGTAAAACTTAAAGCTCTATAATATGTTCCTCTGTGTCACGAGACACTGTTAGTACTGTATTAACACCAGTTAATTCTTGTTTGTCAGCACCATACCCTTCTAGGAAGGCATGCCAAATTGATTTTCAATTTTAATGCAAGGGTCATAAAAACTTTATTTTCTTTTGTTGTCACTAGTGTACACTAGTAGGTAATGCAGCATCTAATTGTTATGAAACTGAGAAAGTAGAACAGTTCTCAGAAGATTAACTAAAATCAATTAGCAGAGGGAATGAAGCCACCATTGGTTTTTGATGCTCGCCCCCACAAATAAAGCCATTCTCATTCCAGGACATAGAGGGATTATTTTAATGGAAAAGAATAGCTGGCTTCTGAGCTTTGACTGCCAACAGGAGAGTCAGTTAATTTTGAAAGCCACAAAGGATTTTCTCATTTAAACATTTTTCTCTGAGGGAGCACAGAGAAATAACTGAAATATTTAATACTTTAAAATGAAATAGTTTACTATTAATAGGATTGTTGCTTTCATTTTTTTACACTGCAGAATTTGTTTGTTCATAATTTTGGAAAAGGTGTATAGGGATGAGCACTTTGATCCAAGTACATTGCTTTCAATACACGTTGAGTGAAAAGTGATTGTAAAGTCAGTATTGTGTGATGTTTTGCTGAGCTGGTAGCAATGAAAACCCATATTGCATTTGGTTAGTGTTCTGCTGTAAAATAAATGACTACTTAAGAGTTTATGGGAAATAGGTAATCGAATCCATACATGATTATTTTGAGCATGAATTTTTTGTAGGACTTTTATTTGAGAAGGATCCTAAGCTGTGCCTGCTTTTGGCTTCCTCCAAACATGCTTTCATTTACTTTCCTCCTTTTTCATACCCTTTATCTTGGATATGAAAATCATATCTGGTTTTATTTATATCTTCTGAATAATGTAAAAAGAAAAGCCTAGCAAAGTATTGATTTGCCTCATATTATAGCATTCACATTTTAGTTACTTCATAGGTTTTAATTAGATTGCATTCTTGTTTTCTCTGTGGGTAGTTTTAGGAGCATGGGGAGGGCCCAGACAGGAGAAGGCCATTAGTGTTACTTCCAACGCACTGTCAGCCCACACGGCATCCTGTATGTCCATATGGTACTATAAATAGCTTTTCTTGGACAGATATCACATATGTTGAGATACTGATTAAATTATTGCATCACATTCATTCCCATTTCCCCGTGGGTTTCCATGCACTCATGAGAGACTATCTTTCCACCCATTAGTTCATGTAAATTTTTATTTAAAAACTTATTTGTTTGGGTTTTTTTCTTCTTCATTGCTTCATGTATGTTTTCTTGGAACACAATATTTTTATTACATTGATTCAGATATGTATTTATAATATATTATAATATTATTTGTATTATTTATTTATGTTATTATAATCTTTATAATATTTAACAGCAAATTGCCATTCTACTTCTTTTTACTAAGAGTGGACACTGGAAAAATGTGTGCAAGGATAGAAATATTTCTCTGAGATTCAAAGATCCCTATTTCATTTACAGTGAGACTGCCTTGCATCTCTTTCCATATTCTTTTTGTGCAGATTAATTTGGCTACTATTTTGACTTAAATATTTGGATACAGGGCTACTTATATTATTTCAAACGAGTAAAAAACAGCTGTGGTCAGCTGAACAGAAAGCAGCCATGTTACGAAGATGTTAAATTCATTGCCTGGGTACAACTTCTCCTAGTTGCCCTCAAAATTATTTTCAGCATCTTACAACACAAAGGAAGTTGAGCTGTAGCTGGAAACCTCAGTGCAGCTGTCTGGTCACTACATTCATCTGGCAGCTCCTGAACAAATACAGCTAAGAAGACAAGATGTAACAGTTTTGGGAGTCAAAATGACTTTAGTAAAATCTCAAAAACTTCCTGACTCCCTTTGCCACATGTAGAATTGATGCCCAGCCATCGCTGTGTCATAAGAACAGTTGCAGTATCTATGATGGTATTGTTGAATCTGTGGGATCAATCTGGAACAATAGCAGTGTTTAAGGGTAAAAGGAAACTCCTATCACACCATGAATCCTAAGACATTGCTGATATCTATATTTTAAGCTCTTGTAAAATCAGCTCCTGGCTTTGTAGACTCAATAATGTGTGGCATAGGGACATAATACTTAATACAATGCTACATTCATATATTCTTGTATCATATACAAGTGTAAAATTCTTTAACAAAAAACTTGCTTTTCATTTTCCTACCCCTAGGTCTTGTTTAAAATTCTCATTATTATTGTATTCAGCTTGAAAAGAGCACCAAATTATGATGATAACTCCTAAAGCAATACAAAGAGCATGAATTTTCAGAATTCTGGATATTTTAAAATAATTTCCTGTGATTTATCAATGTTGGGTAAATAGATTTACAGGAGATAAAAAATCATACTAAGGAACAATTTTTGAAGGTGTGTATTTATGAATACAGCCTTATTTAAACCCTGAACAGACAATTAGCACATAAATTACTACTTGAACATTTTTTATGTGACTTTAATTCTTATTACTTTCATCCAATCTTGCAGAGTAAAAAAGAAAAGTAATAACACCACTACTTCTGTACAATAAATGAATGGAAATTTTAGCTCCGTGTAATTAATTTCCTGTTAGAGAAAATTTAGCACACAAAATTAAAAAGAAATATCTTTGAGATTGCGCAGTTTGTTTTGCCTTCTTTCTTGAGTTTCTTCTGTCAGATTCGGCCTTATCAATGAAAAGCATTTCTCTCTGTCTCCTTCATACTCACAGTACACAGTAATCCTCTTCTAATTTCAACTGTTACTAGAAGATGGAAATCAAAGCTGCTTTGCCATGTTTAAAATGTATTATTAATGCATACAGGTAGAGGAAAAATGTCCAG
Organism: Edolisoma coerulescens; assembly: GCA_013397115.1. Taxonomy (NCBI): domain Eukaryota; kingdom Metazoa; phylum Chordata; class Aves; order Passeriformes; family Campephagidae; genus Edolisoma; species Edolisoma coerulescens. The sequence goes on from VWZW01001649.1 coordinate 1,154,310, forward strand.
AGGATATCATCATTTTGACATCTATTTTACTGTCCTCTGCCAGGCAATGAATCAAAAATGTCTCAATCATCTAGAAGAGGTTATCAGATTTCTATTACAATTGTTGGAACTCTTTGTATGATGTCACTAAGTGAAGAAATAAATCTGTTTAAATGCATTTAAATTGCTCACAGATGCATACCATAATCTTATGCTTCCTGGGTTTGTGTTGTCAAACCAAAAATATTAAAGATGCTGATATACATACCTCAAGGTTGAAGGTATGGGAAAGGACATGCTGTTACTGTAATGTGATAGAATGAAAATGGCCAGTGTCTTCAGTTGCTCTATACAAAATAGTGCATCCCAGATTCAGTGATGGAACAGGAGCAAAATTGGCCTATACTGGAGCAATCTGGCCTTTGTGTCTAGCTTTCAAAAATGCTTCATTTAGCCTTTCTCACAAAATCTGATATTGAATTACTGACATCAATTACTCCTCTTCCCTCAGAATCTTAACAAGCATTCAAGTCTTTCTGGTTTAAAAAATAAAAGAGAACAAATGATTGATCTTTATTATATGATTAATCCCTGTAATAAAATATATCTGTCACTGATAGATCCAGGCATATATCACAAGTTTTACTTAGCCAAAGGCATTATTGGAACAGAAAAATTTGCTGTTGCAGTTTAGCATAGGTGCTTTTATGCTTCCTCCAAAGTTATGATCTGAATATTTAAATCAACCAAATTTTTACTGTTTAGTTCACTAATGAGGATTTTTTAAAATTACAAAAAATATTCATTTTCATTCCTCTTACTGTTCATCTACTTCATCTTCATGCAAAAGAAAGGTAAAAATAAGCAGTGATAATCCAGTGCCTAAAATTCAGAGGCGGGAGTGGGAAATATGAGCTTCTTCTGCCCTTGTTTTAACATTTCCAACAAAGGTTGCCCAGCAACTACACCAGGACAAACCTCTTTTCTCTCTGCTGATGCTGTTTCATGCACCCGTTTCCTCCCAGTTTTCTTCAGAAGGACTTTGCGGGTAGAGGTCTGAGCGAAACGTTTTGTGGGACAGAAGCATAACGTCCCTGCACAGAGATGCTCCCCGAAAGGCGCTACCTCCATCTGTCATGCTGCACTCCCTGTGGTAAGGGAAAGGTCCTATTCAGAATCCAGTTTACATAACTATCGAAGGCATGTGTTTCTTGAGACTCCACTCATCTTTTCAAAGATATTTTTATTGAGGATATATAATCATATAAGCATATGAAGAGTTATTTTATGAAGGAATATTTCAGCCAGATATTTACAGCAGATTGTGACCACAGAACTAATCAAATAAGAGGAGACAGCTTATAAGGAGGGTAGAATAAAGTACCATATCAATTTGTATAACTTCATCTATATAACAATGCAGTTAAGAATTTTGCCTAATTTAGTTACAAAAAGATGACAATGAACACCTTCTGAACAGCACGTCAACCATTTGCATTTGGTTATGAAGGAATAGGAAATCTAAGTGTCACATATCAAGGAGCAGCATTGTTGTGTGGAAGTTGTAGAGGTCAGGAAAAAGTATCTTCTTTCAAAGGATTGCCAGCAGTTAAGTTTAGTCTTGTCTTTTATATTTTCTAGAGGTTTTTCAAGGCAAGATAAATTTCATGAGGAAAAAACAACTCTGAATCTCACTTTCTATTTTGTTTCAGAACCAAAGATGTGGTCAAAGGTTTTCAGTGTGATCAACTTGAAAGACCATTTGAGCACAACGTTTTTGGTCAATGAAGTTTAAACTTACAAAGTACTTAACAAACTATTTTTTCCCCAAACTGTCTACAAGCTGATTCTATTTACACTTCACTCCTGAATTCTGTTTCTCCCTGATGACTTCCTCAAAACTCCACAATCCAATTCAATTAGACTCAAAACTAAAGCCATGAATCTTTGGTCTGAACTAAACACCCTGTGCTTCAAATCAGAGAAAAGAGCATTGCAGCCTCCTCTGATCCCAGAGACTGAAAACTAACTGTGGAGCACTGCACAGATGTCTCAGAATCACAGATAAGAAAACAGGAGAGGAGCAATATTAAGTTGAACCTTGCCTTCAAGACAACTCCATACATATCTGTGTCATTACTGAAAAAATATTAGTCTAATCTACTCCATACAAATTTTCACCAGCTAAAGCTTTTTAGCCATTGCAAACTTTATTATGGTACTTCCCAGTGTTTCAGATTTCTTCTTTTTCCCATGGGTGTCTAGCCTGAATCTTCCTTCCTGCAATTTAAGGCCACTATTTCCTGGCCTGATCAGCAGGGACAGGAGAGCAGATTATTCATCTTTGGCATAAGGCAGCACGTATTTGAAGACTGTTACTGTGTCTCCCATATATTTCCTTTTTTGTAGGCTTAATAACCCCAGTGTGTTCTCTCTTTCTCCAAAAGTCATAAGTTTCAGATGTTTGATCAATCTTTTTGCTGTCCAAATGGTGCACTTCATTCTTGAATTGTGGTGCACAAAATGAGCACCGTACATCACCTGAGGCATTGCCCATACTGGAAACAGTAATTACTGCGTGTGTCTGTATGGCTGTTTATACGTCTCCCAGTGTGATGCTTTTTCACAACAGCACGACATAGTTGTCTGTAATGTGCTTGTCCTCCACAGAGATTTATTATTTGATAAATTGCTCAGTAACATGTGCATACATACATATATTTGGCACTGAAGTTTCCAGAGGGTCTTTTAGTTTTTCAGTAGAAAACATACAGTGTATTGCTTATTGACTTAGCAAAAACAAATTAAAGTTTTATTAACTCCTGCACAACAACATTACTATTCTAATTATGCAGGAGATTTGTTGATAGTCTGGTGTATTTTCCTCTAATTAATTACACACATTTTGTTTTGTGAATATATTTTGGCTTTTCTTGTAGAAGTAAAACAATTTATGCAGCCTGAACATAGTGTATATATACATATAATGGAAAACAAAATCAAGAACTCTTCTAAATTCAAGTCATATAATTTTCTGAAAAATATTATTTTCCTTTTCTTCTCTGGCTTCTCCTAGATTGCACTCGACTCCCACAGAGTTTATCAAGAACAGAGAAGCAGCCTAAGAACCACACCTTTCCATATAGCAAAAGAAACAAAACACACTTTCAGGACCCATTGCAGCTTAGGCTCCACCTGCACCTTCATTCTTGCTTCTCTGAATAAACCTTTCTCTTGTGGACCTAAGTGAGAAGTGCTGTCCTCAGCTGAGACTTTCAAGACAACCAAGGGTTTCCTAGTGCAGCTGCTTGAACCTCAGTTTACTGGAGAAGTGTGTGTTAAGTGGTGTAACCAACTTTATACCTCACAAGGATCTCTGGGGCTTAGTGCGTTGTGTCTCCCACTGTCGCTCTGCAGCAAACTCTCCTGGCCAGTAAATATTTAAAGATATGTTATGTGCTGGAGAACATACTTGTTCTCCTAGAAACATAGGAAGAATTGGTGGAAATCTTCAGCAGATATTATTTCTCTTCCAAACTCTGCAGATGATCAGATTGAGGGGAAATATGACTTTAATGGTAACCTTTACTTTTGTCCAGGATGGAGAGCACTTCATCAGTGTGGACTTCAAGTTTCTGTGTTTGAATGGAGCACAGGTAAGAAAGATACCCAGCTCTGGAGTATATAGCAAAAACATACTTTTTTCCATACTGAGTTTGTTCTCTCTATTTCCAAGCAGAAAACAGGTAGGTTCCTAATTTATATCTTGCTTATTAATCTGCGTCTTTCCTTAGATTCTACATGTATTAATCCGTCTTCATATTAGGCCTCTCACTCTCCCAGCTGCAAAAAGGTCACACAGAGCAGGGAAGAGGTCGTGAGTTTGCCCACTCAAGCTTTTCCTCCTGGAAAGAAAAGCTCTGTTCTGCAGAGATCACTGAAGCGATGCAGTACTTCAGCCCTGACTCTGGACAGGTTGAAGGGTATGATGGTTATTTCCTTTCTTATTTTCTCTAGGCAACACTCTGTGCTTTGCCAAAAATGTGTAAGCGCTCAGTGTTCCACTGCTTTTTGTGGAAAAATAAACCAGTAAGATATAAACCAATTTTTTGGAAGAATGTAGTTATTTAAAAATTGTATTTTCCAGTTCAAATAATCATGGGATGGGGACATAGTGATAACCACATAGTGGTGTTCACACAAGTTCTCACTAGTAGTTACTGCTACATGGACAGGTCTGCTCACCATCTGTTCAGCCATTATTAAACTCTTGACTAAAGATATAGCTGAAGATAAAGATAACTACCATAGTCTTTAAAGGCTTTCTTTTAAAAACTGTTCAATAGTAAATTGCTACAGGATTTCCAGGGCTCCCACCTGAGTTTTGGGGGATGAAGATGAGTTGTGAGCTCGTTTAGAAACAGGCTGGGCAGCCTCATTTGAAAGGGAGTTAGAGGACTCCTGTTCTAGAAAGAAAGCAGTTTCCATCTCTAGGGAAAACAGCTTTTTCCAAGGGACTGCCTGGGAGAGGTGACTCAGTGATGCTAGTCCATGCATCAGTTCAACATCCCATTTATTTTTATTGGTATTGATGTGGTACTTAGGGCAGTGTATCAAGAACTCTATTCTACATTCAGTGCTGCAGAATTTTTAGCCCCAAGATGTCGTCTACTTCTTGGTTTTTATTTTACTTTATTTCATTGCCACAATCAAATTTACAATAATGGAAGAGGCTAAACAGGTGTTCAAATAAGAGCAAAATATTTCTTTGCTACTGCGGCATGCTGAAGGTGTAGTATAAATAATAAATCAGTTGAGAATCACAAGCAGTCAGGAATCAGAACGTGCCCCAGGGAAACAATGATATTTAAGCCATATTTCAGCAAAATACTTGAACACACATACTTTCTAAAATTCATATTTAATCTCTTAGTTCAAGGCAGTCTTCAGTGTGGTAAGAGCACTAGAAACAGTGGCTTGCCATGTGCAGAGCCAGCCATCAGGAGATGGGGAAGTAGATGTAGTTTGTGACATGATGGATAAATCTGGCAGCTTCGGGGAAACTTGTGGAAGCTCTGTGTAAGGGTGCTGCTGTCCTTGAGGCTGCCTCTGCAGGCACAAGTGAGAAGGACAAGGTGTGGAGCAGTCAGTGCTGTGTACCCTGGCTCCTGCTGCATCCTCATCCCCTCTGTGGCCACGGGACTGTGGGAATGCACAGGAGAAGGAGGCACCACCCACACCGTCCTCCTGCCAGAGCAAGAGTATGAGTTCCAGTTACAATCTCAACATCACTGTCAGCATATTTTTTCTTTTCACAATTAACATGTCTCCAAATTCCACCTTTATAAAATTAGTAAGTTAATTAATTTTCATCGAGTCACTGGACACTTATCCCTGTTAGCATAAATAAAGATTAATCAGCCATGAAAAGACACTTTCAAACCACATGGCTTGTAAATGCAATAAATTTTTAATGTGAAGATGAAAGAACTGTACATAATGCTGACAATTCACTCTCTGGACCTTCTTCACTCCCTGCTTTAGTAATGATCTAAAACTCACTTTAAATCTATGCCTGGAAGTTTAGGCAGCTGATGTTCTAGAAGACTTTTATTACTACCTGTCTGAATAAAAGTAATTAATTTATTCGTCCCTCAAAACTAACAACTAGCATAGTTCTCTGCATCATTCCTTATCAAAATCCAATTTCACTCTGCTTTACAGAGGTCTGAATTTTTTCTGTTGATTGGTAAATTAAATGAAAAATACTTCATTTCATAGCACAGTATGGAAAATATTAGTGGGAATGATGTGCAGAATTTTATCAGTCATAGTTATTTACTTTTGTGTCTTCTATAATTTCATGTATGTGTGGAGATTTGCCATTTTGTTTTACTCTTCTTGTAAGATTTCAGAGAGTGAACTGTGTATCAGGGTAATAAACCCACACCCCAATGAGAGTATTCAGTGTGATGGTAAGAAACTCTGGAAACATTTTAAGCAGAAAAAGAATAGGAATCTTGTTCAATGATCTGAATAGTATTGCTTACATTGGCCTGTGGATGATCAGTACAACATAAATAACAGCAGAAGAAAATGTCTTCTGCATTTGTTATATGAAACCCATTCTCATATGAAACCCCTTTTTCTTCAAAGCTCAGAGAGCTCCAAATCACCATTTTGAATCAAGGTCATTGATGATATTTTTGTCTTCAGAGTAAAGATATATTTTAAATTATTCTCATACAGAGTGATAGCCAAGTGTCTCCTATAGGCACATTTTGTTCATTTAAATGAACATGTTTGTTTGTAAGTTTATTTTACCAATTCATATGGCTAACAGCTTACTATCTTAGCAATTAAGAAGAACAAAATTAATTGCTCCCAATGACAAAGTCCAGTCATTGCAGCAGAACTGGTGCTGAGGCTTACATTTCTAGCTTTTTATGTAGCCAGTGAATAGCTCCTCACTCTAAGGTTTAATGTTGTTAGTATTCATCTAGGCATTGCAGGTAGAATTCAGCTCTTCTAGCTCTAGCTGTGTAAGCAGTATACACCTAATATTATGTCTGAAATTTTCTTTTTAGTCAATGCACAATGACAGGTATGTTCAAATGGTTCTTTCCATTTTAATTATTTATTTAATATGGACAGGGTTAAGCCTGTGGAAGCACTTTTTTGCAGTGATTAGGCATAGATAAAATTAGTTCAGGTGAATCCTAACAAGTCCACTGCATCAGATCTGGCATTAAAGTCTTGTCAGTCATTTCTCTGAACCCCAGTAATTATAAACAATCAACTAAAGATTTTAATAACATGATAAGTTCATCGTAATGAGAAGATCTAGACCACAAAGAGGAGGCTGTTTTCCACTTAAGGAAAAAAACTATGAATTCAAAAACGAAATGCCAGAAACATTATTAGTAGAAATGTTTCACACAAGACATGGGATAAAATAGAAAGCGTCAGCTGTAATGGGATTTATCTTGGGGTATCTAGATTAGTTAAAAGTGTTTTGAGATTGTGGAAGATAGATGGGCTTCACTAACAATAGCTGTTTTGGTAGCTCTGGATGACATTTTTGGCTGCCTAAGAGTTGATTTTTTTTTTTAATATCTAATTCTGTTCCTGAAAATTGGGTTGGAAATGATTTATATTACAGTATTAGATTCAGAGTTAATGAACCTGAAGAGGTATAACCTGGTTTTCAGAGTTTCTTCCAACAGACATGGATAATTTGTCTTTTAAAATATTCAAGCATTTAAATGACAAATGTTTGAAGGTAATTGTTAAATTGAAATTTTTAAATCTCATTTAGGAATAAATGTTGGATCTCAGCCTTCTTGATAAATACAGAAGAGAATATGTATCTACTGCTACTCGTTTGGTTATTCCCATACTTTTGATCTGTCAAACTAGCTACTCTACTTGGACAATGTTGAAATTTATTGAATCCTTGTTTTATCTACATTATCTGCAATGACTTTGACTTCTATAAGTGAGCATCTTCAAAAAGAATGAAAACTTTGCAAACACAAAGCAGGAGGTGGCTCAAGCCTGTGATCATTTAAATGCTATTTGGGCATTATATGGCTTGTAGGCAATGTAGGCCTTGTGTTGCTTCTTTCATTCTGTGGCTTCATTTTTGATAATTTATTATTTTTTTCTTCTGGAGAAAAATCCTTTCCTTTTATTTTTGTGTCACCTGGAGGATTGAGAATTTATAAGCAGGTGAAGGACAGTCAGGGAAAATTCGTGTGACTATAAAAAAAAAAAAAACCAAACTGACAAAATCTTTCCTAAATGAGTATACACAGTAGTTTTGTTTTGTATTGAGAAAATAACATTTCTGTTTGATGGCTGGTCTGCCAATGTGATATGAATGGATTGCACCAGTGTATTTTCCAGCAGAAAGTTATGTTTTATCATCAAATGCACCAATAACACAGTTCCATGTCTCTGTGGTCTGTCTCCTGAATATACTGTCATGGGCAGCATGCACTACTATAAAAACTGAACTCAACTTTGAACATTAATAAGTCTCTCCAAAAGAAATCAGGATTCTGGGATAGATAGAAGAAATTTATAATTCACAATCTATTATAGTATGTTGAGTAAAACTTTAAAGCTTTTATTTCCCTTTCTGTTAATTTGGTGTTTTTCAAAATTACCAGATTCTCTTAAAGAAACTTAATTTCTCATGAATATTTTTTAAAAGCAGATTTTGAAATGCAAACTCATTCTTCTTAATGAGAAGTACTCATGTATTCTTCTTAACCTTTCAATCTGAACAGACTGAAAAATCAGTCTGACCCCTTTTGATTTGACATGAACTAGCTAATCTGTTGGTAGATACAAGACTGATAAAAAAAGGTTCACTGTTGAAAATTATGCTGAGTCTTATACTGATCACTGAAAATCTCATCTTGCATTAAAGCTATGAGCAGTTAAGTTGGAATAAAGAAAAGGAGTTTATTATAGTCCAGCATACCAGAGGGCACTGTGAGTAGCTGCAAGGAAGAACCAGGTCTATCAGACAAGTGCACAGCATTAGAGTCACGACCTGTGAGGCATCCTCTGTGACGTAAAAAGAGGGAAGCAGAGCAGTGGACTTTGCTCAAAAGACGGAAATACATTCTCCAAACACTGTGTATGGCCTCCAAACTTTGGTACAAAATCAAGTCTGAAAAGCAATCCCCATTTGTGACAGATCATTGCAAGAAACTTTCCACGAAGGTTCACCTGCAAAGTCGCCATCCAGTACTGCCAGAATATTTGCTGTTTCTCTATTTTCAGAGTTTTCTCCAAGGTAAGCCACTCTGCATGTTGTCTGCTGTGTCACTGGGATTGGTTTTCCTACTTCTTACTACAACACTCTTTGTGCATCACTTATTTTCTGTATTCCTGAATGTTTTAATATTATGGTGATATATGCTAGGCAATAAGATGGCGGGGGGAGGGGAGCAGCACATCCTTCCTTTTCATATTTATTACTGGTGCTTCATCCAGAACATATTTAATGAGGCTTCAGATAAAATGTGAGTCTCTTATCCCTTCAAGCATAATTTGCAAGCAAAGAAATATAAAGAAATAGGTTACCCAGTACTGTTTGTTAAAGCATGTGTAATGGCTTGTGTTTTTAATAAATAAGTGTGTGCATAAATTGTATTCTTTACAGTATGATATTCTGATCATTCAAGCATAGTAAGAGAAACTGCTCATGCACTCATTATTCCAATGTGGAGGAAAAATCTGTATGCATTGACTGGATTTACAGTACCATCCTTAACTTTTGTTATCACAAAAAATATACATTGCATGTATTATCACTTACAGAAGTGTATGTTCTGTAACATATTTTTAGTGTTTTATTTTAGGGAAAAACAGAAGTCAGGATACAAACTGGTGATTTTTCATCTTTAAATAAGAACTGTTTTAAAATGTATAGGTTTAAGGTTGGTTGAGTGCAGCATGGCATTTAAGGGGCACTACCACATTTTTGGGGGGGGGGATTCTTTTTATGGTTGCCCAGTATACCCAGGGTATCATTTGGGGAAAAAAAATCATCATCTATGCACTAGGTCACTGGATGCATTTGAAAATATTTTATAGAATCAGAGAATATTCTGCACTGGAAGACACTTAAAAGGATCATCAAGTCCAACTCCTGGCACTGCACAGGACACCCCAGGAGCCACACCATGTGCCTGAGAGCATCATCCAAACCCTTCCTGAGCTGTCAGGCTGGTGCTGTGATCACTTCCCTGAGGATCCTGTTCCAGTGCCCAGCCATCCTCTGGGGGAAGAACCTTTTCCTAATATCCAACCTAAACCTGCCCTGACACAGCTTCAGGCCATTCCCTCGGGTCTTGTCACTGGTCACCAGAGAGAAGAGATCAGTGTCTGTCCCTGCTCTTCCCCTCACAAGGAAGCTGCAGCTGCAATGAGGTCTCCCCTCAGTCTCCTCCAGGCTGAACAGACCAAGTGCCCTCAGCTGCTCCTCCCACACCTTCCCCTCCAGGCCCTTCACCATCCTTATTGCCTTCCTCTGGACACTCTTTAGTTGTTCACAAATGTAAAATATATTCATCATTTAGTCTGAAAGTTTTCTGTAGTAGACTTTGTCTGGTAGGTGCTTTCTTAAGAGCTCAGCTGATTTTCCAGTAATTGTAGTTTAGTCTTACCGTGGCCAGAGAGTCATCAGACAAAAGACTGCAACATATAGACAACACAAATTGCAAATCTTTAATATTTATAATGAAAGAGTTCAGGATGAATTATACATGCAGTGGAGCAACAATACTAATTCTTCTCTTGATTTGCTAAAAAATTGATCTGACTAGGCAACAATTGCCTGGTCAAATACTTTAGAAAGAAATCAGCCGAGTGTTATTAATCAGAGCTTTCAGTGAAGTGCATTGTATTGTAACACCATGAAGCTGTCACCATACCCCAGCGAGTAACACTAAGCACTGTTCAGACATGACTTGCTCCAGTGGAATTCTTCAGTTTCCAGCAGTAAAGAAAATGACGCCCATGTGCATAGCTTGAACCAGCTGGCAGCTCTTTAAATTAGATAGGCATGAGCAGTGTATAAGATTGGACACTCCTCCAGATGCTGCCACAATTAAAAACAAAATAGTTTTCCTTATATTGGACACCCACATAATTTCTGACTGTCAAGAGATTGGCATATTTTGACAGTTTAACTAAAATAGATGCTTTCAGGGAAAAATATAAAAGCTGTAAATTTTCTTGACAGGGAACTTTTTTTTCCCTAAACATGTGTTAGATTTAAAAAGAATAATAAAAAAACCCCAAAATAATAAACAAACCCACAAGCACTAAGAGAAAGAAAAAGTAACAAAATCTGGATTCTAGATGTATTGTGAGAACTTTAATAGAAATTATTAAACTTACTCAGAAGCTATCAGTGGTGAGTTCTTCTCCCTAGACACGCAGACATGTGAAGGCATTAAAATACCCACCATCTGCTTTAGCTTGTGCTTTGTTTAGTATGCAGAGCAATGGCAGGGAAAACTCATAAGACTCCCAGATTTTATTTCCTTTTTCATTATGGGTACAATTTGTCTGACTAAAAGTAGTAGTACAAAATTAGGTGGGACACCATGTCCAGACTGGCTGCCTGCTTTTCATCACCATTCAGCTGCTCAAGGGCAAGCATCTTTCTCCCCCACTTACACAGAAGGAAGCACTCAAAGATGTCAGATGGAGAAATTACATTCCTGCAAATCTTTTCAGGTCACTGCACCAGGGAGAAAGAAAGGTATTTCCAGAGCAGATATGCAGCATCATCCTTCAATCTCCTACTTGTATAGCTCTGCACATGTTGGCTAACCCTTTCATTACAGCTCTCACCATGTGCTTCTTCAGAAAGACCTTCAAGGCTCATACTAATCTATCACCAAGACTTCTGCAAAACACAAGACAGCAGCATTACCCTGCACAGAAATAGGAGGCCCTGTGTGAGACATGATGCCCTCTTTACCACTTCTCCCAGGAAAATAGACTTGATCCTAAACTAAATCCACAAGCGACAGTTCTTAAGAAGTCATACAGCAGATGTGCCAGCAATCAGGATGACACCAACCAGACTGACTGTTGTTCATATCTGAAGGGAGACTGTCAAGAGGATGGAGCCAGGCTCTTTTCTGTACTGCTGAGCAATAGGACAAGAGGCAGTGGGCAGAAACTGATGCACAGGAAGTTCCACCTGAACATGAGCAAGAACTTCTTTCCTGTGTGGGTGACCAAGCACTGGAAGAGATTGCCCAGAGAGGTTGTGGAGTTTCCCTCACTGGAGATATTCAGGATCTGTCTGGATGCAATCCTGTGCAATGTGCTCTAGAAAACCCTGCTTGAACAGGGAGGTGGGACCGGATGACCCCACCTGTGTCCCCATCCAACTGTGACCATTCTGTCATTCTGTGATCTCCACATACCTCCCTGGCATCACAAAAGGACAGCTGTTCCCAGTCTTTGGCAAGTACATGTTCTGTGAAACATCTTTTAAATGTGTATGTCCTGTGAAACTTCTGTCAGATGTCATCTCTCTTGCAGCTTTTCTAATACCAGAAGCTGAATGAAAAAAAGTATTTCCTTTTAAAATCAGATTGTCTTAGCAGTTTGAATTTTAGAAATGTACATTTACTGATATGAGAGCAAAGACAAGGCTAAATATTCAGCAGACAGCTGAAGACACTAGAATGGACCATAAGCCAAAGACAGACTGCAAGACATTATCTGCTGAAAATAAACAGGATTTAGTGCTGAGACATTGACATCTGTTAAAGATGAAATAATTCTGTCCTTGTGGTTCACATTTATGTGAACATTACATAAATGCTCATCACTTTCTAAAACCAACAAACCAAGTGAACACTTGGCAAAGCTAGACTAACAAGTTCCTGTAGGTGAAACAAACCATTAAGATCGCCATTATTTTCTTTCAGTGTGTGTTTGATTTTGAATAAAATACCATTTTATCAAACCAAACAAGCAAACAAATCAGATGCATGCTGACTGGAATTTTACAGCCTATTTTTAAACAGCATTCTAAGCTTTTTTAAAAAAGAATCTTCCCTTTTGAAAAGTGTATCTTAATTTTTGAATAATTCAACTCCTAGATAAAACTATTAATCATACTCTGACTCAGCATCTCCATTTTATGGACTAGACAAAGCTAACTCCCTGATAGCCTCAGAGTCAGTAAACTCGATTATCTCTTCATGAGCTGATTCCCTACAACTCAGAAGTGTCAGTCACTCCGGGACTCACTTAATATGTCTCCCCATACATTCACTGTCTTCTTTTAATGTTCATAACATCTGCTGTCAACAAAGAAAAATAAAAGGAAATTAGTTTTGATTTGCATTCTTTTATGATAAGGTATTCCAGACACATATTGTCACTATTCCAGATAGAATTCGGAAGCATTCATTTATCTACATTTCTTTGTGTTAATATTATTTGATTTTTTTCTCAAATTTTACTTCTTTTTTTTGCTTTGGTTTGGTTTTTTTTTTTGTAATGGTAGAATTCTCTATATCATTTGAAGTGTAGTAACTGGGGCAATTTAGGTGAAAAACAAAAGCAATAAAAGCAAAAACCCAAAAAGTGAATATAAGAACTAAATGGAGAAAAATGAGTAAGATTCCAAGCTTGCAAGATAAGCACTGCTTATAGCTCCCACAGAGTGATTCCTTGCACCAAAATAAAACTGAGGTGCAATATGGGGAGGTGTTTGTTTGTTTTTTAAAGGGAGCTTCCCTCAAGCAGTGAAGGCTCAGAAAAAAATATAAAAGTATTCATTTGAAGTTTTACTGTAGTTAAATGATAAACCCATGGTACATTTTAGCTTCTTGGTGAGTTTGCATGGTAGTTCAATGAAAATAATATTCCTGCTGAAATCCTTCATATGAAACCAATTGCCTGTCCCCAGAATCTAGAGGGTGATTTGCCCATCCCAAAATATACAGCTTGCTGTAGTGTCATGCCCTACTGTTAGTCCATGGACTAACTATATCCCAATGCTTCTCCAGTAAGGAAAACATCTTTAAGCTATAATTACATTGCTGAACAAATAGGAATAGTGGCAGGCACATAAAGCCATATAAGGTGAGCCCATTGGTCAGGAAAGGAATTTGAATAATTGGTTTCCAAGTTCTTTTGGAAGTTTTGCAACCCAAGTTCTATGTCATTTGTCACGTCGTTTGGTTTTCTTATAATGCGTACAAAGGTATTCTATTGTCACTTGGTTATCATGATTTGTCCATTCAGTTATGAAGTATTCAGTGTCATTTATGTCTTTTCAAGTTCATTCTGCATGTCTGTAAATTATAATCCTTTATTAGTGTTGGCAGTGTGCTGGAAATCCACTACTGCTTCAAAAATTATATATACTGCACTTTCATCTTCTTCATATCAGTGCCAAATTTGGAAAATCAATTCTTCTTCTTTACACCAGCTGTGTCAGGAGACAATTAAACAAGTGGAAGTGTGGGGAGAAGATAACAGGAAACAGGAAAATGGAGAATTTGGATTGAAATTAATTTGTCAGTCTTAGAAGGATCACTTTTATAATGTCTACTGCATGCCAAGAATCATTAAAGATAATTCCAATTAAAGGTCTTAAACCAAGACAGAAAGCAGAAGTATCCACCCCTGTTTATTGCCTAAGACTAAATCTAAGAGGAAACTGAAATTCACGGCCATACTAGATTGAGCAGAATGTGTAGGATGTCAAGTGGCACCCATGAAAAATCACATCCCTAATGAAAAGATAATAGGAGGCTGCCTCCAAGGAGTCAGAAAGACCAGTTTAAACACTTAGTACTAGATCCTCACACATTATAAAACAGCAAGTCAGATATAGTGCTCTTTCTAGGGCAGGTCAAACAGGACTCAAGGATCCTTCCTCCTGACAAACAACAAAATACGCCCTCCTGTATTTATCTTTACTTATTGTTCCATTTCATTTAATTCTTCCATATGGAATCAATCAAATCCCCATAACCTCTCAAGAACTCTTTTTCAGTGTTCAGCTTTCCTGTTGGAAGGCAGAAACATGGATGATGAGAAGAGCATCTATGCAAGGACAATATGCTTTGCATGCAAACTTGTGGTTGGTATTCAGGCAATGGACGAAGCCAGTTAAATGGGACAAATTCTCAATTCATATCAGACAATATTAAATCCCTACTGATCTGAAGTTATATTGCCTTGTTTCTGAACGTATGAAACCTTAGCTGTAGCTCATACCTATAACCCTGTTTGTCTTTCTCTGGCAAGGACACTGAGAGCATTGGATGGAGTGCTGCACAAGTTCATTAGACATCAGGCAGTATCAAAATTAAAGTATAAATTCTAGCTTTTACATCTATTCCCCCCCTTTTTTATTTCACTTCTCTCTGCCCCTACTTTCTACATGTTTAGACACTTAATGTATGCTTAATGAACATGTTTAAGATATGCTTAATGAACAAGCTTCCAGGGTGCAGGAATAAATGTTCTTCATGAGTAGACTTGTATTTTTTTACCTCCTATTTATACCTCTGACTGTTCACTATGGAAAGTTTCCAACCAGGCTAGAGTGATCTGTGGTGGTATATTGTATACTCCCATTATTTATTAGTCTAAGACCATTAACAGTAGAAAATTTATCAGTTTAATAGAAATATTTGCTGTTACTCCTGGTTATAATAATTAGATAATCCCACTCCTCATCACTTGCCTGAACTTTTCAAAATGAAGTCTGAAAAAGCACATGACTGTTTCAGTTAATTTTACGTGAGGAAGGTTTGGAGAATGAGCATAGGAGGACCCCAGGGTAATCTCTTCAGATTCTCAACCTTTATTCCTTTTCAAATTAAAATAATTTTTTAGACTATCTTAAATATTTTAATATTGGTTTGACTGACTGATACTTTCTTCAGTATCTATTTTTATCAATTTTAATGAAATGATTACATATTTCAAGTTTGAACACTCAAAGCTAGCCTGATAAATAGCTCTGGAAAGTTCATTTATCAGATTCATAACTGAAAATAGAACTAATTTGGAAGAATATTTTAGCTGAGCATCTTATAGGGACTAAATGTTTTTGTGGTTGGGTTGGTATGTTGGGGTTTTTTTAAGTCTTACACTTTGATGCACATTCCTTCTGAGAATTTCAAGTAGCCTTGTGGATGTGCATTACCCAAATGCTTGAGTACACATTGCTGCCTCTCATTTACAGCAGATAACCTGCAGAATTGTATCAAAAATTGGGACAGCAGTAAGAGGCCAAATCTCCTCACAAATTAAACACTGGAAAATGTGAGGAAAAAAGTAAAGGTAAGTGCCAAAAAAATCAAGAGTTGGATAAGAATCCTGGAGATAGTCCACTCCAAAAACTCAGAGGAGATCCTTGGGTTTTAAGATTTGGAAACATGGTTTTATAATTATTTTATCCCACTGCAGAGGTCAAGTATGGTAAATATGGGTAAACAGTCATAGATAGATCCAAACCTCAGAAAAATGATGGAATCAATTTTTAATATTAATACATTTTATATGCTTAATAGATTTTTTTAGACTGTAAAAATCATCAACCTTTTAGACGTAGGTTTTGCTCAATGAATTTGAAGGAATGAGTTAATGCATGACATGGCAGGATCAGCTTGGGAGCATTATAATCAACATAACAATTTTTTAAAAAGGGTTTAAGTGGATTTAATAATCCAAACAGCCCTGAAAGTTACAAAATCTTCACAAAATGTAATACAGATTCCAACAAAATTCATCCTCATTAGTCTCTGACACTGAGTGCTCTCTTCCCCTCTTCCTCAAGTCATAAAAGAATTTAACCAGAGCATTTTATAGAAGAACCAGAAGTGCAGGTTTCTTTTGGTGATACCAGACCAATTTTGAAGACTATTTCTTGGTCAGTGCTGTAGCAAAAGACCATATGACACCACACGTAAATTCATTTATAAGCTCTTACTTCTTGTAATTACTCTAGTCATCCTGTATTTCATATTCCTCTTGTAAGCATGTGCCTCAAAATCCACCCTAATGAAACCAAGTAGAATATGATCTATTATTTAAAAAAAAAAAAAAAAAAGAGCCTCTGGCCCATAGACAATTTGCTTTGGTCTTTGCAGTCCCTGGCAAAATAAAATTGCATGCTTCAGATGAGTTAACAAGATGGAAGTAACACTGTTAATGATCACTGATGAATGAAATGGGACTCTGATTGTGATTATATGTTCCTACAGCTGGTGTAAAAGTTAGGTTGTGCTACTTTCCTTAGCAGAAGGAAAAAGGCTGTGTTGTCTACAGCTGCTATTTCACTGGGCATGCTAGAAGTTTTTTACATGTTTTCTGTTTCAGTGGCTTGAATATTGATGTTCCTGCACCATTTTAGATCTTCATTTTGCTTATACATATCTGCTCATCTGTCTGCCTCTCATTATTATTTTTGCCTTTGACTGAAGTATTAATTGTCTATAGCTGCAGTGTGTGCTGTTCCTTTGTCACTCACCTACAGCCTTGGCAATTTTAATAGCTCTCCATTTCTCTGGTGTCTCCACCATTTTTAACAGGCTTTACTCTGCTTTCTCTCTTAGCTTAGAAACAAGCCTTTGGCTGTGGCATGTTTGCCACATTAAAGGAAGAAGTATAGGTTTTCCTATGGCTTTGGTTTTCCCAAACGTTTATAAACTGCAGCTAAAGGTAGGTAAAGCTGTAGAGCTCACTGCTGTGATGTCACCCTTCCCTTTTACTTCCCTTTCTTTTAGATATTTGTCATAACTACGATGCCAACTGTTATTAGTTAAAACAATAATCTTGTAATAAATCTTTGCATTTACTAAAGCTGTCTTAATTCCAAATAGGCTTGATTATAGCAATGTGGCACAAAAATCTACTTCTTTTCGCCATGTATCAGCTCTTGAAATGTCTGTTCTGTTCAAGCTTCATAAACACTGCATCCTGATAGAAATCACTTTGGAACATATGGAACTCACATTCCTAAAAAAGTCTGAGGAAGTGATGGCAGTTCCCCAGGGTTAAATAAACAAGGTTACATCTTGACAATAAGGCATTTTCCCCCACAGTGTTTGGGCTCTGTAAAAATATGTGATATCTCATCCAATTCTTCTATCCTAACACTAATCACTTAGCTTGTTTCCATTTGTAGTTTAGGTTTTGTTTTTTCTGTCATCAGTTTCAGTGAACACAATGTCGGAATGTTTACCATAACCTCATCGAGGGGGAGAATCAGAAAGTCCTGAAAAAAAATGGCTTCTGGAAATCAGAAATCTGTAGAAGGAAAAAGAGGCCTTTCAATGTGCTCTGAGTTTGTAAAATTTTCCTTCTATACATCCCTGATAATTCTCTTTGCCATTACTGGAAACCTACTGGCTTTGCAGATTACAGTACCTTTGATGATCTTTTGGTCTGATTCAGTCTCCTAAGTTAGTTTTCCATCTTCAAAGCTGTCAAAGATCAGTTTAACAGGATCCAACGTAGGTATACAAAGGCATTTTGGATAAAAATGCTTTCAGATATTAAACAACTGTGTTTTTATAGTAGATGGTGAGTTCTTTAGGGCTGGTGTTTAATTTGACACAAATTGGCAATAGAGGTGTGTGTAACACATACAGTGTTGCATGTCATCAAAAAAGAATGAATTTTCAACTCAAGTGAATATTTCTGAAGTTTTTCATCTGGAAACAGGGAAACAGCTATAAAGTTTATCACTAACCATATAGAAAAATCTTATTCACTTTCCATTATTGTTTGTTATTTGATAAACTAGCTACTCAGCATTTGAGGGTCTTAAAATTTATCACCTTCATGAAACTTTGCTATCAGTTCTACAGCTCTTACACAAGCCTGTAAATGTTAATTTCTTCTACCACAGATGAGTCATTACTGTGCTTCTGAGTTCAATCTTTCCTCTGTTCAAAACTTGAACCATTCCAGAAGTTTGTTTGTTACTGCAAGGAAGCCAGACATAAGTCTGAGAAAAACAGAACACATGTATAATATCTGGTTTTCATGCTTCATCTTCCAGATACTTTGACTTGTCTTCTCTCTGTTTTCTTCTGTTCATTGTGTTTTGAGGATAGTGAAAAACAAAATAACATCCATACACTTGCATTTGTTCCATTTTACTAGCATCTTAAAACAGTATCTTCATGAATTTCTACTCTGCACACCAGTAGGGGAAAGAGATGCATTTCTGTGTTCACCAGCAAAAGTTAGTGAGACTCATTAGTTAATTCCTTTTTGGTTTAGTTATGGGGATAAATGCCAATTGACTTCCTCACCTTCAATAACTTTATAGTAGCATATATGCTCAGAATTAATGTTTTTGGAATTTGTAAACATCTTAAGCACAAAAGCAAAAATAATTTCCAATATGTTGTTGGAGACATTGACCTTTTAATACTGTCTTTTCATAAAACTAATGTACAGAAGGAATTTTTCATTGGCTAACACAATGCTCTGTGAAAGATATTAAAGTTCCAGTGAATATGAACATCATTATACAAGGTATGTGGCAAGGGAACAAAGAAATTGTCCCTTAAAGTGAAACTTAACTTTCTCAGGAGAAGTATACAATTTTATTACTAGTGATGTCCAAGTGGCCCATTTACTTAGATTGCTTTCTCTGTTTACAGAATAGTTAATTCCTTCTTGGTGAGTAGGGCTGTTACGTGCTCACCAGTACAATTAGTATCTATACAGCAGATTATTTCTTTTTTAATCTGCTAATAGATATGCCTCTGTGAATTGGGGTATTTTAGAAGAAGGCATTTTGAGGTTTTCAATCTAGTCTTCTTCTGTTATCTTCTTGAATACTTCCCTTTCTTTAACAAAAGTGCTTATTCCATGAATATAGAAGTGCATCTTTTCATAGAATTTCTCTGTAACTACATGTTTATGAATATTCTTTTCAGTTTGGAAAACATTAAAGGGAAAAAAAAGGTTTTAATTTTCCATGCATCACATGAAAATTCAATAAATTCTATACTAATTTAAATTCTTTTGCTTCTAGGAATAAAGAAATGTTTACAAGAGCATTAAAGAACACTAATATTTTAAGAAAGATTAAAGAACTCTGATGTCAAATGCAACCTGCCTTTCAATAGAGAAACAAACATTATAAAACTCTCTAGTTTTCTCCTTTTCTCCTTCATTGAAAATTAATATGAAAATTATATTCTTCTGGAAAATAAACCCATACAGCAGAGCAGTTAACAGAGAGCTTTTGATTGTGAGCATAGAATGTATTTAGCATGATCCAAGCACTTATTTGCTCTCATTCATTAAGTTCATAGAACCATAGAGCTGAGAATGTTGGAAAGTTGCTCGGTGAGTGCTTCCACCAACTCCCTCAGTATCCTTGGGCAGATCCCATCTGGCTCACAGGCTTGTGAGTGTCTAAGTTGTGTAGCAGGTCTCTTACCCTTTCCTCCTGTTTCATGGAGGCTTTATTCTGCTCCCTGTCTCTGTTTTCCACCTCACCGGCCTGGGTACCTGGAGAAAAGTGGTCTTGCTATTAAAGATTGAGGCCAAGAAGGCATCTGCATTTTCCTCATCCTTTGTCATTATGTTTTCCCCCACACTCAATCAAGGATATGGATTCTCCTCAGCTCTCCTTTTATTGCAGATGAGTTTGTATAAACATTTTTTGTTGTTGTTGACAGCAGTAGCCAGATAAAGTTCTAGCTGGGCTTTTAACATTTCTAATTTTCTCCCTGTATAATCTCATGACATCCTTGTAGTCCTTCCAAGTTGTCAGTCCCTTCTTCCAAAGATTATGCACCCCCTTTTTTCACTCTGAGTTTGAGACAAAAGTCTCTGCTCAGCCAGGCCAGTCTTCTTCCCTGATGACACATCTTTGGGCACAAGGGGACAGACTGCTCCTGTACCTTTAAGATTTCCTTCTTGAAGAATGTACAACCTTCCTGGACTCCTTTGCCCTTCAAGACTACCTCCTGAGACTGTTTTAAAATAATTAATTTTCTACTGGGCATTTCTCTATTTGATTAATGCTCTATTTTTTTATGAAAAGCTGTTTCTGACAAACAAAAGTGAAGCCTGGCACTCACTGAGTTATTTTACTTTTGAAACAGAATAATCTGCAATAAATTATTGGATCACTGTTTGAAAATTGTAGAAGAGCAAAAGTTAAGAAAGGGATTCTAAAACTTAATATTTTCATCTCTGTCCTTTATCAGTGATTTTTTTTTTTAGATTCATTTCACATCCTATCATAGACATCCCAGCCACACACCACTTCCAGTTTTAGCTAGTTCCTGAAAGTGAGTAAAATTCCTTTTAGCTTTTTCTAAAGAATGAAGTTTTGAGCACTGAAGACAGAGATTAATTTGCTGATCTTGAATCTCGTGCTGTTTAGAGAACCCTACATTATAAATACTAAACATGAGATAATATTCTCTTACAGGATGATAACAAGTTCCTAGCATTTGCCTTCCTTTCTGTGGCAAACACAGTGGAGGGAAAAAAAGCTTTGATTTTGCTCATGTATTTCTTAGCTGTTTACAGTTTCATACTTCATTTATGTTTTTGTCCAAAGCTGAAGAAACCAAAGCCATAAAGTAAAATGTAGCTTCATACTAGCAAGAGGTGCCATATATTTCTGTTCAGACAGTGAATGCATTTGGGACTTTAGAAAACCTTTCTTCACTAAGTAATTGATGTGTAACAGATGCACTAAGAATATTTATTTTAGTAACTGCTTACTAAAGAAATGTGTAATTTCAGCTTCTCTTCTTTGTATGTCTAAGCAGAAAGATAAAGGAGTCTGTGTCTCATTTTTTGTTTAAAATAGTTACCAAACAGTACTCATTAGGATATTACAGAGAAACAAGAGTAATGATTTCGTTCTTATCAAAGGCACTTTACCCCTTAAAAAACATCCTTGGAGAAGCGATCACTCACTTTCTTAGGAAAGACTGCTGTTACTAAATGAAATTCTATATGAAACTATTTGTTTATGCCTTTGTAGAAGATGCATTTAGTTAATTCCCTTTGAAGCTAGGAGAACATATGTGTTAATTTGCAAGATGTAAGTTAAATTATTCAAAACTTCAAATACACAAAAATACAACATTAGGCGTACAGATTAAGTTTATGAGTATTAATATTGTCACTTAACCCTAATCATTCATCTATTGTATAGTAAAAAGTAAAGAAAAAGTATGTTTTCCTTGCAGACACGCAGAACATATCCGTGTTGTTAATGAAGATGCTTAAGATAAGTAAGCTGATGCTATTAAAGTTCAAGTCATTCTGTAAAGGAACAGCCAGAGAAGAGAAAATTTCAAAGTTTCAACTATCACTCTTCATCTCCTTCCTATCTAAAAGTAATCAGACTGTTGTGAGCATTCTTGTCCTGAAAGTTGATACATATTAACTCTTCTGTGTGTCTTGCATGCCCAGTGCCATCTGCACTGACTCTTTCAACTTCTCCTGTCTTGCAGTTGAGGAAAGTCACTCATACAAGCAGTATGTCTCTGAGAAATGAAGTCTGAAAGGTACAGATTTTCAAAGAAACTAGGAGAGGGGGAAGGAAGGTGGGAAAAAAAAAAATTAGGAATGTCTTTTACTATTTTTCCAGTGCAACTTCTACACACCAGCAAAATCTCTCAATTTGTACACCATTTTGGTGTTTATGACCAAAACTAGAGAAGAATGTCGTTCCTTATTGAGACAGATAAGATGCAATTGAGCCTAATTTGATTAACAGAATTAAACAGATTGAGATAAAAAAGAAAGGCCTTTCACTCTTTATAGGCAAAGCAATGTTTAGAGTTAGGGTCTGCTGGTCTTCATTACTTTGGGCTTTAGAATACAGAGATATGGAGGTTTTTTGCAGTTAAGAAATTAATTAGATAGACAGACTTTTTTTTCTTTTTTTTGTGGTGGATTATTCTGCAGGCAGGCTAGTTTAATCTATTACCAAAAATAGCTGAAACATATTGTGATAGCTCAATCAAAGAAGCATCATAGAATCATAGAATATGCTGAGTTGGAAGGGACCTATCAGAATCCTTAAGTTCAACTCCTGGTCTTACACAGGGCACCCGAAAAAATCACATCATTTGCCTGAAAGCATTGCCCAAATGCTTCTTGTATTCAAAAAGGCTTGGTGCTGTGAGTGCTTCTCTGGGGTACCTGTTCCTGTGTTCAACCACGTTCTGCATGAAAAACTTTCTACTGGTATCTAAGTAAGCTTAGGTCTAATAAAGCTATAATAGTAATATTATTTTTCTAGAAATAATTTTCATCTGAGAGCATAACCTTGACTTCTCATTTTCCTCTTTAAAATTAGTTTAGGAGGAAATAAGATAAGAAGTAAATTGATTTTTTTTAATATATGCATTTTGAAGAGCAAGTTAGACATACTTAAATCAGATGTGTTCTCCAGTAACCTAATGAAGTCTAACCTCTAGCATTTCTAACAACGCCAGGATCATTAGCAGTTATATTTCTGAATTAAAAAATACTAGTTGAGAACTATTTCAAGTGACTGGGATGAAAGGAAATGTACATGGATTGCAAAAGAACTGAGAAATTCCAGTCTAACTGTTTTAGTTTAACTTCCCAGAAGGAAACAGAAAACAATCAATTTGTAGAAGTACTCAGGAAACAAACAATCGTCATCATATATTTGACCAAAATATATTGTGTCAATGGCAACTTTTCCCATACACACAGAGTTCTGTAAGGCTTTGATATTGCCTCAGCATGTTGTTCTTATGAGCAAACTAAGCACCTGCAACCTAGGAAGTTCTAGCACGAGAGAGTTTTCTCAACAGTTGCTCTGCTATAGTCAAGCAGTTATCAGTGGATCTTTGTTGGACTGGAAGGAGACATAAAGTTGATTTCTACCAGAACTATTTCGAGTCTGATGGTACCTATTCACCATCTAAGCCTGAGGATGAATATAGTCTCTTTTATGATATAATGAGGTAAACAGACCAGGAAGTCAGGCAGGCTGGACGTGGCTTGGTGCCTGTGGGAGCTCTGTACAGGCTGTGGCTGCTCTAATCCTTCTCCATGTGCGGTGGCAGGGGAATGAAACATAGCACCTCATCTGCTGAGGAGACAAGGCTGTTGCATGCTTTCTAAGAGTTCACAGGCAGGCTAAGACAGCTGGGGAGCTTGACTTTTATTAGGGGTTGGAGCGAATCCTCTAGAAGATACTTGTTCAGGAGGGAAGGGACAGGTTGGAATGACAAGGGGTGGAGATAACTGGGAGGACTTGACCAGTAACAGTAGAAGAAGATGCACTGGCACGCAGGTACGGGGAGCTGTGACAGAAAATGAGGTGGGGTGTAATCAAAACAGAAAAGGTCAGTTTAAGCTAAAAAAATTAAATAAAACCCCAAGAAGTTCCAGGAGGAAGAACAGGGGTATTAACCTTGCAAATTACACTAAGCAGGCAAAACTGCAAACACTCAGCAGGATGGAGTTAATACGCAGTATAGTCTTGATAAACTGAAGAAAGGGTCTGAAAAAATTAAACAGGAAAGCACTGTGTGTGAATAGGAAAAATTAGTAACTTAAGCACAAATTATCCAGAGGAGGGCCATGATGATGATCAGGGGGTTGGGGTCTATAGAGCCTGGGTTATTTACCCTAGGTAATAGAAGGCTCCAGGGAACAGCAGCCTCCCAGTGCTTAAAAAGGGACTACAGAAAAGATGGAGAGGCTCATCATTAGGGAGTGTAGTGAAAGGACAAGTGAAAACAGATTTAAACTGAAAGATGGTAGGTTCAGAATAGATGTTAGGAAGTTTTAATTTGGTGAGACACAGGAACAGGTTGCCCAGAGAAGTTGTGGATGCCCCATCTCTGGAAGCGTGCAAGACCAGGTTGGATGGGGCTTTGAGTAATTTACCTAGTGAAAGGAGCTAGATGATGTTTTCTTTTTCTTTCTAAGCATTCTATGATTCCAATACAGAATTACAAGACATAGCGGTTTTGCATTTATAATTAAGTTCATTTATTATTCATGTGATATAAATATTCTGCTTCATTAAAAGTAGTATGTTCATTTTAACCACAAAATATCTATGCATTTAGAGGCCCACCTCCATTTTTGACCTGAAAAAATATCAGATATGGTTAGTTTAGGAAAAAAAGAAGATTGTAGGAAGACAGGAGTCCTCAAATACATGAAATGGTGCCTTAAAAAAGAAGGAAATTAAATTGTTCTATGTTCACTGAGTGTAGAACAAAGAAGGATGTATTTAAACTGCAGCACTATTCTGTTAAATGTGAGTAAGACTTTTTTTATTATGAAAGGAAACGAGAATCAGAGTTGACTGCTAGAAGGATCAGTAATATTCTATTTGGAGATTTTCAGCTGTAGATTAAACTGGTATCTTCCAGAAATGCTTTTGTTATCTGTTTTAGGACTTTGCCTTGGCAGTGACCTCTGAAAACCCCTTTCAGACCTCCAGCCTTTGATTTCCTAATGTATCTAAAAGATGTATCTAAAAGAGCTTCACAAACTGAAACTTATAAAGAAGCAGTTGCTTATTAAATGGTTGGCTTGGCTGACCAGCATGTACACAGTGTTTTCTGTGGATTCTATCACTATGAGGTTAATTTTCAAAGTAGTCTGTTCTACATTACCAAGTTTTCCCTCACAACCATTTTCTATTGTTTGGCCTATGGGGGCTGTTAAATAAAATCAGGTTTTACAAATTTTTTTTCGGTCTAATTGGACTGCAATAACATTCCCTCAAGAAACGGAGAAGATGAACAAACTGCACATGAAATGTTCCTCCACAGTCAAAAATTATCTAGATTGTCTTATATTCAATCATCAATATACAATTTATTACTTACACTCAGAGTTTCATCTGGGTTTCACCTTAAGGCTTACTTTTTCTTCAGTCAGTATTTTGAACAGAATTTTTTATGCTGATCTTTTGATGATGGCAATATTACCAAAAGACAGCTGAGACAAGGAAGGACACCATTCATGATCTCTGTGAATTTATGTGTCTTCAGAACAAACACAGAACTAAACTTGCACTGCTTACTGGAGGAATTAATGTGATTCATTAGGCAGGCTGGTGTCTGATTCCATCTACCATTATTTGATACCAAGTGGTTTTATAATCCTGTTTTCACTTCCAGTTCACTTACAGAGGTTCAAGTGAGTACACAAACAGCACTCTGCTATGGATACAGCATCTCTGAGTTCAGTCTGTTCGTTTGACATACATAGGTTTAAAACCATACATGGAATACTTCTGCAACTACATATTATGAATGTTTTAACACCCATGTCATTACAATAGTGTTGATGTTTACTTTTTTGCTTATATTTGCTTGACTCTCCTAAGACTGTACCACTTCCTTTTGATTACAGCTCAGAGGATTTTGTTCCTTGCATTTATGAAATCTAGGGAAAAAGTGCCTACCATCTCCTAATACCTGTTTCTTCATGCAGAGCCAGTTAAATATTCTGACAAAAATTATATATTCTAGACATTGAAGCCATCTAATAGGAAGGATGCTGAACCTTGTCTCAGAGCAGTTGCTATCCTCAGAAATGTATAAATTAAATTATACGTTTTTAATGTCATTATAGAAATGCAGTTATTAAGCATATCTTTGCTAACTGTGCAAAAAGAATGGGATAAGTTTTATTCATTAATGTTGATCAAATGAAAAGAAAGCTTGAATATATAGGTGAAAAGCAGAAAATTTATGTAGAGATAATGTTTTTTGATATCAAGAGCTCACAGAATTTTAAAACTAAACAGTTATAGTTGACAGCTATGACTTTTAAGAAAATAACACTGTTTTATATCTTTCCATGATATGTAATCTGAAAAACATCCCCTATCTATTGAATCCTCAAGCACAGTAAGACTGAAGTTTGCCTATAGCACTACTTAGTCAAAAACCTATGACAGCACTCTGCTTTATGAAGAGAGTCACAATCAATTTTTAACCTTGTTCTGTTTTTATTAAACACGAATATTAAATATCTAAAGAAAAAGAAACATCAGCCTATATCGGGATGTTACTGTAGGCCCAGTTCACTTGAAAAAGACAGGCATCATCCCAGCACTACAGACTAAAGCATCATATTTGGACATTCTTGAAGACTTTAGCTCAGAATGAGAGAAATAAATTAAAAGGTCTTTGGTTACACTGCAAAATTTTTATGAGATCCCAGCTGCATAATTCTAGCTTGTCAATAAGATTATACAACTTTAAGAAAGCAAAGTCAGTTTTGTACCTCATGGCTTAGTAGCATGTATAAGATTTGATGGCGACCTACGAAGATATAATTTAGATTAAATAGAAATTGTTCCTGTTAGCTAAAATAATTCACTTCCTCTAAATGCAGAGCAAAGACAACCACTGTCACAGCATATCACTAGCAGCAATTCTAGGGAAAAAAAATCTTATAACTGCTTTTTCAATAAAAGCTGTTAGAATATGGCAGTTGATAAAAAGAAAAGTAAACCAGAGAATGAATCAGTAAATTCTGTGCAAAATGGGATATTAAGTATAAACTGTCCACATATCATTGTTGAAATAAAGAACCAATATAGCTGTAGTGGTAACTGAGGGTTTTATTTCCCAAAAAATATCCTGGGCTAGTCTGTACCAGGAATAGTTTTGTTCAAAATTCTTGTACTCTGTGTAAGCCTCACTGTATGTCTGCAAATTGGAGGGGCAAATACTGATGCTTGAATACAGTGATCAGCATCTCTAACTTCATACTTCCACAACCAGAGGAACTTTCAGCAATTCCCATGTCCCCAACACGCAGTGAATTCCTGCTTAATGAGTTAATGCTTCCAGTGATACGAAACTGTTGGACACGAGAATTTAAAGAATCGCCGTCTCTGCTACTGCAAATGTATTGCTTGTAACAACTACTGCCTCTTGACATCTGTTTACTATCATGTTTTGTGAGAAAGCAATCTTCTCTGCCTCTTGCTAATTTAAGATGAAGTACAAAAGAAATAGTAGCCTTTTGGTACCTCTGTTGGATTCCTCCATTGTAACAGGTGAAACTACACAGAACAAAAATACTACTGCCACAAATGAATGTATGTTATAAATGTCTCCATATACATGAATATCAATAGCTGACTTAGAGGTTACTGTGATGAGACAGTTTAGAAGACTGATTAAACCAGAATTAAACTTTAAACAGCAGGGGTCTAGACTGATACTCATTAGCATACTTTTGGCTAATGCCTAGTTCTTACCCAGTAAGATCTTAACAGCTAACTTAAATTGTTGTGAGTATACTCTAGCACAGAGGCCATGCTAGATAGTGAGCACTGGTGGATGAGGCCCTTAAAGCACCTCAGTTCCTGAGGTCAAGGTGAGCAGGCTTCACAGCTATTCCAAAAGGAAAGTCAGAGCTGAATATCTTCTTTTTATGCATCCCTACTTGCTCACATCTGGTGGTTTTCCTGGTTGGTTTCCCCCCTCCAAAAGGAGGATCTCTTGTGCTGCTCATCTCATTTCTGGTTTTGTGAGCTGTCCTTGTGTGTTCAGCAAAATGCTCTCCTCATTTTCAGGCCCTTGTGTTTATTTTGTACTCTATTCTTGATCTTGAAAATGGTGCTTCTTGTGGTAACACAATGTTTTCCTGTGCCATCTGAGTGCAACTGTACAGGTCTTTGCCTTCTTTGGAGATCATATCACCCACACATTTATGAAAAATGCTTGTATGTTGTGCCTGGCCATGCAATCTCAGTATTACAAAATATGTTATTTATTGTATGCTTATGTTTGGGTTCAAGACCAGCTAATATTGATTCTGCCCAGATTAATGCAGTTCTCAGGTGTAGCCATTACATGCCTCTCTTTTGACTACACAGCTGTAAAAATAGGTTGTTTATTGGACAGAGGTGTATTTGCTGTTTAATGAAAAAGTTATTCTGTGTGAGGATCTGCATTTATACTGTTTGTGAACAGCTGCAGATCTCCTTTAGCAACTAAGAACCCACTTATTTCATCCATAATAAATGAATTGAATAATTGTACAGTGCAGAAAGCAATACTGGAATATTAGTCTGTAGCCCTTAATGCCACTGAGTTCATAAAATTCCAATTCATAAAGACTGATGACACTGAGTAAAATAATGATCTGGAAGTATTTGGTGAACAAAATACTTCATGTCTTCACAGACTTACAGTATAGTTGGCACAAAACACATCATAGGCTCAATCCCACATGCAGCACTTGCATCAGAAATAGAAACTGTGCCCTACTAAATCCATAATACAGTTCTTCTAATTCACAAGGTTTTATCCACCCAAATGGTTTCTGTATCCAACAGATATAACCAATACCATCTTGGTTTTGGCAAAGTGTTCAGAGAGATCTTTCTAAGAAGACTTTACAGGACTAATCTCAAAACTACCAGAAATATCAGGATTACATTTTTGGCACAGAGAATTTCTTTTATTAATGTTGTATACAGCCTGCTAACTTTTCCGAAGTACTCTCCTGATGATGTGAGAACAGGAGGCACTTTTAGATTCAGTTTCTTGGTCATCTATGAAACATTCTCTGAGAGTGTTTTCTTTGGCTCATTTGGCCACATTTTTTCCAGGGAATTTCTCCCTAACTTTACAAATTTTGTGGTTCACTTCTAAGTTGACGGAATCTATCTAAGTAGGAAAAAAAGACTCACATCTCCTATCACTGAGAAACACTTGAGTTTTTTGCCAAAAAGTTTAATTGTATGGTCATGAAGGTTAAAACACAGAACCAAGTTTGTAGTTTCATTATGAGATTTAGGATTCTCAAGGACCCTGTATCAGTGTTTTCTAAGTAGATGATGGTTTCCACATCCCTTCTGCGAGCAATCTCCAAAGGGAAACAGATATTTATGTTCCCATGATAACAGTGCAGAACTCATGGAAACACCTGAGACCTGATAGCTTATTTTAGATGTACTCAGAATACCTAGCCTGAATATCCATGTGTGGGATTCTGTCTCCAATGGTATGCAGTCCTGACATGGCACGACAAGTCACCTCATCCCCACTTACACAGTCGACATAGTCCTGACTCCACATCTGATTTTGAAAATGGCCTTCAACCTAGTCTTGTCAGACAGAGCTGCCTTATGCAAAATGGTTCACTAATAGCCCAGACAAAGACAAAATTTTATTCACTAGAATAGTTTTTATCCTTTGTTTTTGCTGCATGGTCTTAGCACACACAGGTGTGTATTTCTGGGAAGCAAAAATAATTAAGACAGTCTGTGCAGCAAGCATAGGTTTATTAGCCTGGAGCCATTTCTGATGTTTTCCCACATGCACTAAAACTATTTAACTATGCATTGATTATCAAGGGCAAAGTTAGAGGACATCTATATTAAAAATACTACCAACACTTTGATTTCTATCTTTCTGTCTTATGTTGATTAGACTGCTAAGGCAGGCTGCAGCTTTTTATTAAATCTAGAGGTTGTCTATCAAAAAAAAAGGTGTTTTATCAGCTTCCTGTGTGAAAAAAACATAAATGGGAACTTTAGATATAAAATAGTAAAAAAAAAAAAAAGACAACAAGAAACTGCTCATATCTAACCCTTTGCTATCATCTTCTGTCTAGGAATACATACATATTTCAGATACAAAGAGTACATTTTATTTCCTTTACCACAAGACATGGAACAAATTTTGAGTCCTCACATAGAAATAGTTAGGCTGTCTCCAGCAGTGCTTTTATGTGTAAGATGATATGAATATAGCTAACCTTGAATCTGAGTTAGTATATTTGGCTGTACAGTAAAATATTTGTGACAACACCGTTGGCTGAAAGGTTGATACTGCTAAGATATCATCTTTTAGATTCCCATCAAGGACATTTTCAATAATTTTTGATAAGAGATTCCATGGCAATAGTGATATTCCAACAAAATTAGGTATTTTTTGGGTAATATTAGATATGCCCAATTAACAGGAGATCATTTTTGTCATCATTGTCTTATGGCTATATCAGCAAGTAGAAGGGGGAAAAAAAATCAGAAGAGCTGTAGTGTTATTAAGGAGAATTGGATATGTTATGAAGGGAGAAGGCAGTCTGCTTTGGACTAGCTTTTCTCTGGTCCCAAGGTCCGAACACGGATTAATTACTGGAGTGCATCAGGTGTGTATGTGTGCACATTTTTCAGTGTAGTTTCACCCAAAAGAAATACAGTTCCTATGCTCTGAGGCTATTCTGTAGCTGAATTCAATCAGGTTTGTTTCAAAACTGCACCCTTGATTCTCACTAAAGCACTGATGTACACATTGCACTCTTTTAGTTTATAAAAGGAGACTCAGTTTCAGTTGTCCCTAAACATAGCATACAGACAATTTATCCAAACAAAGACTCCCTTTGCTTATCTTGCTAAGTGCCATTAGTTGAATTGGAGAGAACATCTTAGTAGCTGATAAACCAGTATAATCTGGGAGCAATAGCCATAGTTATGATGACAGGCTGGAAAGCTCTTCAATTTCAGTCTTCTGCTGCAACTTCTACTTGCTCTGAAAGAAACTTGCCATAGTAGCACTTGATCTCTTTCTTTACTCAATGGTTAAAAAACTAAAGAGGGTAAGCAAACTTGCTCTCCACAATTACTAGCTTCTTGGTGCTGGCTGATTTGACAATAATGAGGTGTTTTCAACATTGTGAGTCTTCAACAGATAAGACCTTTCAGCTAGTATTAAATTAATCCATAGCATTCATAAGAATTGATTTTACTTTCTCAGATTATCTCTGGAAAATTTAGGACTAATTCTTGCACTCCTTGACAGCTAAAAAGAAAGGGATAAATTTTATTAAATATGAACCTTGTGTTCCATTACCTGTCTATCAGACTGATGAAAAGTATTGAAATAGAGGAAGCCTAAAAGCTCATTTAGTTACTTATTAAGGGTTTGTTTTTCAATGTATGTTACTAATCTAACCCCACCTCTTTTCACTTTAAATCTTTGCTTAGTGTAACAATTATAGAAAGATGGATTTGTGCTTTGGATTTGTAGTTTGGCTTGATTAATACCGGACTTTTTACAAAAACAGCTACTGACCAGGGAGGATGGCTTCAAAGTGAAAAAGGACAGGTTTATGTTCGATATTAGGAGGAAATTCTTTACTCTGAGGGTAGTGAGGCACTGGAGCAGGTTTTCCAGGGAAGTTGTGGATGCCCCATCCCTGGTAGTGTTAAGGACAGGTTGGATGAGGCTTTAAGCAGCTCGGTCTAATGGGAGGTGTCCCTGCACATGGCAGGGGGATTGGAACTATATAATCTTTAAGGTCTTTTCCAACCCAAACCATTCCATGATTCTATGATTTGTTTACAGAAACAAGGTGGGGTTTAAAAATTCATATTTAATATTTATCATGTTAATGAGTGAGATTGTATTTTGCTGATCTGGAGCTCTGTGCAGGAGTGACATTATCCAGAGTAATTACACATTTTTAAACAGTTACCCATCTTACTCTCTAAGAACTAGTAATTTGACTCCTGCAGTTCTGAATCATTTGTGTAAAAGTGAAAGTAAAATTGATGTAAAGTGTTTTGGGGGAGTCCACTTGGATTTCAGCAGTGTTAAAGGGAGAAATTTCAGAGTAAAATACCAGTTGCCATTAAAAACAGAATTTCACTGCAGATTATGGTGAACAAAAATCCCTTCAAAACATTGTCTGATTCTATTTTTCTTTATAATTTGAAATCAAAGTAACCGGCCACAGTTTAAATTTATTGTTTATGTATTTTGTAAAGGATGAATTGTGAGGCAACCTTTCTTTTTTCTGCTATGGCAGGGTAGACAGTCTGACACTTTCAGTGTTAATGAAACAATAACACCAGAGTGAATGCAGATGAAGTCAGAAATAGATAGAATTTCAGATTAACTTCTATATCTTATCTATAAATGTGCATTTAACTTAAAATAACTCATTGGGAAAAGAGAAATGTATATTGAGTATAGAAAAAACTAAGATGGGTTGTTGTGACTCTTAGTTCTGGACTTGATTATGAGTATCACTGTCATCAAATACCCTCTTTCCCAGTCAAGAGAAGTTACTCTTAAGCTCTGTAATGTATTTATCTGGTTGCGTGGAACAGAAACTGCTTAATAAGGTGCTACCATGTACTTTACAGTTACAGGTTCTATGGAGGTTACATGGAGAAATGTCATTTCCCCATTTAGAAGCAGAAGAAATAGTAGAAGATGGGTAAAGGAGGGGCAGATCCTCTTCTGTGTGCGTTGTGTGTCCTGCTCAGCACCGCACCAAACATTTCTGTTCTTCTTCTCCCTCACCATGACGCTAAAAGAAAGGGGTGCCACCAGAATTGCAATTTGGGATTATTAAATTGATAAATTATCTTCTTCCTCAGCTCAGGAAGAAGGCTTCAAATAATTTTTTATTCACAAGAATAAAAATAGAACTTCAGAAGGTCCAGAATGATTATTCATCCCAGTTCCTTGGTCCCCTCTGACAAACATATTCATGATTTCAAGGAAAAGATTTTTTTCTACTTATCAACTTTTGATCAAGATCCATAGAATTTATAATTTTGTCTTGAACACATTCAACATCACGTGATTTTTTTTCATCTTCCCACAAATGTATCTGTTGATACACTGTTTCCCAGCTGAAGCCATCAAAAATGTGAGTGCCATCACTCAAGGCTTAGGCATATGTCACTGATCCAGCTGGCAAAAAACCCACTCTACCCTGGCAATCCCATTTATCACTAAATATCACTGAAGTAGAGAATAATCGTGGGGTTTGGGTTGTAGGTATTTCAAGTGCTCCAATTGAGCAGTTTTGCCAATAACCATCAGGATATTTCGTGCCACCTGAGATTGTGCCTGGTTGCTTCTCTCTGTTACACTGCCTATTGAAGAACTTCATTTTGTCTGTCAGAAGTTATGGAACTTTTTAAAAACTTGGAGGGTATTTTGTCGGTGTTTTTAAAAAAATCTATGGAGTTATGAGTCTAACTTTCAGGGGGATATGGACTCCTCTCTTCACTTGATGTCTTAGAGAATACTGCAGATATGTTTTCCTTCTTTTTTTTAAGGTGTGTGAAACTTTGCTTTTATTGCTAAATACATTTGCACGAAGACAGGATTTATGTTGTATACTTCGTTCACTCCTGCTGCCTTTTTCTCTCTGAAAGTTGTAATCCACTGAATGTAACGCCCAGACTTCTCCATTGCTAATTGTGAAATGGCAGAGAGGGGATTATGACTCTGAGGCAGAAATAAGCAGCTGGAACAGATGAACACTTACAAAACAAAAGTCATCTTTGCATGAAACGTATCACACATTTGCTTTTCCATTTGCTTTTTTAAAGCAAGGTGGAGGGGAATGCAAAAAAGGGAAAATGTACATTTCCTCATGGAGAGAGGATATGATCATAAACTGAAGGATCTTGCAGGCTTTAATAAAAAGGATGTTTTGGTCCTGATGGCAAAACCCTGGGAAGGGTTAGAGAATGTCCAGCACTTGAATGATAATCTTAGCAGGGTTCAGGACACCAGCTTCTATAGCCTAAGGCTTCAGACGCTGTTCATCAGTCAGATTTGACTGAAATGTATTTCTTAAGTAATGTTCCAAGCTGTGTTTGATAACTTCAGCCATTTCATCATTCTGCTGTCATATAGGCAGGACACGACCATAGGTCAAAGGAACATGAACAGGAATACAAGATTTAAAAAGCATCCACCTTCATATCTGCCAATCCATTATACAGTCCATGAGGTGTTTCAAGGCTGTGACATGCCTGAATTTCATTTCATTTTGTGCAACAAGGAAAATTGCTTTTCATGTACTTTCTCACTGCATGCATTTCTCTGTTGTACAGAGAAAACAAAGGAAACTGAATCAAGGTGTATTTCAGGCATCTATTTCAGTAGAGAGTTCATCTGTAAATTTTTGACACAGGTCAAAGCCAGGAGGTAAAATGAAGCCACAGTTATCTCTTTCTGCTTAAAAACAATTACTGTCTTCTTGTCCAGGGAGTTGCTTTACCCTTCATAGAATTTCAAGATAGATGCTGTCATAAAATGAATTTCATTCATATGAATTGCAACCAGCACTACCTTCTACAGGGAACTGCGGCTGATGTCCCTAGAAATATCATCTTTATTGTTCTTTTTAATGAAGCTTAGGATGAGTTTTACTCTTCAATTCCCAGAGCTGATCAAATCAGGAGCTTGTATATCTGGATGTACCTGGATGAAGTCTACTTTTTTCTTCCAAAAAGGAGGGGATTTTCCAGTTAGCAACCAATTCCTGCAATGTCTTTTAGAGAAGGGAAATGGGAAGAGAGCAGGTGTTTGCAGCAGAGAGTAGCTTATACCTCCCCCCTTTCCGCTCCCTCTTCCTTTTCTGTAAAAGAAGTGCAAAATGTTTTCTTCCTCTTCAAATGCAGGAATCTGGAGGGCTCCCTCCTTCCTCTTTGAGAAGAGGGCTGTAAACAGGAATGATACAAAACCTTATTTGAGAAGTGTTCCTACTAGTGATAAATGACTGCTTTCCACATGCAGAGAAGTGCAATACAAAATAAGGAGGCAGAATGGATGAAACACAAAACGTGCAAAGCAGAATTTGGAGTTGTCTGACAGAAGTGTCAGCAAATTGGTGTAAGTTATAGTATTTTGCTTTCACTTACAGGCTCAGAGCTGGATTCACCTCTTGCCAGTGATGAGTTTGGCAAAAGGTTTAGGAAATTCTGCACAATGGATGCTTTTGGCTGTCAACAGCCTATTTTAGGAGTCAGAAATATATGGAACATGAAAAATGACCCAACAGGACAGTGACCAAGAATCTGCCTGGCATGCCCCTTACACATAAGCCTTCTAAAGTGTTGATGAGCCATACTGGCCATTCTAAAGCTACATTTTCTGAGAGTTTTAAGAGATTCAATATGGATAAAGCCCAGAGGGCCCAGTTCTCTTTCACTTACTTTGATTTATAATCGTTGTCATATCTATTGTAATCTTTTAAGTAGAAAAAAGTGTGGAGGAGCTTTGGTGTTGTATTCTCCACTTGGTCAGCCCTCATTGCACACACTCACTGTTAGTCCCTGAGCACTGTACTTACCCAGCAATGACATAATTTGTGAACTCAGTCTTCAAACTAGAACTTGTCAGCTCTTAAATATTATTAGCAAGAGTTTGACATCATTCAAAAATGTTTACAAATCACTATAGTGTGTCCTTGCAACAAGACCCAGAATTCTGTTTGCATTTTTAAAATCCCTCAAGAATCGCGCTCTTGTCCAACAATATGGTCCTCATGACTGCTGGAAAACAAATAATAAATATTAGAATAACATGCAAAACACAAATAAAGTCAAAAAAATCTTCTTTTTGCCCTGTTTTGCAGATGGGAAGGCACTAGGCCCTCCAGTGCTACCTCTGGCCCTTCCCAAACTCAGGCAAGATGCTGTTTTAGTTAACATTCCAGTGTGGTTTATCCCTTGTTTATTTTTCCCCATCATTTTGCAGCAATGCTTTTTGGCAGATGGAAATGACTCCAACAAAAAACAGGTGCATGCTCTGGCGGTTTCCCTGCTGAAAGGGATTTAGTCAGATGTTTCTTCCACCTGTGAATTAGCTGCCCAGTCTCAGCCAGCTCCTATGAATATAATTATTATGCTCTATTTCAAAAAGCCAAATAAAGTTCAAGCTGGTTCTGTCAAAAAAAGAGTCTGATACCATCACAATTTCTCTCTATTTTCAGAACCTGATTGTCCCACAATTTCTGTGACAACCAGTTTCATTTTCAGTTTGAGGGCATATGCTGACCTGGATTTCTACGAATCTGCTTCAGATTTGCACCAAAGCAGTAATAATCAGTGGCAATCTTTAAATGATAAACAGATATTCACATCTTTCGTTCTGTTCCCAAGTAGTCAAATTCCCTGTTTTTTTCTGTGAACAGATGAGTCATATTCAGGCAGTAATGAGAGACTCTGTGTGCATGACTTCATGGGGAGCTCTCCTAACTGGAGGGAAGGCTACCAATACGTGGCTTCCATGTGATTTTTAGATTCTTGGGCTTTTCTTTATGAGGAGCAAATCCATTTTCTCAAAAGGACCAATCAAAGCAAGATTTGTTGCATTCCCTGCATTTTTCAGCCTGACAAGAAGAAGCCCATTAAGCAGCACAAAAAGTTCAAAATGAACTAAAGTTCTATAGTAAAATATTTTCTTACAAATCTGAGATATATATGAGGCAGGTTCCATATTAATGGACTGAGGCATAAAACTTCACACATAGCGACAGTGCAAACACAGCCCTCTTTATCACTGATCAAAAGCACTTGGGTAGAACCATCAGTCTTCACACAGGTGTACTCCGAGAGAGATTTGTGGGAGTTACAAATTGAAAGTAGAGAAAAGCAGCAGCCCAGCATGAGTGAAGAAAATTCAGAGGCAAATAGCTAGTCAGACTGCCTAGGGCAAGGCTGTTCAGATGCGTGGCTGCCCAGTCCTGTGCAGAGAGAGAGGGAGTCCTGATGCTGCAGAGATTCCCAAGATGAAAAGCCAAATATGACCACAGTGTTCACTGAATTGTGTGATATGGAATGTAGATTTTCCTTGAATTAAATCCCATTCAAACTACTGTGTAATAGTTAGAAAAAATGGCCAAACTTGTACTTAAACTCCGGAGCCATACTATAACAACTACCACAAAGTTTCATGTGTTCCAGTACCAGTTTTTGACAATCTAGGTAGTATGCACCTTGTCCAGTTTATTGTAGCCTCATTCTGTGTAGCTTTTTCTGGGAGGGTAGGTTTGGGGTTATTGGGGGGGGGGGGGGGGGGNAGGTCCCTGTCTTTTATGAAAAGTCCCAGTTCTTTAATCATTCCCATGATGATACCTTGAATCCTTTCTGTGCATAAATATCAGTGCCTGTTCTCTTTTACCTCCAAATTTCACCATAGTTTACATTTGCTGAACAATCATTTTTGAAAGTGTAAGGTCATGACCACCTTATCAACTTACAAAATATTTTGGGGGTTTTGCACCGTATTTTGATGTTATTAATCTGTTTATCATTAATATTGTGTCTTATTCTAATCAAAGTACAGCTGAATTGTGTTTTATTCTATTCAAAGTATAGTTGAAGTTGAACCAAAAACATTTTAAGAACTCAATGTCTACTATGCATAAAGAATTTGAAAACTTTGTTTTTATTATTTTATATTTTCAAATACTTTTGAAAATTTGGGACATATTTTTCATAAGCCCATGCTGATTATATAGATTGATTACACAGAGAAGTAATGGAAGCATCTTACCCAGAGAAAAGCAATGAAGATTTTTTTTTCTTCTTTTGATTTTTTTAATCTTTGATTGTTGTTAGTGTAGAGGGTGGTCCTGAGGCAATAGTGCAATAATAATGTGATGAAAAAATTGTCGCTCCAGATATGATATCTGTATCCAGTGGAAAAGGAACACATGAAAACAGACATATTTCCATAATATAAGAGTCTGCGTTGTGCCCTGTGTAATTCAGGCCAATGGATCAACAATATCAGAATTAGCAAATGGGATAAGAGCTTTTGTGATATTCACTGGTCAACACATAGCTATGATCTGACTCAGATTTCTGTTAATATACTTGATAATCATAAATGTTCTTCCAGGAATTTGCATGAACAAATGTCAGTTTGTGGGATATTTGGGAACTGTTCACTTTGACTGTTTGCTGTGTGATTTGCCTATCTGGCTGTATGAAACATTTTAAACAGGTGAGTTGAAGAACAAACAGCAAACACTGCATTTCCCACTGTAAATATACAGCTGAAACAGTAACTACATTAAAATACGATAAATGTTTGCAAAACAGTGACATATCTGTGGGTACATGGTACCCCATCTTCATCCTTTCATGCTTGGAACGGTGCAACACAGTAATGTGGAGCCCAATTTGTTTATTTTATTTGATAGAATAACAGGTACCTGGTTTTCTATGAAACTGCAATCAGTAGCATCTTGAAATTCTGTGTGAAAAGTAATGGGAAACCTCTCACCCACTGTAAAGAGAATCAGGGTTTCATTTTGTGAAGTACTTAGCCATAATAGCCAGAATGTGGCAAAACCTCCTGGACTGTATTGTGCTTCTGTTCAGCACTCTTTCCAGAGGGTATAAGCAAAACAACATCACCAATCTTTTTTGGTTTTATATAACATCTAGATTGATGATTTTTACACTGATGGTATTTTCTCATAAGAGGATTTTAGAAGAAAAAGAAATACAGCATTATTTGGAACATAAAAACAGCACCAGCTTTTTCCATGAAAGTATCATAATGTCTGTTTTATGCTGTGTATTACATGTGCCTACTTCTCAAAGGTGACAGAAGTAATCCAAGCTTTAATTCTTTGCAAAGTACAGTTTTCTCGTCTGTGGATTTCTGTAGGTACAGAAAGTAACTTATACTGTATTACTATAAATTCTAATTGGTCTAAGTAATATAGCCAGATTTTTTTTAACAGAAAAAAAAAAAAAAGAGAGGGGAAAAAACCGTGAAATTGGGCAACATTGATAATTTTTATTAGTTAGTAAAGCAGACCCAGAACTTAAGCTGAATTTCTGTCACATTGTCGCCCTGCAGTTACAGTGATGTAGCTGAGCTAATCATCTGGTAGGTGCTGGCAGGAACCACTAGCAAAAAAAGGGGTTTAGCTCTTAAAGCTTGTTTTGAAGATGTCGACAAGCTGTCAGCAATACTCCATAAAACATAGACCTTTGAACATTATGTCGACCTGAATCTGATATCAGCCCACTAACAACTTTCTGTTTGTCATAGATGTGCACGCAGACCAGGTTACTGTGGACTGATACTTTTTTTCTCTTTGAATAGCTTGAACTAACACCAGTATATTTTCTTTAAGACCCATAAAATGTAAGAGGGCACTTTTTAGATTTGTTTTAAAATCTGCACAGCTTTTTTTAGGAAGAGGCAGTATTTTTTCTTAGACCAGCTGACATAGTGTACCTATCTACAGATCTTTGAACTTTGTGGTTACAGCAGCACACACAACTGTAGGGTAACCACATATCTCATCTCAAGGTTCTGGACTGTGTTATAGAGGTGGAAATATTGACAGTGATAGTTTGCATCTCTCCATGTGTACAGGCTTGTAAAATGCTTAAAGTCTTCCAGCAGTTATATTGGTTAAAAAAAAAAAATAAACCTTTCAAAGAATAGGTAGGTGTTACTAATTTCATGCTGCATATACAAATTCAAAGTGACTAAACTTACGACTACAAAACCAGCAATAGCATAGATTCTCTAACGTTGTCTTGATGGGGATTTGAGAGGTAAATAAAGCTGCTTTGACACTTTACTGTTAAAGGAAATATGTAGAATTGTGTATCTACTCCTTCCAGGTACCACAGCACAGACCCTTTGGAGCAGTTTTTCAAGGAGCAACTTTCTCAAATGAGAAGAAAGACAAAATGTAGCCGTTTGAAACTCTGCCTCCCATGAGGAAACGTGGATTCGTTTCTTGGCTCAGCCTAGCTCGGAGAGATTATTACATTTGTTCAAGATCCAGAGACTCAAGAAAAAGTTGTCTCCTACATTTTATTTAGGATCTCCTACTAGACTGCTTACCGGTGCTGAGCAATTTCACCCTTAACCTCTCACAAAATCACCAGATCGTTCTTCCTTAGTCTGTTTGCCGCCAGTGTGTGTGCTACAGCTCCTCGCTTTTCAGGAAGGTAGACACTAGCACGAGGCAGGGGACACCAGTCTTTTCCAGGCAAGCCATCATGGCACCAGTACAAAACCCTCACTGCCTTGCAGTATGGTAGCAGAAGCTTCCATCTGTTTTGCTAATATAAAAAATTAGCAAATTTTTATTGCTCAAAACAGTTTCTTGTGTTACATACACCTAGGAAAAATCCACGCTCAGTCTAAATTCATTCTCATAACAACCAAAGAATACTAGCACAAGTATATCTGTATGGATAAAATCTGATATTTTTAGTCCCGTAAACAGAATACCCTCCAAAGGAAGCTGCAAGAAACTTGTCAGTAGATGTTGATCACAGGAAAAAAAACCATTAGCAAGCATGTTTGGTTTTGGCTTTCAGCACCTTGTATCTGCCTGGCGTTTCTCAACAAATAGAGCATGTCTTCCATTTAGAATTTATTGAAAAAAAAATTTATACAAATAATTCATGTGCTGCAGTACATTTGTAGGGAGACAATTCAAACATTTTGACATTTGAAATTGAAGCAGAGTTCATTGGACCTGTACCAGAAGGTCACAACATGTGTTTCTGTTTGCAGTTTGAATGTGTATAATTACTGGAACTAAGTTTCTGGAGCAAATACCTGTAACTGTTATATACTGAATTTCCCTTAAAGCTTTCAAAAACTTTGCAGTGTTTGCATAAAATTGTTTCAATATTCATAGCAAAATGGTACATATTCCTTAGTGTATTCATAAATAAAGGATATAACAGTTGGAGACAGGCTATACTCTTTAATTTTTATAATAGACATGTCAGCTAAGTTACTTATCAGTATTCAATCAGTTCCGGTACGTGTGGGTTTCACGTCTCAATTATCAGTTGAATTAGTTGGATTCAAATAGATCATTTACACCGGGTGTCTAAAACACAATCAGCTCTTTCTGCTTTGACCAAAAATCATCCTGATTTCCTTTATATGATGTCATTGATTCTGAAAGATCAAGCAAGCATCATCAATCCACTCCTGCAGGTGTCTCCTTACGTTCTCTGTGTCATTCAGAGCACCACGGGGCTGCTTTGACCTCTCCCCAGCTGCGATTAGTGCCTAATTTCTGTCAGTAAATGAGACCCAACATTTTCCAGAGTGAACACAGATACTTATATTTGTTCATGGTTCATTTGATGGTTTATAAAGATGAGCTATATCATACAGGGAAGGAAAACTTGAAACATGTCTCTGACGGTATTTATCTGGCATGTGGCATGAAAAAAATGTAGGGGAAAAAGCTGACAGAATGAAAGCAGCTTACTTCAGTTCATTATTACCACAGTAATAATAAGAATCCCAACTGCCTCAGATTACAATGTAAATATTGTGTGTGTTTTAGGATATCTTCTTGTTCTTTTGTTTTTTGTTGTTTTTTTTTTAATTACCAGTGGTGTGTTCCACAAAAATGAAAAAATAAAGGATTTCAGCAGCTGGTGCTTTAGGTGATGACTTTTGAAACAAAAGACATCAGCTGGAGCTTCCTATTTAATTGGCAAGAGACTGAGAATGAGGGAATTTGGAGCAGTTCTGATAACCAGCCACCCTCAGGGAGAATGTTACATGAAAGTTAATAAATGTTGGTGAGATACCGTTACTGCTGTTATTCATTCTTGCTACATCAATTTCAAGAACTATATATTTGCAAATATTTTACCATTGCTACTTATACCTGAGCAATAAATCTAACAATGGTAAGTCATCTGTCATAAACCACAGCTCAGCAGTGTAGCACTCCTGGCTTTCAAGGAAATAATCCACTAAACCCAAAACTTTTGAATGTCATTTGACTGATGATTTCAAGGCTGTCCAAGACTTTACAGTGCTGGATCATTACTCGTACTCTGTAACTCATAGCCCCTGATTTGCTTGCTTTGGACTTGGCTCGGAGATTGACATCTGCTAATTTTGTTACTTTGTTTCTTGGATAAGACTACAGTAGCAGGCTATTGTTTGTGTTACAGGTATAGCATTCGGAATGGCGTATTACATAGAATTTTCCTCCTGTATTGCACTGCATCTCTGGGATTTGCTTACGATAAATTTGATCTGGGATTTGCTGATGGATAGTTTCCATGAAGATGGCCTTCATCCTGAATATTTGTAGGCTTGCTTTTTCCTGCTGAAAAATGTTAGAATGAAATAATGAGTGGAAATGAAGTATTTTTACCTGTGTTTTTTTCCAAGTTACTTATCTTTTCAGATTTTAATTTGTCTACCAAGGGTATAGCCATCAGTAATGACATACACAATGCTCCATGCTTCAAGCTGGTGCTGCCCAGAGATGCTGAGCCAAATACTGCTTCCAGTAATAGCAGTATAAATGAAGGCACTTTGGGATTATTCTGTCCAAAAAGTGACATGGATTTCAGCATCTTTATTCTAAATATACTCCAATACAGTTTTGAACAGAATTTTTGCTTTATAGCTTATGTATTGTAATGGTACAAAAATTAACAAAACTTACGTATTACATGTGATTAAGTCATAAAGTGGAATTATAAAATATTTGCTCTGGTTAAAAACCACACAGTAGTATGATTATATGGGATCATAAATGAACACAGCAGATTATTCAGCAAAAAAGAGGTCAGGTCAGTGGCTTATCAGCAGAATCCTACAGTGATGCAAACTCTGAATACACGCCTGGTGAACAGCA
Source organism: Edolisoma coerulescens (assembly GCA_013397115.1). Lineage (NCBI taxonomy): Eukaryota > Metazoa > Chordata > Aves > Passeriformes > Campephagidae > Edolisoma > Edolisoma coerulescens. The sequence goes on from VWZW01001649.1 coordinate 1,197,258, forward strand.
CTAGCAAAACTCTGCCTTCCTGGGCATAGGTATAATTCATGTTCAGCCCTCTTAATTGTGTTTCATGTGGCTATTACTCCATACCTTCTTTGGAAAAACACCGATATATTGATACAGCAAAGATTTCTATCACCTGATGGAGGAAACTGGATGCCTGTAATTTATCTGAGTCCCTGCAGTGTGCCAGCACCTCAGCAATGTACCTGGAGTATTCCGTGGGACACTGCTCATTAGCAGTGGCCAGCTTTTTTTTTTCCATGCAAATGAAAGGTTGGAGCTGGTTTTAAAGTGTTGCTTTTCCTCTTCATTACTCAGCATTCAAATCTTCTGCCACAAATAATGTATTCTTTCAGTATTTTTTCCCCCAATTAGATCATATTTTAGCTATCTCATTACCACAAGTTCAATATTTACCTTGCCTCTAATTTTTCATAGAATTCCAATCATTAAACCTGAAAAGCTACAGCACTTGCATGGAGAGCATATTCCTTTCAGAATATATGGTTTCTTGGAATATAGATGATTATCTTTGCTTTTTACCTTCAGTTTTACTGCTATTTAAGCACCAAGCCATGGTTCTCATTGGAATTACCTTTAAAAATTCCAGAGCAGGGAAGATTGTGCAGAAACTATTAGATGGCATGTGAGCCAGCCAAACAGGGGAAGCAAAACCGGTTTGTATCTATGTGATTCCCTTCAGTAGGAAAGAAGTTGACTACTCCGTAATAACAAAGACTGAAGTGATTGTGCTTCAAGGCTGTTGGCACTAACTTTTATAGTGATCATCACTGAGAATGAAAATACCAGAACTTTTAACCTCTGTCATATATTGCATCTCTAGATTTCAATTTGGGTCCACAATCTAGGGAAAAAAATTGATGGATCCTAGGTGTTACCAAAGTGAAACAAATCACTCTCTTCTCTCCTCAGATGTCAGATCCCTTACCAAATGCCTCACCAAGTGCTTGCAAGGTCAGGTAGCCACCATGGCTGCTTCCCTTTCCCTTCCTCCATTCTTCCTTTTCTGTGTGTCCTAAACTTCACTCGTAATAAGTTTGCATAACTACACTTCTGTTATGCATGCTTTTCTTAATTTTGTTTGGAGTTCTTCGGAAAGAGAAAAATTCACCCTGAATAATCAGTTTAAAATATGTGCCATGAGTTTGAGAAAGTTGAGGGAATATTCCATTGGTCCTGTGCCCTTTAGTTTGGGTGGTAAATTTTAGTAGTCAGTCACAGAAAATTTTGATTTTGTTCTACCTTGTGCTAGACCAGTTCTATGCAGTATGCTGGATGAATAGTCTAAAACAAACAAAGGCGCACATTTTGAGTGTTCTTCAATCTTGTGCTTGGGTGGAGGTATGGGCAATCATGTAAAATCTGTTTGCTCCTTGCAAATTATACTCTCTGCAGTGTACATAATGTTTTACAAACTGTAAAGCCAAGCAGAATGATTGAGACATTTCTCAATATCATCATGAGATACCAATGATAATTTGCTGAGTGTTCTGTTTCACTAGACATGAGAAAGCATCTTTTCATTACATGGTCTCAAATTTCGTTAGAATGAACCATGAGTAGATGGTTGTAAAACACTTCCTTGGAGTGTTGGAACCAGACAACTTTGTGTTTGATGAGAACATTGGAAATTTATACGTGAAAATTACAGTGATAAAGAAAGTAAAGTGTTTAAAATGGGATGAGAATTGGGCTTCTTTTTTTGTTGTTGATGGGGCTGATTAACAGATATTTTGCACTATTTCTTCAGATGAAATTTTCTATTTAAACTACTCTTGTTTAACTAAAGAGGATGCTAATTGAATTGCTGTAGTTTTAATTATTTCCCCCAATGGAAACAGAGAAACAGTCTTAAGACCTTTCCATTTTCTTACATGAATATCCTCTGAATTACTCTTTCTATTGTATTTATTACCTGCTCCTTTCCCTTTGTAAGAATAGAGTGCGGAATACTAAATAGAAGGAAGGTATTTTTAACAGCAGACATAACCATTCATATTAGCTGCTAGATCTCTCAAAGACCTAATTTTCAGATTGTGCTCAAGAACAGTTTTCTAAGAAATGTAAGTTTTAGGGTTTTAGCACAAAATATGGGGCATGCTCGCAACCTTACTTATGTTTTTTGAAGGTGTCAGCCATTATCTGTGTATATGCAGGGAAACAGCTGCAAGTGTGCTGTATATGGCAAGAGTCACATACAGAAAAAATAATGTGTGAGTACATGAGTAAGAATAGTTGATATAGAATGGTTCTCCACTTGAGCAATCACCTGAAACTTTTAAAACTAGAGGGAGCATAACACTAAAAACTTGATCGAAGAAGCCAGACTTTACTGGAAACAGAAAAAAGTCATTAATACATTTTCCCTGTCTCTTACTCCCATAACTGATGCCACTCCTAGAGAAAAGAGCAGCCTTTACCATCTAGATCATCACTCTGCATCCTGGCCATCCCAGTTGTCATGCTTTTAGGTATTGCTTAGAGCTGTTATGTGTCTCTGTGTTTTTCTGTATTTTAAACTATTTTTGCCAGAGCTTTTAGCAGCAGAGAAACACACTTTAAATGGTACTGAAGTCTCAAAAGGCCAATAAAATGGGATTATATTAAAGCAAGCCGTGATTTGATATCAGCCTTGTTTTTGTGGGGTTGTCTTTTGATCTTTGAATGCTTGGGTTTAGCATGACAGAAGTGTCTATTTACTTTCTGCTGGTCACTTTAAGATACAAATTTGAAAGTGTACTTCTTGTGAGAAGTGCTCTGTCAGTCTTTTGTATAGTGCTGCACTTAGACCCTCATCTGTCTCTCTTCTGTTCTTCCTCTCACTCTGGTGGAATCAATGTGGATTTTTGCAGTCAATGTGAGTGATATCTCCAAAACAGTCTGAACCTGCTTTTTTGTTCCTCATCTTGAAGGGGTTAGATTAAGAGTCGCACAAAGGAAAACTTCCAGAGTTATTTCTTACACAAAAATATACAACTTTCAGGCAGGCAGCAGGAAGCAATTATTATAGAATTTATTTGAATGAAAGCTACTTTCTAATCATGAAATCATCAATAAAAAAGGGGTTATGAAATGACGTTGTAGACCTCTGTTAAAGGTGAGAATATCTTTTCCAATAGGCAGTGTTTTCATGCCCCAGAGGGAAAAGTGGAAGGTGCCAATCACATAGAAGTAAAGGACATTTATATTATGTAAATATTAATCTTCTGTAGTGATGAAAAGACAGCTTAAAATATTTAAAATCAAGAACATGATGGAGAATAAAGGGGTGGGGAAGGAAGTAAAAAACCCTTCATAACTATTTAAATTTGGAGAGTTTTAATGTACTAGAATAAATGTGAAGCATTTGGTTAATTATCAATTGCTAATATTGACTGCTTCTGATAAATACGGGTTCTTTCTGCCTGTTACCAGTTCTTAACACTTTAATACTAGAAAGTGTCTTTAAAACAATTTTAAACATGACTAGAGGCTTATAAAATGGGCACATGAGCTATGTAGATGTAATAATCATATTAACCATAATAATAAACATTCATAATACTACATTTCAGAGCTGATCTAAACAGAATACAGGTTTAGCCACAGTAGTAGCACTACATCAAAGAGAAATTCGTACTGTAATGATCAATACAATCTTTTTCTACAGCACACACTAATTTTTGGCCCACCCAACTCAGGACTCGCCAGTGTTTACCATTATGAACAATAATTATGGTAACATGAGTAATTCTTCAATAGGAATAATAAATATCCTAAGGAAAAAAATATTTTATTTTCTAGCTTTATTGCTAGACATATTTCATTTCATCAAGATTATACAGAAAGAACCACTTCTACTCTTAATATGATCAAATGCAAGGTGGCGTCAATTCTTGACAGGGATTTTGGGCACAAATTATGTACAAACCATATATACAAATAGTGAGTGATTCACTTGATGAATTTATATTTTTAAATGCAAGTTCATTTGTCTTCAATGATGCGAATGCATGAACTCCACATTTATAGGGTAATTGAAATACTGAAATAGAAAAAGGACTCAGGACCTACCAGCAAGACTTAGGATTTGCAGGATCTGGATGCCACCCTTTTTTACACTAGGAAATAATATTGCACCATATGTCAGTTCCATTTATTTGCTTACCCATATGAGAATTTTTTTTTACATCCTTGTTAGCTTGCCATGACACTATTTATGCTAAACATGCCTGCATGCTTGCTCCCTGCCTTCTATGACAAGAAGTAATTGCACTAGATCCATCCCCACCAGTTAAACTTCATGGGTTTCCTGGAGTTCACTGTAGCCTTATATGTGCAGTTGTACCCTATGCAAGGACTTGTGGGACAGACCTGTTCCTTGGGAGGATTCAGACATCATTCTTCTTTAACTTGCATTCAGAGAGGCAGCACAGAGGTCAAGAAAGTCCTGCTTGCAAAGAGTCAGTGTCAAGGCAAAATCGGGCTCTGCATGGCTGACTGCAGCCCAGGCTGTCAGATTAGTCCCCAGGCTGGCACTGGACTTAGGGAAAGCTTTGAGGGGAGAGACAAAAACTCACTTTATCCTGTCAAAGGCATACCAAGATCTTTTCTGTTTTCCCTTCTGCAAAATCTTTAAAAAGTAATTTTTCTATTCATGTAGAAAAGCTATCCCCATGCCCACTACGCATCTGAACACCATCAGTGCCTGAGAGCTGCCTAATGTCCCATTTTCAGGAGGTCACAGGGCTCGTTTGAACTTCCACAATGCCTTCAGTTTTCCCACTCTAACCTTGACATAAAGCCTTCTCAGCAGGACTTTGTGGCTTGAAGACAAAAAATAAGTGTGAGGTTTTAGTACCATGAGGCTGTGCATTTGGTACAACTCTCCTGTCTTTACAAATTTCTTCTAAAGGCAAGATTAAATCAATTTCAGAGAGCTAACTGGGAATATCTCCCTACTGATCTGATGACAAACACTCTGCAAATAAAGACCCCCTTGCTTGAACTGTTGGTAACCTTTACTTTCTACTATGCTGGTATTAAATTGTGGCGACAGCTGGTAAATACAACCTGGCCTTACAAGTAACTGCAAGGGTTAAAAAACTGGAGAAAGGAGAGAAAAAAGGAGAGAAAATCCAAATTAGAGGTTGCTGCAGTTCTGTTCTGAAAAACACTATTTTACTCCAAAGGAACTGCCAATGACATTTCCATTGGTGTCACAATGTTTTGTAATCTCTGGACACGAATTTCACTTGACTACATGACTGCTTGCAGTAAGTGGCAAGAATCATATAATGGTATGATCATTTACACACTCAACCTTCTAACCAACTTGTTTGTTTACTGTTTAAACTTTTCACAATTTGAACAGAAGTAAGCATCGTAAGAAAACAAAATGGAGAATGTTAATACTAAAAACTGTGAATATTTTAAATTAATCAAAAATTGGTAAGGCTTATGTATCTCATTTCATTAGGTACAGGAAAATCTAGAGGCTACATTCATTCATTTTCAGACAGGATTTTCCACAGAATCTCCTTGAGCAAGGCAGACACTCTGTATCTGTCCTAGATCAAACTCATCATCATTATTATCTTCCTCCATGTACAAGAATTTATCCATTTAGTGACAGTAATGATTGCACAGATAAACAGGTCATCTGGGCCTGTTTTTTTTACAGACCTTTATTAAGGTCTGTAAAATGTAATGAGAATCTTCCTGGTTTCAAGCATCAGCTTTTTTTTATCACTAACCAGCTGTTTCTAGTGCTGGAAATAAGCACAGGAGGTGTCGTATTTAAACCATCCAAAGTTTCTCCTATTCTGCTAACCAAAAGAGTACCGTGGAAAAATCCTGTTGCTGAAGCCAAATGACTGAAACTGCTTCCCAGCCACAGTGCATCTGAAACAGGCTTCCACACCCATATGTATACAGCACTTAGTGGTCCATGTATACCACATAGGAAGCACATACCTATACACAGGAAGTGCTCTGCTAATCCTAAGATAATATTTCCTGGACTTTCTCAAAATTAAATACCTCAAATACAGTGGACACTTGGTTGCACATCACCAGAGTGGTATTTTTATAGCATGAGAATGGATAGAAGTACAGCTGAACATTTAATGAACTGGCCATGTAGATCCATCTGGGTTGGCATGGGAACCCTAAGTTTTCTGTGGTCATCCCCAAGTATCTAAATGGCTTGGAAAAAGCACACGATCATGTGTCTTTGGGGAGCAGGCCTTATACAGAATTTTCCTCGTCCAAGAATCTACATTTTGAAAAGAACAGAAATCTTGCCTGTTACCTTAGGCAAAATGTATTCAGTCTTACAAGCCTGAATTAAATGAGTAGTGCATAGATTCAGAGTCAAAGGGATGGTTGACTACCCTCTGGTGATAGCAAATGCAAATAAAATTCTAAAGTCTCCAAAACAAGTTGGCTACCCAAACAGATGGTGTCCGTCACTGCTATTTCTGTCCTTAAAAGTTAAATTTATAAGTAGCTGGTAATGAATAAACCAAAAATATGCATGCAGAAGATTAAATTGTCTTACATGAACAGACTGTAAAGAGAATAAGCTGAAAACCAGCATTAGAGGAATTAGTCCTGAGAGTCTCTTACGTTGTTATTTAGCCAACACATTTCTTTCAGTGGTGATGGTGTGAAATTCCTCAAAGAAAGAGGTATCAACTTTTTTTCAGTATTTGTATCTGTTTTCTTGCTGTCCTTAACCTTGTGTGGTAAAGGTTGTGTAAAGCAGCAACAAAATATTACACCAGAAGTTTTTTCAGTTACTATAAGACTTTTCTCTCTCTAAGTAGATGGAAGCAGATTTCCAAAGGGGATGCATTTTGTCCATGGAAATTACAGCTGCATTGCTGTTGTGAAATGGAACAGCATTAATTCATTCCTTGGCAACAATCACAGTGAGAAAGAGAAATGATGCAGTAAACATATGTAACCTATTCCTCTTACAAACTGAATAATGTGTCCTTAGAGTCCTCCTCGGATGCTGCACTACAGAGAGGTTTCAGTAATCCTGTCCTTTACAAAATATTGCACGAGAAGGAAGATAAATCAAAGGAATTCTATATTTAACTTTTAAATACATTGGTTATTCTAACACTGTACTTGTTCCAAATCATTTGAGTAGCTTGAGGACAATGAAGCATTGTTGGAATATATGGCTTTGAAATATCTCTCATTACATACACTGTAGCTCATCAAAAATGAAAAACATTTGCCAGACCTGGCCTTGATTATTTTTTGCTTTCAATCTGGACATGAAATTTTATGGCAGAGGAATAGGAGAGGACAAAATAGAGATTCCATTCCAACCTCTACCCTGTCCCCCTGGGTTGTCCTGTTTGGTCTGAGCACAGCAGTTATGACGGATAAGTCAGACCAGTCCCTCCTGCAGAAGCAGCCCTTAAGCTGCCCTCAAAACCAAATTTACTGCCCTTACCATCAGTGGCCACGGAAGTAGAGGCTAAGACATTGAGACTAACATGGGATGCACTTTACCCCTTGTGGAGAACAGCATCCCTGTAAAGTGATGTGGGTATTGTTACACCATGCCCAGGCTCACTAAAGCAGGCAGGCAAAGGGCAGCTGAGAAGATGGGGAGGCCAGGAAGTACCTGTTCTCTGCTGCCCCAGACACAGATCTTCAACTCAAATACAAATACAGCTCATAAGCAAAAACCAGACGCAAATAAAACCAAAAAACCTTAATCCCTTTATTTCAGTGGAGACAGGATTCTGTCTTTAAAATTGATTTAAAAAACCCCATAAATGTAAACAGATCTACCAGTCTTCACCAGTTTTAATGTTGCAGGTAATTGGAACTAATGCTTAAACATCATGTGTTGTGAATAGCACAAGATAATAAGAAAATCCAGGACAATTTAAATGAAAGAGTTTGTAAACCCTTATGTTTCCCAAACAAAAATACTTGAAATGAAAAATCAATTCTAGAATGATGTACTAATGCATGTAATAGCTTTTCCTTGTATGTGGACATCATTCCTGTGATTTCACTGGATCACTCTGGTACTTGTAATTAAACATATATTTAAGCTTGTTCAGGACCAAAATATCTTGAGGACTTTAATGTATTTTATCATTAAAACCAAAATTATTGCATTTATTTATTATTCCTAAATTCAAGAAGCATACTCAACAATGTTCCTTGCAGTAATAGAAATTGATTATGTAACCATATTACAATAACTTCATTTTTCAAGTTAATGCAAATAAATGCTTTAGAAAAATTATAATAATGGTAACTCATTTTCAGACCAGCATTGTGAATAACAAGTTCTGTCCCAAATTAAATAATAAAATGTTGGCTATGCTAACATATGCTAATTTTTTTCTTAATTTAAGGCAAATTGAAGTAGTATGGATAGTAAAATAAAGTTCAAGTTTGGAGACGTAAATTTGAAATTCAATATATTATTTTGAGCCATATTTTTCCTCATTATATGAACAGGAACTTTTAAATTGCTAATTCTGTAGCAACATTCTCATTTGATGGAATCCAGAACTAAACCTGGACAAACATGAAGAAACCTGCCTTCATTAACAGACATCCAATTAAACCGTGCAGTTTCTGAGGATCCCAAGTGATGGTAGCACATTAAGGCAGAAATTACTCACTGCAAGGGATCCTGGCTAATACCATCCTTGGGAAAATGCCTCTCCAGCACCTCTCTGTGTGAGTAGCATCTGTTGTTGCTCAGGGGTTTTGTCACCCTTCCAAGTGCCCACCTTATCAGAAGGAAGCGTATCTTGACAGCTGCCCAGGCATTGCTTCTCGGACGTGTCCCTACCTTTCCCTGGTGCAGCCTGGCAATTCCTCTTACTGGACAGTATTAAATATAGATTTCTGGTCACACTGCCTGAGAACATGAGGTGTTCATACAGCCCAGAAGGCTCCAGATGTTTACATACTATACTGTATTATGGAAACACTTGAGGTCAGTTGCAGGGGCTTGAGTTAAATGTCTTTTTCTGGAAGTAACTGTAAAAATAAAATGAGGCAAAAATTCATGCTGTAAACTTACAGGAACCTAAGGGAAATTGGGACAGAGTGAGAGACTGTTTTAGCCAGGAAATAGGATAGCATGGCATTCAGGTGGGAATAGGGTAGGCCGCAGAAGAAATTTGGAACCTTGCCTAATACTTTAGCCCCACTGGGGCAAAACTTACCCTTACCTATAATAAGAAGAGAATAAATTCCTTAAAATACAACTTAAGCATATTGCAGGTGTGATCCTTCCAAAACAATTTAAGTGTTTTAGGAGCACGAGCTCCATTGGAAATCACACCTGAGCCTGATCATGGTCTTTTAGATCGAAATCTCTTTTATTTCAAGCAAAATGTAGTTATAGTACTGCAAGAACTGCAAGTGATAAGAATCAGCTTGTAGCATATTGCCCTGAACACAGATAGGGTTCCTTGCATATGCAACTAACTACCTGTTAATTATCTTCATTCTCTTTTAATTAGTTGTATCCATCCACTCTTTCCACTTACCACATCAAATTTTCTTCAGAAGCGTTAATGTGGGAAAAAGTAGTCAGGTTTAAAACTAGGTTTTGTTTTCATACAATGAGCATTGCAGGAACGTCTGTGGCTGAAGTTGAATAAGTGACCACACTAAATGATTGCAGTGGTCACCTTTGATGTGTCACCCAGCTGAACCCCCAGTGCGGGGATGGTGTTACCTCCAGTGTTGCACAAGAAGATGTGTGCATGTGAGATAAGAACAGAAATCTAATGCTCAGTGGCCAGCAAGATCTTTTAGCCTCCTGGTATTTCTTCACAGTTTTTGAAAGTAGAATCTCTGTAAACTGGTGTATAAAGAGCTGTGCCTCGTATGGGAGAAGCTTTTTAAGTTGTTTCAGGGTAAGACGCTGACAGAAGAAAAGCCACCTTCTGTTTGTCGAGGCCATTGTGGGTTTTGTCTACAAGGTTATGTCTTGAGGCAAAAGCAAGCAGCTGGCAGGAGCTGGTACACAGCATCTTTTTATTTATCTGAGACTGCTAGGAAAACATAAGGGAGTTCTTAGGGTGGGGAGAGTGTTCACAGAGCAGTGCACTGGGAGATCATCAGCACATCCCAGCACACACAAAAGAAGATGGCTCAGCATCTGTTCTGGAGCTCCAGAGCGTGCAAGCCAAGAGTTCTGGGTACTGGCAGTCGTGCATGGAGATGGATCACAGTGTGCATGCCAAGGGTTTTGGATACTGGTAATCAGTCACAGAGATAGATATTTTGGTTGGAGGGCACAGAAAAATAGCAGTAAAACTAAGTGTGATTCTTTCCAGGGCCTTATATGTGAGCAGACTAAAGATTCTACTTACATTCTCATTAGCTTGAATATTTCACATAGTAGAAATGACGCAGAAATTGAGTAGAAATTTTAAATAATAGGAATACATTTTTTAAAATAACGCTCCGCTCAACTAATTTAATCTGTCCCTTGGTTCTTCATAATTACTTTAAAGTCAAAAATAAATGATAGTGATTAAAACCTCATATATTTGGATAGAAATATATGCTCACATAAGCACCCATATCGAAGACAACAAACTCAAAATTATGTAAAAAAGAAATTAATCACATTCCTCTGAATGCAAAGGTGTTTTAGAATCCACAGCAAGACAATGTTTTTTCTATGGAGGAGCAGGTGTGAATGTTAAGGTCTGACTTCAGCACCTGTGTTGCCTCTCCTTTCGAGCCATCCCAAAGCGTTTGCGTTGGGCTCCACAGGGTGGCATCAGTACGTGAGAAATTACCGACACCGGATTTTCGCCCTGAGGCACTCAGGTGGTGGAGAGAGTGGATGCCATCTGTTCCTCAGGGTGCAGGGGTTTGGCCATCAAGTGCCCTTAGCAGTTTGAGGTACATAACAATGATTCAGCCATACTTGTCATAAAGGCACCTTCCATGGATTTTGAAAACTGATCAAGAAATGGTCCCTTTTCCTGGGACTTAAGTAATTCAATAATGTATTTTCAGTGAGTCAGCTGCTGGAGTAAGAGGAACAAGGTGGAAGCCAAGCAAAGGTGTCACCATGCACTCGTTGGGCTGTGAATATTTCTAACAGCATGTACTGTACGTTCAAACTTTTTTTTTTTTTAATGAGGGTAATCCACCCTAATGTTGGAATAATGAAGAGATATTGAGATGGCCAGTGCACACCAAGACCTCAGCGCTGGCAGGAGTGATCTGCTGTCAGAAGACACTTGCGTGTTTCACTCTGCAGCTGCAGGACTTCACAGCACACAGTTTTTATTATTATGCAGCTGATTAATTGTTTCTGTAATTATGTTACCACCTTAAAATACTGCTGCTGTATAAAGTGCCAGCCCCATGAAACTGAAGTGTGTTGGTGTCAAATAATAGATGTCTGGGTTAAAAAAGTAATTTTACAGCAAATAAAATTTATCTGCATATAGCTGCATACCCACTACTCTTGGTCAGTGGAAGAGTGATAGCAGCTCCGTCTGCGTCCCTCTCGGGTCTGTTGGTACTCAACAGAACCAACTGTCTCCTGCCAGGAGTCTGTGAGGAGTCAGAGATATACCAATGTTCCTGCATCGGCTTTTGGATGACAGACAGATTGAGAAACCAGTTGGCAGTGTCAGCAAATAAAGCAAATGGAAGAAAGGAAGGGATTAGCACAGTAGCTAAAGATCAAGGAACTTCAAGACAGGTTTGGAGATGTTATCTAGTCTACAGCTGATCAGAAAATCATCAGATAGTTGTGTAAATTAGCAGAGTAATCCTGTTTCTTCCTTGCGTCAGATAAGAAATTTCAGTTCTCAAAATCCAAGTTCTCAAAAACAAATAAGTTTTAGTATTTAGAGACAATTATAAGAATTTTTTTGTGCCATTCATAGTGAAGTGGTTGCATGCAGAATGATAGACTTCAGTAGACACCTGTGGTGCCTGTTGTGCATTAATTTACCATCTCCTTCCATACCTGTTTTCTTCTGAGCTTCCTCACAGTCTCTGTGTAGCCTTGTGTTTCACCTTTGAAATACAGCAGGAGCTGTGATTTTTTAATTGTATATTTAACTCTGCTGTAGAATTGCCCAGAGACTTGATCCAATCATTCATTTTTTTGTTCCTTCAGCTGCCTAAGCAACAAAATTCATGTGATATTTATTATTTTCTAAACCACTTTGATGTTCTTACAGGAAAAGCAACTAAGTGCAAAATACTACTGCAAAATGCCATAAATGCCATCTAGGAGCCATCAATAAGCACCAGACAAAAATGTTCGTGCCAGAGTTAAAAAAATTCACTGAGATATAAGAACGTTCCTGAAATTGTTAATTTAAATTAGGGCTTCACTTATTTGTGCCTTCAGTAGTACCAATCTTCAGCAATCTCTCGTTTTTATACCTTACCTGATATTTTAAAAGATCAGAGCAAACCAAAAAAAATGCCATGCCAAAATCTTGAAGGGAAAGGAAAAAGGATAGAACAGATTTGTGCCATATTTTATACGTATAGAGAAAATTCTGAATAATCCAATGACAGGGACAAAAAAGAAAAGAAAGCCCGTTTCAAGACAGTGAAATTTATCACCCTCCTGGAAAAATGCTGAAGATTGGGTAATACAGCAACAATTTTCCAGCCACAGAGGCACAATAACTATCAGGTTAGATAAAGACTACCATGATTCGGAGTAGTTTGGTCATATCAACAGTGGAGCACAGAAATATTCAGAGAAAACACAGCTATCCTAAACTCCTTACAATCACAGACAACAGCCAGTGCTACAAGCACACAAGGCACAATAACCAGTCGGAAGGAAATCCTCACTGTCTCAATATTCTTCCGCCACAGCAACATCTTTTCACCTGTGGACAAATCCTTCTGTCTTTCTGCGGATCATCATTTCTGAGCCCCAGAGCAGTTGTGAGCTGGGCCTTCACAACAGTGAGACATTTCCATCACAAATTACCTCCCAGAAACCATGGGGTAATTCATAATTTGTGGGTCTTGTCAGAAAGCTCCTAAAAGTGGAGAGGTGTGCTACAATTTTGTGGAAATTGTTGCACTTCAGAGGTTATTAATTCAGAGATTAACCGGAAGAATGGGAAGGTTGTAAAGAATTCTGGACTGCTCTTCCTAGCTTACGTTTTGCATAACCTTTTATTGCACTTTTTTTTTTCAGATCAGTGAAATATTGTTTCAGGAAGTCTTACCTGTTCTAATAGGACATTGAAATTACTTTCCTTATATGAAGCTTTATTTGACATTGTTCTATGCTTTTTGCTGATTTTCTTCAAGCTTTTAGTGTGAAAAATAAAAAAATACCAAGGCAATTTAATGGGGACCATATTAATGAGAATAAAAGTAGAGTAATTTTCATTGCCAAAATATAGGTTTGAACCAAAATATCAAAACAAGAAGTCATGAGATTCCAAGCCTGTGAACTTCATGGAAACATTATAATCCAGTGAAGCTATATTTTAGACATCTAAACCTGATATAAACATCTTCTAAGTCATCTATATTTCAGAGTGTGTCATTGACAGGAATCACAATAGTGAGGAATTTCAAAATAAATAAAAAAGAATTCAAAATACACAGCTCAAAGAGTTATAATCTGACTTATTTTTACTTTTGTCCCAGCTCTCCCCCTTGAGCCCACACAGATACTTGCCTAATTGTTTGCAGACCTTCATATTCTATTCCACAGTTTCTAAAATAATCACCTTTCCAATTTTATCAACCTCTTCCTTTCAAAGGACAATAATTAGGCCTGATTTTCAGAAATATTAGAGCCAGACCTCTAATTTACTGTAGCAAGGGTGACAGGAATTCATCCTGTCCATCTTATGGCACAAATCCAAAATTAAAGGATTAAAAGTAAAAGATATTGACAAAAATATGCATCTTAATTCAATATATATTTCTCTGAAGGTGAGATTTTTTATACTGATAATCCATAAAACAGAAGTCTCTGAATAAATATGCACTTATAAATTCTGTTTAGGGTTACTTAAAGTTTATTATGCTTACGTAATTCTTTTGTGTAGGAGTCATTGTACACCAGCAGCTATGTTACTTGTCTCTTGGATCAAAGACAATTAGAAAGCAATTAATATTGCTAGTGTCATGCTGAAGAGCATTCTCTAGCTAAAAACAGTGCTCTCCAACTTTTCTGTGAAGGTTAGAAAATGCCTGAGCAAGCAAATCCAATAAAAGAAAAAACAAACCCACTAAGCATTAACACTTAGCCTTAAAACCTGACAAACCTAGGGGACTTGAATTTCAAATAGATCATAGGCAAGGGGTGTCTGGGCAGGCAAAAGTGTCAGAGCACCTATTTTAGAGAAGGGCAGGTGAGCCTGTTTTGCCAGACTGGCTCCCTCTCTTTCTTGGATGCCCAGCTGGTGGGGGTGGCCCCAGGTGCTCCCATGTCCCTGCGCTGTCCCGTGCTCAGTGTTAAACTCACTGACCACACTCTAGGTCTAGGCTTTAAACAAGTTTAAGGGAAGATAACTTTGGGTTTGTCTGCCTCTCCTAGTAATGTGAGGAACAGAATACACTGTAGGTATTCAGCAGATAAGAAAAAAGAAAAAAGGTTTCAAGTATTTTATAGTATCATTTGCATATTTTAAATTAACAATCAGCAGTAGACAATATACGAGTGAATGTAGGACAAAATGTTCCTGTTCCAGACTGAGACAGTTAAATATTTTCTAATGAGCATAGTTTCAAGGTGATAATTCACAGTACAATTCAGAAAGAAACACTCTATGCAGTTTCACATAATACACCTTTGCCCATGTCTTATGAAAATCTCAGAGAAAAATCTTTGATATTTCATATTAATATTGTTCACATGAATTTAAAACAGATGTAATGGCCCATTACACTTTTGTGCCCCTCAACACACTTTGCATGCAAATCGAAAATAACATCTTAGTGCCTCATTTTTATTGAAATCAAAGCAAAAGAATGCATCCAGTCTAAGTATTTGAATATACTAAGTTTATTTAAAAGCATTAAACTAGTTCTATCAGTACCCTGCTTTGATCTTCCAAACCCCCAAACTAACTCATGTCAGAAACCCTCATTTTAAGAAAATCTAATAGGAATATCTGTCTACCTTACTGCAAAGTAATGCTGCTGCAGAACTTACATTTTCCCTATGCTGAAGACCTTCTATCTAACTTCATTTACTTTTGGTTACAATCTTACATAAAAGGAAAGGGCTCCTATTAAATTTAATTACAGATTTTTATTTGATATAAATCAGATCAAGGTACTGGGCACAACATTCAGCTGGCAGGTGTTACTGTAGCTACAGCTGCTTGATGATCTGGCCCAATTTGTATCTTGTATGAATTGTATCTTGCATTTTTTGTTCAATAAGCCATGATACTGTTGGCCAAAAGTATTCATGGCCAAACAAACATTTTTGATGCCATCCATTGGTTAACATTATGCCAGCTAAAGAAAGGAAATAGTAGGAATTATAACCTCCATCTTTCTTTTCTTTCTTTATTAACTCCATGAAGTGGAATGGTAGGGAATGTTTTACCTCCATACTGCTTTGTTCACAAAGTTGTTTTTTATCTGTTATAAATTCTACTGCAAAAGCAGGTGGGTGATTTTCTGATACAAGAGTTGATTTCTGGATTTGGTTCTTCTTAGTTCTACTATCCCTAACTTTTTTTCCTCCTATGGAAATTAGAAATATCAAAACACATAATACATATGTGTAAAAAGATGCATCAGGACAGAAATCAACCTGAAAATAATGGGATTTAGAGAAAAGTACTTCTGATGGACCAGTTATTTGATAACTATACTCTAAAATCTGGTTTTAGAGGGAGGCTATTAAATTAAGATAGTTAATGGATTTGTTTGGGGAAATATCTGCACTCTTTCTTAAAGAAAACCCACAGAAGACACTGTTCAATCAGCTGAGAGCATGTTTTTAAGAAGGTACATAAAACAACAAAATTCCCTTCTAAAAAATTTAGAGTCCCCTTATGAGCTGAAGTCTCACTGAAGCTGATGAAAGAACCTGTAGGGTCAGCAATGCTCTGGGACTTCAGCCCGGTCCCTTACAATTCTTCAGGGGACCTCCAAGAGCTGTTTGTTTGATTGTAGCCATTGTACACGATGGCAGCTTTTCCTGTGCTCCCAAAACTCCTTTCTTGGCAAGTTATGTACCCTTAAATTCCAGAGAGAGAAGAACTCCATTTTTTCTGAAACTGGATGAGGTCTACCACCTTTTTAGAGATATCACTGGTTGTATGAAATAACTCTTTGAGCATAACTTCACCACCAGCCTCTGCCTTGGCAGTCTCTCTCTTTCACCTTGATCTTTTTTCCATTCTGTGCAGCTTAGTAGACTATCACTATCCTAAATGTTTTGTTTACCATTAGCTGTAATAATGAAATTGCAGTTAGAAATCATGCACCATTGCCTTACTATTGGATGGTTAGGTTTACTTTTCATACTCTAAGGAATTACATATCAGGTGAGAGGCTGTTTTCTGTTTTTCCTGTGTTTTCTAATCTGTATAAATCTACAGGGTTTCTACCAGCACTCAAAAAAGGCAGGTATTTGCAGAATACCTGCAAAAATATTTGCAGGAATTCCAACCAGATTAAAATTGTGACTGGCCTGGTAGAAAAATTACAAGATTTTTACTCAAGCAGTGTTTGTACTATATGCTTCAGTTAATTATGAGTTATCCAAAAAAGTAAAAATACAGTAGTTATGAAACTCTTCTTTATCCCTTGGAACTATGCTGAACAATGCAGTGCTGACTCCCTTGCTAGATTACTGGAAGGCAAATATTAAATTTCAGCAAAGAAGCAATTACTAAATCTGTGTTTGTAATTAATTCACTGCTGATTACTTCTGACGTGTGAGCGGTCTGACTGGGTCTTGAAAGGCAGTTAAAGTAAAGGAGAGGAAAAAATGTTTGTGCCTAGTATAAAACAACATTTTATTCTGTAAAGAGCAAAAACAGTACCATTAAATGAATGCTGATTATTTTTTGAGATGGCAAGATTTGCAATTTTGCCCTTCTCCCACCCTAAGCACCTCACATTACTTTCAATAATTTCATTATAGACACTATACTGTATATCAGGACTAACCTGGTGGAAATCATTACAGATACATTGAAGATTATTGTTTTCTTCAGATTATTGCAGGCATAGGTGTGATTTTTGTTTGTTGACCTATTTATTATGAGTGATCATGCAAAAATATGTTCTGTTGTCCAGCATTGTTTCCCAGCAACAGTACTAATTAAAACATTTAAGTAATCCAGTTGTGCAGCTTTTGTTTTTAAGTGACAGGCAAACATCTGTAAGTTCTAGTATTGGAAGAGAACAGCTGTATACATTCTCTGCATTAGCATAAATTACCTGGTGAATATCAATGAATGCGTCTGCAGAAATAAGATTGCTGCAGAGATATTTTAGTAGCTCACACTAATCAACTGAAATAAAATGTAAACAGCTCTAGAATTAGACTCAGTATATCATAGCACCTTGGTGGGAAATAAACTATGAGTTCCAGTTTTTCTTTCAGAGGGACTGAAAAAATACATTTAAATTTCCTTTAACACTGTCACTCCTCTTGCTACCTCCTCTGAAAGCTTCCTTCTCATGAAAACCACTTCTTGATCTTTACGTACAAACAGCTCCTGAGGCAGAGTGGGAGTGTAAGCACAGGTGTGTGGATTTACATACCCTGTTTGCTTTCATCTGGCAGCTCCAAAGGCATTCAGCAGCCAGGTATACTTGCTTGCTTTCCCATTGGCTCATGTCTCAGCATGACCCCAGTTTGACCCTGGATCTGCAACATTCAGAGCTAAAGAAATGGTACAGCATCACAGAGAGAATTAGAAAAAATATCACTGATTAAACTATTGATCAGCCACTCTGCTAAAGCTAAGGTACTCCTCCATTTGGAATTAAGCTACTGAACATGCTTTGCAACAGGGGGAAAGTCCTGACCCAAACGCAGAAAAGTCACAGAAATGCTGGGATAAAGATGGGCAAGAGAGGTGGAAGGAATCTTGAGATCGGTTAGGAAAAACTGTCCTATGGAACATAGTCCACATGGAAGGGGGAGTTTGCACAAAGCATCTGCAGCCCTGTTTCTAATGGCTGTTGTCTGTATCACCATCGTGCCTGCCATCCAAACCCTGAGCAGGACTCAAGAAATGGAGCTCTATTTTTAAAACTTAACTAAAAGAGTGCTGCCTCATTTTGATGCTGAAAGGAGTGCACGTCTTGGGTGGGGAAGATACTAATGAGTATTCGTGTTCAAGGCACTGGAGAAAGGAAAATTAGAGGGGAAATTATGGAAGGAGGTAAGATTTTGCCAAAGGGACTAAGGAGCTGAATAACTCAGAGCATCAGCACTCTGAGAATAGTGTGAGACTGTATTTGTCAGATAAAATATAATTCAGGAATCAGAGGCTGAAGCACAGAAAAAGGGGCAAGGCCAATCTTTGGGAAGCTGCGGACAATGAACACAAGTTTTAGATAAAAATGTTTTCCTGCTGAAAATGAGAATTAATCAAGCCATAGCCAAGAGCTTTTTATAACCTTCAGCTATTCAGTGAACACCAGGGACGGACCAAGGGAAGGCTTAGGAGCTGAGTTGAGAGAGGACACAGAGCTTTTCCATGTGCTTTGTCACATCAAATGCCCATTTTTTGATAAGCTCATGTCTTTGCACAGTGTAATATGCATGCCAGTTGTGCAAGTCATCAATCTTCCCTGGACTATGTAGTGAGTTCATGTTAATTTTTTAGAAATTGTAATTACTGTAATGTCTGTGTCTTCTCAGTATGTGCCTTTTAAACTCTAATCTCCTTAAACGAATATTTCCCTTAGTTTGAGCAATGTAAAGGACAAATACTGTCATATATGTTGTCAATTAAATAATAAAATTTAGTAGTCTATATCTTCTTCCAGAAACATGAAAAAACTGTTGCAGTGAAAACCTCACCTGCAATAATTTTTCTTGTAGATATTGCTACTCCATAGCCAGCTCAAATAAAAGCACCTTCTCTTCCATCAGTAGTTAAATAGGATTATGTGAATGGGCAGCATTAGGAATGCATTGAGTATAACTTAGTTATCTGTAAAAACCAGGAGCAACAACATCTTACTGCTCAGTCCATCCCAGCTTGCCTATATGTGGTCCATGTGCTGCACCTAAAACTACTTTGTGATTTGATCTGAGACACTAATAAAATATCTTGTGTGTAGATTGTTTCTTACTGTGAATTCATGTAAACAGAAAAATTAAATATAGTAAGTGTTGCTGTTGGAATCACTGCATTCATGTGTGAATATTAAACTGTTAGAGTATTCAAGTAGGAAGTCATTTGAATTGAAATGTCAGGAAGAAATACTTTCTGTGAATGTAAACCTAACCTTATTGAAAGCCATTCCTAATTAATATTTTATCAGCTGCCTGATGGTAACTTCTAAGCTAAATTTGCTGAACTGGATGAAATTAAACATTTGTAAGTGGAATGTGTCTGTTCACTTATGACTGTCTCCACAAGAAGGTCTCTACAGCAATACACAGGTAAACATACTTCATTCTCACTCCAGTGTTCTCTCAGGTGGATAATGTTTCTGAGTAGTGGATATTTAACATAAAATAATGATTATTTTATATCTTATGTGTATAGAGTCTGTTCATTAGGGTGACACTACAATGTGTCATCAAATCAGCATAAAAATTTGACTTGGATTGACAAAAAAATTTGGGAAAAATAATAATAATAATAATAATTTTAAAAAGTCAACACTACTGGGTCTGTTTTCCATTAGGAAGTAAATAAAATAGTGCCTTTCTCAGTCCTACACAGGTATGCTATACTATCACTTCAAACAGTGGAAGAACACTTTTCCTTTATAAGAGCGTACCATCATTTTCTACTTAAAATTATAGATTTTTTCTTTCCTGACAGCTTTGTGAATCTGAGTGACCTGAAGAGGAAAAATTACTTCCTTTTGGTTATAGTTCCAACCTTCAATTATTCATCCCCACTCAACTGGGTAGATGGCTCATTTTTCAGGCTACTAATCTGCTGCACATTACAGCAGATAAGATGCTGCAAATTATATGTTGAGGAAAACAGGTGGATGCTGTGTTACTAAAATCAGTTGGTGTGTAGCTTGTAAAGGGTCTGCTGGCCTCTATAAAGAGTGAAATTATCCCTGCAGCAGCCACAGTGACCTCTAAGAGGGATTTCTTGACAACTATGGTGATAACAACCACAATTACGCTGAGATCTATGCATGTCAATCATAGCTTTTATTCTCTTACTCTTGGATGTTTTAAAAAAATCCAACATTTTACAACAGCAGGGCTCATAGCAGAGAGTGCAAACTGGGGTCACTGTTGCATATTAGCTTAATTAATCCCTCTGACCATGTTTTACAATTTTATACAGCTTCACTCCAATTATGCAGAAACAGACTGCTTTTATGCCTTGTACATCTATATAATATCAGCTGCAGTTCAGAACAAAAGAAGAGTCTTGGGCTTTGCTGTGAACTCTCCATACTGACCATAAATAAAACAGTGTGGTAGAGAAACAAAGGGAAGCAACCAAAGTCCAGTAAACTGAGTGATTTGCATTGGCTTTGATGGGCTTCTATTAATTGCTGAAAATCAGTATTAGGCAATACTGCTATTTTTCAACATTATTTTTTTTTCTGTGAACTTTGTCTTAATTTTTGCCCCTTCTTTTGCCATTGGTTTTCCTTTAGTGTTGTTTTTTGCAAATTTGACAGCTGATGGAGTTACTGTGGCAAGTGCAACCAGGAAGAGGAAGGAAGACATTGAAGGATATTTTCAGAAACTGCATTTTGAAATCAGCATTAGTGTGACCATTTTGCATATGATACTAGATTCTCAAAGATTGTACCAGTGAGTTATGTGAATCTTGTGCCCAATGACACTGCTCACATTTTGCATGTCAAACATTCACGTTCAGCTGACTGGAAACAATCTGTAAACTGACATGATTTTGCAGAATCCATTTACAAAACAATCAATGTCTTCATATAGTTTTCAAGCAGAAAAGAACAGATATTTTTAGCCACCTTGTTTTACTTAGGAAGAAGTGCACATGATCTGTTCCTGTGAAGTACTGCAAGGAGATGCTGTGTGCCTTCCAGTCATGAGAATTCAGGGCTTGTAGGTATCAATCTGTCAAAAATGCTTAAAGAGCATAATTTCCCCCGCCATCCAGTTATCATTTCACCAGTATGATCTCAACTTCACAGTTTGTTGTATGTGCCACATACAGAGTTACAGAGAGGGTTATTTTCTGTCTTTCTGCTGACGGGTAAGGAACAGTGACAGGAAAATCAATCAGTAATCAATTCAGTGGGTAATAGATACAGCCCTCTGGGTTGGTCGGGAATGGGGCAACTTTACTTCATGGACTGCTAGCTCAGAGGGCAAGAAGGCATGAATGTGTAATTTGTCTTTGTTACCATAAACACTACCAGAAATGGCAAGCTGCAAGAAAGGAAACATTTAAGAAAGAAATGGATCATGAGGTCAATGGACCAGTTACCACTGACCTTCATAACTCTGAATCAGATCTGTGACTAGGAACTCTGATGAAAGGCAGTGCATAAAATCATATTTCTTCTTTAACCACTATCCTGTGTTTCAATAGTTTCAAAAATATTGAGTTATTCTCAGCATAGAAAACGGAAAACCGTATCGTCTCTGTGAGGAAATAAACTATGGTCTTTAGAACACCAGCATAGTCATTATTTACCAGCAAAAGTGACTTTTTTTGAGTTTTGGATGTCTTTTCAGATACCATCATAGGCATCATTTACATAATGTGAATGTAGTTTATGATAAGTATTAAGACTAGTTTATAAATGTGAAGTTTATGACCATGTTACCAGAAGAAATGTTCATTCTGATAAAAATAAAGGAAATTAATAGAAAGTGTTTATTCCACCTGCTAAATAATTATTCTGGTTAGAGATACTTTGGTATGAGTCTGAATGAGCTAGTGAGATTTGAAGTGCATTACTTCATTCAATAAAAATCAGTTAAAAATATGTATAGTTTATTTCTTATAAGCATAAGAACAGTTAGTTATGAGTAAATATAATATCCATATTACCCTGTGTTTTCTTCCTCAAAATTCCTGCATTTTACTCTAGAATCCTTATTAATTCTGATAGGACTGTTAGTCTTTGTAAGTATATTGGTATGCTAATCCTTATTTAGTATTTTTCCCACCTGTCCTTCTCTATCAGATTTTTTTCTTTGTATGTTAAATGCTATCAAATTATCAGTTTTTGTTCTGTAATGAAGAACAACTTTGGCTTCTGCAGTTCTTTCTTAAAGGACTAAGAGGGTATTTGAAGCATTCAGTGATAGCCAAGAAGATAAAATCCTGCATGAATGCTCAATTTGCAATTTCTTTCTGAAGCTGAATATTTAGCCAGTGATTTGCCAGTATGCTTGATCAGAGAAAGTTTAAGTTATTAATTCAAAACAGAGAGAGTAAAGTTTAAAAGTTCATTCCATTTATATTCATAAACATGTAGATATATTTATATATAAAATACATACATATAGTTACTTAAAATTACATATATTTCTGAGACTATAGTATTAATTTGATATCCAAAAGAAACTTATGGAAAGTAATAATTCTATAAATTAGCTGATGGGTTTCATCCTTTTCTCTCTGGTCAAAAGTAACTGAATTTTTACACTGGATAAATAATTTTTAGTTTGTGAGGCTCCTGCAGTTCATCATTAGAATTAGCAGACTGGCCATTAACTCACCAAATACCATTTTTTATCTGTGTTCAAATAAATAGAACTTCTGAAAGGAGAGGATAAGAAACAAATAATGAGAAATATAAATAATTAATATTAAACCACAGATGTCCCTTAATGAATGAATGTCCTTCTGAATGTATTTAAAATATTCTTGCCTCAGTGACTGTAGGAAGATGTACAGTTTTTCTAGGAAGTTCTTGCTGATGGATAAAATTAACATCTAGCTATTCCACTACAGTTCATTCATCTGAAATAGCTTGGAGAAACAAATAAATTTTTGAGTTATGAATAGTTTCATAAAGCAAGAAAGGTCTGTTTCTCTTCTGTTTATGATGCAGTTTTCTTATTATTTGGGGCTTGCTACGTCACGTTCATCCATTACAGTTAGTTTCGTTCTTTATATTAGCAATAATTACTAGTTAGAGTAAATGCTTTTCTTCTAGGTGCAAAAAGGGAGCTTAAATACAGTCATTATTAGCTGATGAGTAATATCATTGTGTTCTCCTAGAAAAACTAGGAACAGTTCCTTATTTCATTGTCTCTGTTACTAAAAGCTGATCTGCTCCTTAAGCTATGGGAGCAGAGGCCGGCAGCTCCCTTGCAGGGAGAGCTGAGCTCCATCCATGCAATCGGATTTGTAATGCTCACACAGCAACGAGCAATTACCCCGCGACAGGGGTCACCGCCGGCGATAAGGGCTCACACAGCACAACGCACCCGCGCCTCCTAAAAGGGAGATAAGGAAGAGTTCCAGGGAGCGGATTAGGAAGCCAGTCTGTTGGCTTTCATGATTTGAACAAGGGAAAAAGAGTACAGTGCATTCCCATCTGTCTGCCTTCCACAAATCGCTGATGGATACCTGAAAACGTGCACCATTCCTGCATCACTGCCGGTACTTTACACGTGCACCGTGAGCCCTGGTGCTGGTGTCTGGGGACAGGGGAAGGTGCTTCACAGGAACTAGGATTTAGGAGTTACAGATTTCATGTGAGAGAGCTGCTTGCTGGAAAATTATAAGTGTGTTTTCATTTTTGCTTTTCTTTTTTTTTTTTTTTGCAAGCAAGTTGTCTAACCAGCTGTGATTTTTGTGGCTGGCATCTGCTGAGAAAATCAGTAGAGACTTGCCACTTGTAAATTACAGGTAACTGCAGCAAGAGCACTGCCTAGGCCAAGCTGAGCTGTCAAAACCAAAATTCCCACAGTGAATTGTAAAACTAAAACTGATGTACTTCTTAGCGATCTATCCAAAACAAAATATTCCAAACTGGTCCTATTTTCTCCTGTTAAACAGACTTGAGTTTGCATTGGAAAACTCAGCAAAGATATTTCACTGGCGTTTTCATGCTCTACAGCTTGGTTTCTAGGATATGCATTTCATAAACCGAACTGGACCGTGTCTGTGGAAATGGACCTAAAACTTATCTTTGCAATCTGTTTTTTCTAAATGATGATCCACTGCCCTCCCTCTGTGCTCTGAGTTTTAGCTGATGAATTCTACAAAGTGTCACAAGAAATCAAAGTACGCTGGATGATCAGACAGCGCAAATACATTTCAGCCACGAAGTCTTTTAAAAAACTTTACCCTAGAAATTCTGAGAGTGAAAGCCCAATCATTATATAGCGTTGAAGGAATCTGGGACAAAAAGAAATACCAAAACCAAAATTCAAATGTTCTGGGTCAAATCTTCTTAACCAGTTGGTTTGGATTTTTGGTTTTGGGGTTTTTTTTCACTTGAGGAAGTATGAAAGAGTGGTTAGGTTTTAAAAGAGGTTTAAAATAATAATGTCCCTATGATTCCCCTTAGATTGTGATTTTGGAGTCTTGAAGTCTGCTTGGATTAAGTGTTCTTTCAGGATTATTTTCTGCAACCACAATGAGAAGAAAATAAAAAGATAAAAGGGAAAAGACATGAGAGTCTCAAATAATTGTTGTGTTTGGACACTAACTATTTTGAGGTTATTTACAAAGTAACAAAAGCTGATAACATTTTTCTTTCTTTTCCAGATAAACTACCATTGAGGCTGCAAAAATAAGTCCTCTCTGATTGGGTTACTCAGATGTCCTGCTGACATTTTCACAGTTAACCTCAAACACCAGCAAAATCCTTAATGGAGACCTTCCTTGATACAATAGTAACATGACTGTCTTGGAGAGAGGTGGACTCTACAGCCATGCACTGATAATATTGGAGCAACAGCTTAATTTTTCAGCTTGCAGATACAGACCCGAGTCTTTGGGAGTTACTCTATTGGGCCCATCATTTTTAAGAGTAAATAGCTTATCTTTCTTCCTTCAGACTTCCTATGTTTGAAGGATTTTGGATGTGCAGTTCCCTGGGGAAGCTGTGTAGGAAGCATGGAGTTTATGATGTCAGCAAGCAAGGAAGCTGCGACGATCTGATGAGAATTCTCCCTTGTGCTCACTGTGCTCACTTGTCCAACTGGTTTCATGCACTGTTTAACAAGGCATCAGCCAAGCTCAGCAAGGCAGCAGGTACCTGAGAAACACTCACAAAGTCTCTGGTGGAAGCACTGAGATTTCCTGCTAGACATGACATCTTTATGAAAATAAAAAGGCAATTTTTAGTACAAGGAATCTGGTTCAGTAAACTGTGACAGACATTCACATCCTCGGCTCATCTAGTTCAGTTTGACTCCATTAGAGTTAATGACATTACATCAATATGCACCAACTGAGCATTTAACCTAGAAGGCTGGAATCATGAAAAGTCACTTCAGAGACAATACTGGCAACTTTTGAGAATAGATTTGCTTTGCCATTTTATACTTGAGTCTGCATTTAGATGTCCACTCTGACTGGTGTGTCTTTTGAGATCAAATTATGGCTGCTAATAAAGAAGTGGAAAAGAAGGAATTTAAAAGACGACAGTGAGATGACTGTCGTCTTTTAAATTCCATCTTTTCCACTTCTCAATAGAAACCTCTTCAAGTCAAGTGCTTGTCTTTTGCCTCTTTCCTTCAGATGCAAAATCAAAATAGCATGAAAAGAATTGATACACGATTTAAAAAATCTTCCAGTGTTCAGATTTAAATGTGGTTTTGGATAAAGCATCTCTGGGTGTTCGAGGCATCCCCAAATCTAAGAAAACACAATTTTGGGCTTGCTTAGCCGCAAGGAAAGGATTTAGTTTTATGAAAAAGTACTTAAGACACATTGACACATCTTGTATCTCTAGGAAGTAATGGAAGATGGTTATTTAAAGAAGGCAAAGAGGGAAATAAACATATATTCAATTACCAGCTGCTGCTTTAAATTATTAGCTGGAGAGGGGGAAAAAATCAAATTAATACAGTAGCCATCTACAGCTGTACATTATTTGTGCTGTGTCCATGGAACAGCATGGAATTGAGATGGCCAAACTCACACTAGCTGGAGCTCAGTTGTATGAAAAGCAGGGATAAACAGCTTTTATGGGATTCTTGGTTGAGTTGCTCTGTTAATTTAACAGCCGGCTCTGGCTTTATTATAGTAAATAACATACTCATTCCCATGTTTAAGCTCTCAAGAAGGGATAAAGAAGACATTAATAGGTGGCAAAGTGCTTACAGTCAGCCAGGAGTGTGTACTGAACTGGCAACTTTGGTGCATTCCTGCACTGTGTACAGAGTGTGAAGTGCCTAAGCAACATTAAAGAGTGTCATCTAAGTGAGTCCAGTACAGGACTTTAGGCAGTCAGACAGAAATCCTGATTCTGCTACAACTTTGGAAAAAGTACAACATACACACCTGTGTGGTGGGATGGGCCACAGTTCAGATGTTCTTCATTGATGTAACTATAGCCAATTGGTTTCCACTGCTGTATTTTCATTTATGATTTCTTTTCATCATTAGTTGGTTGACCTATATTTCTAGACCCATGTCCAGATAAAATCAAGGACAGGATCATCTGTTCATCAAGACCCCTTGAAAGCCACTTGTTGATAGAGCCTTCCTCGGAGAAGAAATCCTCAGGTACTGAAAGACTCCAAAGCTGCTTACATCTTAGCAACATATGTATTATATATATATTTATGTCACAGACTCCTAAAGGTTGGAAGAGACCTTCAAGATCATCTAGTCTGGCCACCAACCCAGCACTGCCAGAATCACCCCTAAACCCTATAATATCCTCAAGTGCCACATCCAGACACCTCTTGAACACTTCTGGAGACAGTGACTCCACCACCTCCCTGAACAACTTATTCCACTGCCTAACCACTCTTTCAGTGTTTGGTTTTTTGTTGGTTTGTTTTTTGGTTTTTTGGGGTTTTTTTTTCCCCCTGATATCTAATCTGAGTCTTCCCTGGTGCAATTTGAGGCAATTTCCTTTCATCCTTTTGCTTGAGACATGGAAGAAGAGGCTGACCCCCACCTCACTACAAACTTCATTCAGGCAGTTGTAAAGAGTGATAAGGTCCTCCCTGAGCATCCTTTTCTCCAGGCTAAACAACCCCAGACTAAACAATGCCACTTCCCAGACTGTGTTACGTATGGTCACATATGTACATATCACATACATATATTAGAGCACACAAAGAATTGAAGAAAAAGTCTAAAGAGATCTATTTTCTTGTGCCCCACTACTTCAAGGCTCTCAGAATAATTGATGGGTGCTGTGAAAGAGCATGTAGTGTAGCTCAGACTCCATGCAAATATGTTGACTGCAATTAAACCCACTGGTCCCAAATCAGTCAAAGTGGTCTGAAGTCACAGTGACTTTTCTAAAGTTATCAGATAAGATAATACGGAATCTCTTCAGGCCTTGGCTTGTGTTCCTGTGCCCCCACTAATTCCCATGTAGGCTACTGGATATGATGGCTGAGGTGAACAACTTGTCTCAAGAGTGGGTAATAACAAAAAGCATTTTTCTTTTTCCCACAAGTGTTAAGCAGGAGATTGTATAAAGTACCCTGTGATCAAGGTTACAAACATGCATTACTGGGTCCCCAGCACAATAAAGATGTGGACCTGTTACAGTATCTAGAGAGAGGACATCTATGAAAATTATCAGAGGGCTGTAACACCCCTTCTATAAAGAAAGGATGAGACAGTTTGGATTGTTTAACCTGGAGAAGACTCTGGTGAAACCGCACTGTGGACTTTCAATATAAAAAGGAGGCTTATTAAGAAGATGAAGAAAAACATTTTACCAAGGCCTGTAGTGACAGCACAAGGGGCAATGGTTTTAAACTGAAAGAGAGCATATTTCTATGGGATACAATGAAGATTTTTTTTTTTTTTTATGATGGAATATGTTTCCCAGAGAAGGAGTGCATGCCCCATCAATGGATCTGTTCAAAATCACTTGAGCAAACAGATCCAGAAGATGTCCCTGCTCATTGCGGGGTGGTTGGACCTGATGATCTTTATAGATCCTTTCCAAGTCAAATCATTACATAAATCCATGATTAGACTATCTCCCCTGCATAGAATGCAGGACATGCAGTACTCTTTGCAATAAGGGGGAAAAAGAATGTTGTACACAAGACTATTCAATACTCTTTGACATGTAATAAAAACATGATGTCCCTGCCTCAGTGTTAATTCTCTATTTTCTATGATACTAATTTTATTTTCTGGGACAGAAATCAAATAAATAAAGGCTGCTTTACATCCCATTGATCACTGATGCATGCATGTAAACATATATGTGTGCCACTGCACATTGGAAACAGGATCCCCATTGAGCTATTTAAAAGTGTGGATTTTGAGTGTGTCCATATATGTAAATTGTATTATCACTTACATGAATATGTTATCCAACCTAGTTTTAATTTTTTTCTGCCTTTATTTTGTTTAGGTGTATTGCTCCTCACACACTGAAGTTTAATTAGAGTCTGCATTCTGATTACCATAATTATTGTGCGGCTCATTCACACTAGCAGTGTTAAGCGGGTGGTAGGGTTTGTCTCCTCAGTTCCCCTACTTACAGACATTACCCATTCAGAATCTGTCCTAGCAAATATTTAATAACCAAGGACTCAATTCTGTTTCATAGGTCATTCTCTTTCCTTCTGATGAATACCAATTTCAAGAAATGCAGGATGAAAGCTATATATATCAACATGAAACTGATTTTCTTTCTTTCAGGTTTGAAGGAGCTTTATATTTTTCTTTGCTTTATCCTTTTTTATGAGAGGAAGGTTTTTTTTCTTTTTCAGGCTGCAAGTAAAATAGATGTTAAGATGTTTTTCTGCATCACTCTGGAGGGTAAAGCAAGTAGTGATTAATTCAAAGCATAATAGCAATAGCTTATATTTCTGTACTAGCTTTCATCTTGAAGGATACCTTTCCCAAAGCACTTTACAACCTAAATAAAGCAGGAATCATTAAAATTCTACATTTGCCATTCCACAGGGATTATTGTACTGTACCTTTAGTGCTATGTGTAGAGCAGTACCATGGTTACTGCAGCTACCTAGAGCAGAGAATAGTGAGCTTTTAATGATAGCTTTTTTTTCCTGTGGGTGTTTAACAGGTCAATTTTCTATAGCTGAAATATATCCCTTTGTCAGGTAGACCACATTACTTATTCCATAGCATGCAGAAACTCTAGTCATCAGCTTAGAGAATATTTGAAAAAACAACAGAACTGCTGGGAGACATACTAAATTTGAAGAAAATGGAATATGATTGCTTGTGTTGGAACAAGACCACCACACCTAGAGTCTGCCTTGTTTATGAAAAGTGATCTCATCTTTCATACTGACAAGTGGTCAAGGCTTTTGCTTCAAAAGTCTTTTGGCAAATGTCAGTGGCAAAAGCACAAATACTCATTTTTCTGCTTATTAAAATACTGACTCTTATCTGAATAATATACTGCAGTAACCTTAAAGAATCACACACACTACTCACCCCAAAGTTTTCCTTCCAAGCAGAGACAGGTCAACTTCTACATAGAATAGGATCTTATCTATTACCATACCATTGCCATCATAGCCTGTCTGTCAAACTAGAGCCATCATATTTTTCCCAGTAAAAGAAAGAAGTTTGCCAACATGAAAGAAGTTTCTTAAAAAGTAGCCCAAGGTCTTGTCAGGAAAAAAATATTGCACCTCGTAAAAAAACATTAAATGTATATTTACACAATGAACTGCATACAGGAATTTCAGGAAGAATAATTGTCTTGAGAAGAGCACTTAAAAATGTCATAAAATGCATAATACTATTTGGGAGAATAAAGAACGTTTTAAAAATCCACTGGAGTAAAGGCTCAGAAGCATCCTGAGATCAGATCTGTTTGTATTGTTTCAAAGGTCAGTCTGTCGAACTGACCAGCTGTTACCCCTTGTGAATGATGAAAAGCAACCGTTAGAACTTTATGAGCAAAGATCTATTCAAACTATAGGAACAAGATCACATGATGGAGCTTTGACAGCATCAAAATAATGCTGATGCTTTTTCCCCAAGATGTATCACAGTGAAGGGAAGATCTATAGTGTCACCTGCTTTTCAGGGACTCTCACAGTCCAGTAAGATGAACAAAAAAGTGATTTGGAAAAGGTCAAAGGTTTCACTTCCAACAAAAAAACAAAACAAATTAAAAAACCAAAGAAACCAAAGCAAAACCAAGAACCCAAGCACACAAACAAAACCAACTTGGATGTTCCATTAGATCTCAGTGGAATAAGAAGAAAAGCATCTTATCAATATTCAACACATTTACGGTAAAAGGCATTGAAAGATAAAATGCAGAGGGCACTGACCAGCTTCATAAAACCAACATCATTTCTAAGGGAGAGAAATACACTTACCACTCCAGAAGTACAGTACTAATGTCTGAAGTGATTTAGGTGATTCTAAGGCTCTAAACGTTCTGTTAATTCATGGAAATAATTAATCCAAGATGTGTACCACCTGGCTTTCTGATCAGGTTACAGCTGTATTAAGCTTGTGATGTTCAGATGTATTGGTTTCATACGACTGAAATTAATTGTTGCCCTCTGGTAGATTACATGGCCTTAAGTATAAAGATTACTACTCCTTGTCATTTAGCCTGGTTATGACCCTTCTACAGTGTTCATAATTTACATTATTTTTTCATTTGTGTTGACATTGAGTCTTTACCTGAAATTTCCATTTGCACAAACTAAGTTGATGTACTCAGTTATAGATTTAAATAATACTCTGGAACATGTGACATGCTTTGCCCAGATCTGGCTGTAATTATCACTTTGTCATGCATTTCTAATAAGCAATCTGGGGCAACAAATAAATCAGGGTTTCAGAAACATGCAATACAATTTGAACAAAACACTCTCTTTAAATAAAAAAGGACATTTATGGAGAAGGAGAAAAAGCAATTAGCCATCCTGTTATTAATCATAACTACATTAATTAGCATTCCAACTAGAAAAAGCAAGAAATTAAGAAGTCAATTATGGTTTGCACATATAAACTGTTTTGCTAACATCTGGTTTGGTTCAGTTCGAAGCTTAGGCCCTAATTCTACCAACATTGCCAAATTCTAACACTCAACAGCATGGTGAACAGCTCTGCTGATTGGCTGTTTTAATCCTTCCTTGGTGTTTAGTATCCTGGGATGACTCTTTTTAATAAAGGACAGCAATTTGCCAACAAATTTTGTACCAATGGATTTTCAATGAAATCTGAATCAATAAAGGCTTATTTCAAAACCATTCTTCAACTGAAATACTGCACCTTTCTGGGAGAAAAATGCATTTGCTCACACCTTTACTTAGTGACAACAGCCCCAGAATTTGGAAAAAAATGTGTTTATTTGACTTTCTTGCATTGACTTCTTTGCATTGCCCCCAGTTTTCAGAAATCAGGTTGCAGAGAACAAAGATTAATACTCTTGGATGATCAGTGGTAGCTCTGGTTTTAGACAGCTCAAAGCAAATAAATCTTTGCTATTTATAAAGAAAACAAAAGATTAAAGGTAAGCTGATTACTGTGGCTGCAAATGAGATACACTTTTGTTTCAGCAAATCCTTAAAGGAGCACAGATAAACCTCTGCCACTGTTGAAAAGTGAATATAACTGGTTACCTTGTTTATCTCATAGAGTGGCTGAAACTACTGCTTAGCTATAGCAATTTGTCTTGAGAAACATTGTATGCACTAAGATTTAAAACATAATTCAGAATTTTAATAATGCAGCAAGCACTGACTTGTCTCTCCTCTTTAAACAATCTGAATGCATCTGAAAATTATGAGAATAAAAAGAAAACATGCAACATTTTAGTGATGCCCCTGCTTGTCTAATTACTCCTTGATCTCTCAATCTGCAAAATTAGCACTGATACGGGTCATGCCTCCAGGCAAACATGTTACACTCCGTCAACTATTCTTCACTGGAGTGTAGATATCTGAGTGCATACATCATGTTATGCATCCCTCTGAGTCCTGTGAAATTGTACAGAGGTTTCTAATTTGGCTTCTCTGGATTTCATTAGGAAACAGCCTGGGTCAATTCCATGTTGTATTGTGAAGCACTTCACAATGTTGCTTCCTTTTGTATGAAGTGAAAAAGAGATTTATTTTCCAAGAATGTTAACACAAGAACTTTCCTAAATTTTACTTAACATTTCATTACATTTTTAGACAATTTACCACATCTTTCAGAAATCATCCCAGAATGTGGATGCTGAAAACTGGGTTGCAGAGAGATTTTCCAGCTTTCTGCCTCTGTCTGTGAGAAAGTCTTTACTTTCTCACAGACACTGGCTGAAAGACAATTAGGAGTTTCTGTAAACTATCCTCTTTATCTTGCAGGCGCAGGTTGCTGTCATACTGACCAGAGAAATGTTTTAAAGTGGGTCTTGTGAGATCTAACTAATCATTTTAAAGAGCTGGATGGTCAGGGACCAATGGCCTTGTGCCACTCTAGAGAACTAACATATAAACCAGTTTGTAAAATTAAATAAAGATGCTTTTTCTTCTAGAACTAGAATCAGTGTCGTTTCTCACTAATCCTGCTACAAGCAGCAACACCAGAAAGTTGTTGTCTTGTATCATCAGGTCTTAATCCTGATCTGTTCAGCACATCAAGATTATGTGGTATGAAATAGAGGTAAAGGCAGGTTGCAAATGATACAGTTATTATATGTCCCATTCTACAGATAGTTTTTACAAATGCGTTGTTTAAATTTAATGCTATGTGACTTTTCCCTTCTGAGTATTAGCCATCTAGGAAGGCAACTAGAAGTAGAAGATTTGCAATTTTTGGTTTATTTTTAGTTCCTTTCTTTCCAAGCAGAGAAGGGTAGAGAGAAAAGGTAGAACTGAGAGGGAGATGTCGTACGTGTTTCCAGCACTTCTGGTTCCCACAAGTCATTCTTCTGGCTCCAGGAGACAAGATAGAATGTTTCTCTCCAGTGCATTCAAAATTCCAGAAAAGGCTAAGACTGATGATTTTCATTTTGTAGTCACAATATTTAGAAGAGATGTTGACAGTGGCCGTGTTCCAGAGCTTTGAGGTCCAGAAGGGGGACAGGGATCTTCTTCTTAGAGTGCTTAAAACGGTCCCACAGGTGATGAGAAACGCTGGGTTATATTGGGTATAACAGTCTCTCATTGTAGCTTCAGACAATAATAGTGCCTATAGGAGTGAATTATATTCATATATAAATTTAGGAAAAGAGCTCACATGAAAATAAATACTGCTATTCTAGGTCAAATAAATTCTTACTGTTCATAAACCATTCATAAAGATCACACATTCACGTAAGTTTATTTAATATTCCTGTAGATACTCTACCTCTTTCTCAAGATCTATTCAAAGAAAGTCCATCCACAGTTCTAAAGAACTTTCACAATTAACTAATGTCTGTGAAACTGCATATATACATAGGTGTAGATATATGTAAGTAGAGGTGACATTATATATATATACATATATATAATCTCCTGTATTAATGGTGAGGAATTTCAGAAATAACCAGATGCAGTTTGTGGAGGAGCCAGACACAAATATCCATTATTTCTGTCTCCTAGACTGATGTTCTGGCCAGTGGAGAATGCCTCCTAATATTCAGGTCAGCATCTGAAAAATATACTGTTTACCTCTGAGGTTATCACATTCATGGCAAGTTAATGATACTCAGTTGTGTTTGTAATGCACCTAAAAGGAATGGGCATTCTGCTAACTAATTGGCTTTACTAAGGATGAGCAGAAAGACAACCATAAGAGATCTCATTCCCACTTGGTATCATGTAACTTCTCAAAGTGATGCATTTAGCATCTTTGCTGGTTTATCAGGTAAATTTTTTCCCCTCTTTAATATGACAACAGAAGAGATTTCAGGCTTTTGAAACAGCTACTTACTTTGACTTCCCAGATGATTTTGAGGTGAATACATTACAAATGCAACTTATTAAAACACACATACGTTAATGGCAACCACTGTGTAAACTGCAAAGCAGATATTATCACATGGTACAATTAAGTTCCTATTTAATTCATTTAAATCTTCCTCATTTTGCACACCAAGCATTTCTGAAAGTTAATTGGCATGAAAGACAGGGCAAACTATGCACAACAAATTGAGTGTGAAATAAAGTTAATTTAGATAAAATCCATTGTGAAAACTGCTGTTTCAGCAATATTAGCAAAGTAGAGGAGTCACCAGTGCTACGTTAATGTCATTGACTCTGCACTGTTTCAGAGCTGAGACTTCATGCAGTGTTGCATTTATATTAACCCTAGTTTGAATACATGTCTCTCTTTTGTGCTCATTATATAAGAAGCTATGGAAACTACTTAATGGAATGCTATTGACATTAATGAAAAAATTAATAGATCTTAGCTATAGGAGGAGTTATTATTTAATAGGCAGTTTGTATGAGTGATTTAGTCCTGTCAAATCCTGAAAGCCTCCTGAAGTCAGTGTTTAACTGTGTTATTTTCAACCTATGTATATTTATAATAATTAGCATAAAGGTAATTCACTAATGCATTTTAATACATCTAAGTAATGACATAATTCCCCTAAAAGAGACACTCCAGATAACTGGGAAAGGGAGAAGGAAAGAGGGAAAAATATGAGATTTTGAGTCAGGCTTGAAACAAATGAAAAAAAGGCTTGCATACATTCATAGTTAGAGGTGAGATTTCAAGGCAAGGAGCACTGCAAGTAACTTTGCAAGTGGAAGTGCAACCATTCACGTGGTGTAAGGTCCTGCACTCGGGTTGGGGCAACCCCCAATATCGGTATCAGCTGGGGAATGAACGGATAGAGAGCAGCTCTGCTGAGAAGGACTTGGGGGTGCTGGTGAGTGAGAGGCTGGACATGAGCCAGCCATGTGAGCTTGCAGCTTAGAAAACCAATCATATCCTGGGCTGTATCCAAAGAAGGTTCTCCCTGTCTGCTTTCCCCTTGTGAAACCCCACACAGAGTACTGAGCCAAGGTCTGGGATCCCCAGCACAGGAAGGACATTGACCTCTTGGAGAGAGCCCAGAGGAGGGCAATGAAGATGGTTAGAGGGATGGAGTACCTTTCCAATGAGGAAAGACTGAGATAATTGAGATTGTTCCGACTGGAGAAGAGAAGGCTCCGGAGTGACGTTGTTGCAGCTTTCCAGTGCCTGAAGGAGTCCTGCAAGGAAGCTGGAAAAGGATTAGTGTAGTGTAGTGTAGTGATAGGACATGTAGTGATAGGACAAGGCGTAATGGCTTCAATCTGAAAGGGGATAGGTTCAGATTAGATATTAGGAAAAATTTTTTCACTGTGAGGTGATGAGGCTCTGGAACAGGCTGCCCACAGAGATTGGGGATGTCCCATTCCTGGAAGTGTTCAAGGCCAGGTTGGATGGGGTTCTGAGCAGCCTGGTCTAGAAGAAGGTGTCCCTGCCCATGGCACAGGCATTGGAACTAGATAATCATTAAGGCCCCTTCCAACCCCAGGCATTTGATGATATACTATCACAGAGCATGAAAACTCATCCCATAATAGGAAATAAATGCATTTTTAAAATATAAATATTAAAAGATACAAGTTTGCTTTCACAAGGATAAAGGCAAGCAATGAAGGATTACACGCAATTAGATATTTAGATGGATTTCTTAACCATTAATTTCCTTTTTTTTTTAATGGTATAGAAATCTGTTAGTGGTAGTACAGTGTTATGGTTTGGCTCCTTACCTTAAATCTGTGTACATGCTTCTAGTCTTTAAATAATTATGTCTTGCCGTATCTTTCATCTGCATTTTTCATTTTCATGTCATTCTCACTAGCAGAATGAAAACAGGTTTCCCAGTTTTTATTCCTGAGAAGAGAAACATCACCAAAGTACTTGATTTCAAATAAAACAGGTCTTATAATAGATGAAATGTTTGAGATTGTCCTTCCAAAGGATTTGAAGATCTGCCTATTAGGAATGACAATGGATAAGAAGATTAGTGAGATTAGTCTGAAATACCTTGTGTATATATTAGTCATGGAGAAAAATATATTTTAAAGTGCTGGACTACATAAGCAAAATGTTAATACATCAGGTATCCCACCACTACAAAGTATCTTCCACATAAAAACACTTAATTTTATATATATACATATATATATATGTATATAGTGGACTTCGTATGGCAGAGAAATACTTGAAGACAACTCAGTGAAAGTAATAAGTCTGTAAGTGTTATATAGAAAAAAACCACACCCATATTATATGCTATTCTCTATGTTTATTATACAGAAATTTATGGGGCTAGATTAGCTGATATGATTTCTCTTTTTTTGTGGTCCTTTTTCCAGCTGGGTAATTGATCATAACTGAAGTGCAGCATTTTTGTAAAATGTTTATGCTGATTCAGATGGTCTTTCTCAGGCTTGCCTATCTGATGGGAAAAATAATATTTCCTTCTATATAAAACTGATTCCATGTCATTCTTCCCACTTAGATGGAGTTCAGCATGAATCATGGCCTAATAAAGGTTCAGACCCTGGGAGATGCTAAGCACTTTCAGAACAGGACTGGGGACCACATCCATGAAAAAGGAGTATCAAAATCCATCTAAAGAATCCCTATAAATCTCTTATTATTTGAGCATATAATACCAGTAATGCACAAACTACTGCTTGCAGATTTTCAGCTGGTAATCAGGCAGAAGTTATTTTGATTGCTTTGGTTGCTGGAAACAGTTTATATTTCTGTGTGCAAGACCTTTTTCAGTAGGTCATAAAACTCTGAAGGAATTGAGCCTGCAGTTGGTAGAAATTAAATTCCTCTCATCCATCACTGAAAGATTGTTTATCAAGATGCTGTGGATGAATTAGTGTAATCCTTATCACTTAATATAGTCTGGCTTGATACCTTTACTGGAATTGGTTCTTAGAATTAATCAGCTTAGAAAATGTTAGGAAAGAGAAATGTCAGCTATTAACTTGCAATTTCAAAAAATCCCCCCAAACTTGCCCATCTAATACAAGAAGAAAAAGAGGTGCTCTCTACAAGTACAATCTTGTGACTTTTATTTGTACTGCATACCTCAAATGTCATCTACTTAAATACCATGCAAATATATATGACCTCTGACTGTTTGTTAGGCTGTTTTTATTTTGTTGTAGGCAACGTCCTTCTTAAATGGGGGTAGATGTGTAGAGGGTTTGGGCTATACCATGCAGCAACTTCTTTTTAAACACTCAGATTCTTTTTTGTAGCAAAGAGGTGTATGGAGGAAGGTATTAACTTCAAATGTTAGGCTTTCATTAAACTTTAAGACAAACTACAAAGTAGCAGTATCTGATTTCCAGTCAGGTTTTAAACTGTGCCTTATATCATCTGCAGGAGATACAGGTTTGTGTGTCATTCTCATGTGTAACTTCAAAAGATTTTACTAATGTGCTTTGGAAAAGATTATTTTCCCATTCAGCAGTGTGCCAGGATGTTAGAACAGCCACATCCCTGGGGTAAGGAAAAATCCTGTAAACGGTTGTTTATAAAACTTTTCTTTTTTGGCTCACGGCTAAAGTTGTGCAGCCAGTTTACATCCTTAGTGCTGGAGTGAAAGAATAGGAAATGTGCTAGGATTTTTCATTAGTTCACTACTCATAATTTTCATAAGAGCTCATGTGTGTTATTTCTTAGGTATTCCTATTGTATGCCGGGTGAAACAGTTTCTTGTGAAAATACCTCTCTATTAGGGCAGACATAAAGTGAGATTTTAATGTATTGCTTACATCAATCAAGAGAAGATTTTGAAAAACTTTGAGTGTGGCTTCGTTTTTCCAATGAGTGTGAGGACTAGGATTTCATTAAAAACATCTCTAGGGAATCATTACCTTGACCTAATCAGATATATTTCGAAGGAGAATACTTGAGGAGTGATGGGCACTTCAGACAAGCCTGGAAAGAACCAAATTATTTTGCCATATTTTCTCCTGGACACTGCCAGGTGGGCAACTGAATTTCCTCTACCTCTGCTACCAGTGACATGTGTCATTCAGCTAGTGGGAGCAGAGGATGAGAGTGCAAAATTTATCAGAGCAGGGATGCAAACAAGGATTTGGGATCATATATTTTCTTTCTGGTATGCTGGGAAAAAAATTCTTAACAAGACTTTTTATTTATTTCTTGTTTTGATTGAATATTTTAAATTCCACCTCACATTCTTGGAGAAGATAAGAACAGATCTCTTAATTATTTCTTTACAGTTTTCAAGCTCAATAAGATCTTTCTTCATTCTTATGTTCTGGTTAGGAGTAGGAGCCTTCAAGCTGTTCCTTTGTTACTGTATTTTTAAAGGAAGAATGATCCCTATCTTTTGTTTATATTAAATTTTTTTCCTAGTAGAATAGAGTGTTGTCCCAGATGATACCAAAGCTATTTCTTGAGAAAATGTAATTAAATTGGTTTTTGGGACCAGACATATACTAACATTATTTGGAATTAGATGGAGAAGGTTGGTGCTACCTTGCAGTCTTGTTTTCCATTGAAGTATTTTAAATGCCTGTGAACTTAGGATTTTCCTACTCCTCATTCCCTCACTGTGGCTAAAAAAGAACTACTGCAAACCATGTTGTCACTCTCCTGAAGGAATGATTATAGCAGATTGGTACCTCTCAGAATGCTTTTCTGGACATAGTGCACTTCTGTTCTCTGACCAGATGTGTTAGTGCCACCAGCCCTGCAAAGAGGGGCCATATGCAGCTACAGCATTCATATCACACAGAGCCTTATATGGGGAATCTAACAAACTCTGTTAGTTCAGAGTCTGCAGTCAGGACCAGAAATGAGGGAATTGATAATTAAGTGAAACATAGCAGAAAGGAGGGATTGAGTCGGGATGTTGCTGAAAATCAGCCATGTGTAAAAGCAGAAGGATGTAGAAAGGAGTGGTTTGTTAAAGTGAATGTGAACACAGCTATTAGAAAAGGCTTTCTAAACTATTTCTTTTTGGGATATGCAGGTAAATAGCTGTCCAGCTATCCAGCTGTCCTGACTTTTTCAGCACACTTCTGTTAGAACAATTTCATGGTGGCATCGGAGAAGACTCCTGTTAGAACAATTTTATGAGGGCATCAGAGAAGTTATGAAACACAGAGGATGTAATAATAATTAGAGGAAATTTAAGGCAATGAAGTCCAGGAAATCATACAAAATCCTCCATTTGTAGTTAATTATCTCAATACAGGCTCCACAGCTGCCTTGCAGGAAATGAGTGCTTGCTTGAAGAGTTTTACTCAGTTTTGTCCAAGCAAATGAGCAAGATCAGCAGAGAGCTTGAAGCACTGCCCATGACATAAGCCTTTATCTCTCATTGTCAGGGCTTTTGTCCTGAGACTGTAGAGGTTTAAAACCAAAAATTATTGTTTTCTTGAGAACACAAGAACTTTTATCAATGCAGTACATCCTGTGAATTCTCTGTCCATGTGAATGTTCACAGGCCTGATGCTATAAGGAGATAATATCCTTTTCTGTTTGCAGTTATTGTTCTTGTGAGTGGGCAGCGGACTAAATATGTGAACCCATGTTTAGAAGGCACATCGATTCACATTTAGCAGTTACTTTCTTGATTGCCACAGCAGTGTAGAGGAAAAATCTTTGAAGACTTCACAACTTTATTATAATAATCTTAATGATTAATTTTGCTGTGTCAGTATGATTGTCCACTTACAAATAGCTCCAGTCCAGAAGCTAATGAATTCTTTGGCATTGGGCAATGGTCTTCAAGGTTATATGTGAGCTATCAGAGCATATATCAAGACAAAGCACCAGAGAGGAGTCATTTTCATACAAATATTTTCTGCCCTTTGAATTCCCCTCAGAACTCCTATTACTGTCTTAGCCTGGTATAACTTTAAGTCAGACCTATTCAGTCTGACTGTGTTAGTGATCACTGGCCTTTCAGCCACTTTTATTTATCCTGCACTATGTTTACTCCAAGACATAGAAACAGAAGAGCAGGAAACAAAAATTTTCTGGGCTTGAATACCTTCAATTTCCTTCTGTGTTTTTAGCAATGTGTCTGCATGGGTTTCAACTCAGGGAAATTGGAAGGGAAAGGGGTTCTGGTGGCAGTAGGAGATCTAATCTGTCCTTCTGTACAACCATTTATTGTCGCATTCTTCCTATTGTTTTCACCAGTCCAAGTCATGGGTTTTCTAGTATTTCTTATGGGAGATTATTCTACATGTTCATATAACT
Organism: Edolisoma coerulescens; assembly: GCA_013397115.1. Classification (NCBI taxonomy): domain Eukaryota; kingdom Metazoa; phylum Chordata; class Aves; order Passeriformes; family Campephagidae; genus Edolisoma; species Edolisoma coerulescens. The sequence continues at coordinate 1,237,733 of VWZW01001649.1, forward strand.
CCAGTAAGAAGATTTTTAACAAAGAGTACATTTTTCTTGTCTTAATTTCAATCTATTATCTCTATTCCCCTATTTTTCCCTATACTTACTATGGTTTCACTTCCATGTTAACAGTTTGGCTTTTAACATTGCCCACAGTGTTCGCTTTGTGTGTGGTTACAGACCATTGCTTTCTGCACCATGTTAGCTCTTATAACTCTTCCTTAACTCCTTTAGTCTGCCTACCTTTATAGCATAAAATGTACTGAAATTGAACACAGTATTGGAGCTGCAGTAAATAGGTTTTACTGCAGAGAACAGCTTCTAACACTGAGCTGTGGCATGGTTCACTACTCTGTCAATTTGTTTCCCTCTCTTCCTCTAATTATGCATGTCATGTTTACAGTCCACTATGAGATACATGTATATTATAAAAACCAGATCATTCTAAAATTATTTCCCCACTCACAAATATGAGATCACATTACTCACAGAAAGGTTTTAATATTGATATATTTTTGAGCTGTTCTTCAAAAATGCTTTGCAATGATAATTTTCCATTCCAAATTATCCTGCTATAAACACACACTAATTGACTAGTTCAGTTCTTCTTACATGAGAGACTTTATTTTGGCTTAAGGGACTGATTGCTCTGTTTGCTGTGAAATACTTGTGGGAATTTAGTGAATTTCATCTCTAAGATACAAGATTCAGGTGAGTAATGTGAGTTGATATGATCAAAAGAAATGGAAATCACAGAGAGGAGGATAAATTTGGTTTCCAATGCATCTCTGTTTTAAATTCTCTTTCAAATTAACAGCTAGGAATGTTAATTAATGACTTCTGAAACACCTTTAGCATCTGTGCAAGCTGCCTGTTGTTGTGAGTAGGAGATTCATACAGCAGAGCAGTGCAAAAGCTTTTCTTATTCTAACTTAATTTTAGAGGAATTAGAATCTCAGATAGAAAGGAGTAGAAATAAACCAGGTTTCTCACTTGGGCTACTCTGTTTCTGAGAATTTTATAGGTTGCATTAAGTATATTTAACAAAAATAATTATGATGGGAGTATTTTTATCAGTGATATCAAATTAATGAATGAATATAAAAGCCAAAATTTAAAGAAATAATTTTAGTGGTACATTTTAATAACATTATACGAGGGTGATTTTCAGTTGGTACTGAGTTTGATACCCACTTAAATCCTTTGATTTAAAACCATTAGAGTTTTGTCAGTCAAAATTAGGCAAAGCTTCTTCTTACTAGTAGAGAAATAATAATGAACATTTTAAAGACTTTTATTTTGCTGATGTCTAATCTACCATCATAAGGAGAAAGGGCCCTGTAAAATTACAGCACACAGTAGAACTATATTGACAAATACTATAATGACAAAACAGGCAGAATTTGGGCCAGATTTAGTGAGCAAAGGTGTTTTAATTGAGATGCTTGAAGTAACACATTCACTTCTAATTAAAATGGTTTTTGTACTTCTTGGATCCTGGCGTTAAGTCTCAGCTGAAAACAGCATCAGTATCTGTTGCAGGGTAGGATTTTAATTCAGTGCTTGTTCTGAAGGAAGAATGATCCTTACAGTGCTTAATCGACCACAGCATTCCTCAAGAATGACCTGGGGTAGACTCAGAGGTCTCCTGTGCAAGTAGGAGCAATAATTATGGCTCACTGATGAAATTGAGTGTACCATTATAGAGTGCAGTGGTCCTAGTCCTAATAGGCTAAGTAAAAAAGGGAGGAGGATTCTTAATTTGAAACCTCATTGTATTTATCAAAACTGAAACAACACAATTCAAGTTGGTCTAATGCTGTTTTCAAGACCAATTTGTATTCTGGAACTCTTTTGCTTTAGCCACCTGACAGGTTCACAGCTGTGCTTTTGCTGCCACCAAGGTCACAGGAATCTACCCCCTGTAAATCCTAAGCTTAACCTCCGTTTGATCCTCTGCCCTTCACAGACCCCTCTGGCAGTATATGCTGCAATTATTGCACCACCTACATCAATTTATCGTATTCACTCCAGTCTGTACGCTGTTAGTCAGTAGATCCGAATTATGTGCAGTGACCTCTGCTGAAAAGCCGTGCCCCCGATTAATACAATATTCCATCTCTTTTCTGTTCAATTTCTCCTTCTTAATTCCCTGCTGAAGCACATTTGCCTTAATTCAATTGGACGCTCGATCTCTCTGTGCAGGCCACCACCAAACGATCGAGGGCCTCACTGCAATCACAAGTAATCCTGCAAAGAAATGAATAAAGTCTCAATTATGGAGAATTTAAAATGCAGACTGCACCATGGCTCTGCTAACACATCACCCCCTACAAGCACTGTGCAATGAAATTGGAGATTGGGTCTCTAATACAATTTCAGTAAGATCACTTACGGGTGTGTTTTTCCCCTTCAAACCAGCTCCCATGAAAATTATCTGCTCCACACACCCTCTACTCCCATTTAATTTGATTCCTTTTAAATACATAAGTGTCTTAGATATTTTCTGCAGATTATTCTTTAGCAAACTGAGGAGACAATTCTGACTTTTTGGCAGACATATTAGTAGCGTATTACTTTGGTGAAAATAGGACCCTGTCCATTTTTCTGAAAATTGTTCTCCAGTAATTTGAATAGCACTAACAGTAGCACACAGAGATAGTTTGGTTTGGATCATTTTGTAATTACCTTTACAAAATGAACAGAGAAGGGGGTTCAGATGTCATTCTTTTTCCCTTTCCCAAGATCCCTTCCCTGCTTAGGAAGGATGTATTCTTCCCAGTTAAGAGGTGGTATTAGGACTCTAGAAATAGATATATGGATGTATTTTTGTGCATGGCTATGGTTTTGGTCATTGATCAAGTGTTTAACATCTTATTTAAAATATTTTGCACTCTTTCAAATGGACACAGTAGTCATCATATTTTAGCCCTTACCATTCATGCTTACTTTCTTATCTTACCTATCCAAGCTTAGTTTTTTAAGGTAGATACTAACAACTACAAGCTGTAAATCATCTTACAATAAATTTCCTGACATATTTATTTTGTAACTGTCTGCTCCAGAATGCACTGCTGCAAAGGAATTTGCTCATAAAATATTTGTTTTAAATGGATATAAGCGAAATAAAGATGGGCTTATTTAAAATCCTCTAAAAAAAGTTTAGTGGTTTTGTTGCATGCTTGTATATTTAACTTCATCATAAGTACTTTATTTGATTGAATTTAGAATTTAATGTACTCATATTTGCCAAGAAGGTACACATTTGAAGTACTGAAAAGGGTAAATGTTCCATAACTCAGCTGTGTAAACACATAAAATTCTGTTTATGACATGAATCTAAATAGCAAGGCCACAGTATCTTTTCACTTGTTTCTTTTTAATCATCCTATATTCACTGAAGTTTGAGTTCAGGTTTTACTTGAAATTTTAATAGTCTCGGTGTAAAATGGAATTACATCTCACTTGTTAGTAATATTCTTGATACAAAGTCTTTTTGTTTCCTTTATTTTTGTTTCAAACACTGTTGTTTCATGCACAAACAAGAGGATAATTAATATTGTGACAGGAATTTCTATTTGAAGGGAGCAAAACCATTATTGAATCTTAGTTGAAACTAAGGGCTAATTCCCTGGCAAGAAATATTTCATTATTTGTTCTCGAGTGCCCGCAAATCTGTTCTTGTTTCTGCCTTCATGATCTAGTCTTTAACCCAGAAAAGAAACAAATACGCTTAGTCCTTTAAGTAAGTAAGTCAGCTGTTTGCAGAAGACACCATTAGTTTATTAGGATCCAAAAAAGTGCAAAACTTCTAAATACTTCTCTGGTTGGCTGCCAAAGTCTATTGGATGATCTGCACCTGTCTGCAGCCACGGTCTGTGTGAGCCAAGAGCTTCTCCAAGTGTATGTTCAGTCAGTGGATTTTTGTTGCTTGTTTTAGTGCTATTATTTAGAGCTATTCTCAGGTGTTGAGACAAGGAAATTACTTCTATATTTTTTAAAACAGAACATTCTGGTATAATTGTCAGAATTTTTATTTCTTTTTTACCTTTGTACCTTTTACCTCTTTATTCCTTGCATATTTTCCACACAGTCAATGCGTGCATCTTGTTTTATGTAAGTTAGAAATAAATATTGAGGCTGCTGTGACGTCATTACCATGATAATCAGTGCTTCCCAGACTGCAGTTCAGTTCATGCTCTTATCTCATCCCTAAGAGACATGGCTGCACTTAGAGTAGACGGTCAGAGTTTAAACAGACAGGGACAGACATATATACAAGGCAAACATAAAAAGAATGTATGGGCTGTTTAGTTTTGTGAGAAAAGCAAGTAGGGTAACATACAGTAGAGACATAACATGTAACATAACATAATATAACGACACAGAGCTCTCATCAAAAAAGATGTTGATCTATGAGAAACAGATTTTTTAAAAAATTAAACAATGTAAAACTATTGATTCTAACTTACAGCCACAGACAACTTTGGAAGTAAGATTTTAGGAGATAATTAAAGAAAACTAAGTATTTATATGTCTGGTGAGAATATGTGCAGTTACATTGCAGAGGAAAGATATGTAAATAGAAAAAAAAACCTACACACCCTTGACTTATGCAATGAACTAATTTCTAGCTAAAAGCAGTTAGAAAAGTTCTCTACGGACAGTTTGTTGCATAATTGTTTAAAACTAATTCATTGTCATCTTTCTTTGAAGCATCTGGTACTAGTCACCATCACAAAAGGGATATTGGGGTTGGCAGCCTGTTAGTTAGAGTCAGTAAGTTAATTGCTGTGATGCTGCTGCTTTGTATGAACTGCTATACAATATATTTCTTAGCTACAATGTGGCTTTCCGTAAAAATGTTCATTGTCATGGCAACAGAAGTAGGACGAACAGATTCCTTTTTGAGGATTTTAGCAAGATCAACCATATGACAGACTGCACCCTTTCTTTGTTTTTCTTAGTGTAGGCACTACACTTCCTAAAAAGAGAGCTTGAGGTCATATATAACCTTCTGGAGGCTGAGGGAAAATGTTTTTTTGGTAGAAATTGCACAGACACAGAGAGGAGATTTTTAAGAAATTAGAAGGAGAAAGGCTTCCGGAAGAGCATACAGAAGGAGGCTGCCTGCAGCTCCAAAAGCATCAAAGATAATGCTCAGAGAAACAGGAACTGGAGACATTGCTGGGCCCAAGGCACTGCAAAAATGTGTCCAGAGGGGTTGTGCATTTTGTTGCATGTCAGAAAGCCACTGAGATAGCTGAGACAATGGTCCACCTAAGAGGACACGGTGGACTAGGGGAAGTTGGCTTACAATCCCTTTTGTTACTACTCCATTCTAGTTTCTGTATTTAAAAATTTAATTAACCTAGTTTATTTTCTCCTAAAACCGGGATTGTTTGTTTGTTTGTTTGTAAGCTTTTGGATATTGTTTAGGAAACTCACTGCAAAGGTCTAAATTCCCTGCAGAGTTGTGACTAACTCGAGATCTCATCTCAAGCCAGTCAAAGGAAGATCTCCTCTTCCCTTCCTTGCTGTCAGACTCAAGCCTCTAACCAAAATAGAAACCTGTCATTAATCTCCTCTCAGATCATAACTGGTGCTGCAGTCACAAAGGTACAAGATGCTACTATTTGAGGAGATCCAGCCAGGTCAGATCCTGCAAATATCTCAAACTGGAGACATATGACAGAAGTTGACTAAAATGATGCCTAAGAAGCTCTTTAAAACTTGCTGTGTTTTATCAATTCATCAAAGGTGCAACACATTCAGACTAATGCATAAACATGGTAAATGGCCTACATTCAGAGTATTGTTTACACCTTTGTAAATCCCCCTCAGCTGAGCTATCTTCTGCATTGCCACAATGAAAGCAGCTTGGTTTCTGTAAACTTTTAATGTCTGAAACTTCCCTGTCAGTTCTTCTGCATTGTCTCCTCTTTGTCTGGGCTCTGGGAGCCCACTGCTCCTTTGGCACATGCCTTATTCTTTGAGAACGTAAGGTACCAAGCCCAAATAAAGGTATATCAGCTTTCAATTAATAACCCAGCTATTGCTGTCATAATTCCTTTGATTGCAGGTGCAAGAGGCTTTATTTGAATCCTTGCTGCTGTGTGCTAATATTGAATCTAAAAATAAAACATCAGTTTCCATTAACAATGCTGTGCATTCAGACGGGGTTGCACTTAAAAATCAAAAAGGTTAGGCAGACAGTTTGTCACAAATATGAATACTTTCCTCATGCATTCAGGTACAAAGCTTGTTATTTGCTATGCTAGAATGAAATCTTGATCCTGCTAAAATAGATGAGACCTTTTTATTATCTTGCACACAGCTGGGATTTCAGATTGAAGAATAAAAGTTACATGAGAATGTTTTAAGACATTAATGTTTCAGTAAAAAAGTCTTAATAAGGGAATGAAAAGAATTTGCAGATTAGTATCAGTAAATTCTAAACTGGAGAAAAATTAATTTAATAAATAAAGACTACTTCTTTAAAAGATAAAAATCAGATATTATTGCAAGTAGCTACTTCGCAGCAGCCTAATTAAACTATGATGAAGATAGTCTTTTTTTCAGCACACTTACTTGTGCTGCGCATTTTTTAAATAGGAAAAATAGTTATTGTCTTTCAAATAGATTAAATTTTGTCATTATTTTTAAAAAAGTAATTAACCTGAAACAGCCTCTAAAATCAACTTACTAATTATTAATCAGTAATATAATAGGTTAGTGAAATATACAAAACAGAAACTAGGATTAGATGTAATTTTTTGACTGTAAGGTTTTTATGGCCTGAGAAAGAAAGCAAAAGGCTTTCTTTCACTTTATTTTCTTGTAGGACTAAGAACCAATCATCTTTAATCTTCTATTTCTTTTGTCAGTTTTAGTTCATTTGCTTTTAAGTTTCATTCCGTGCATTCATTTAAGAATATCCCTGTTATTACCCACTAAGATTTTATCATAAAATTCATGCAGATCCAGTGACTTCAAATAGTTTCACAGACTTACAGCCCTAGGGCAGATCTATTTACAGAGTGCAGCCACTTCCCAAAGCCAGTGCATCCTAGTTTGGGATTGCTGAAATAGTATCACTTACATGGAATGGCAGTTGTTTTAAGTTTCTTTCTTTAAAGTTCCTATTACTTCTTCTTTGGAGGCTCTTTTGAAGGCTTTGTGAGTTATCCCAGTCCTTAACAAACACAAACCAGCTTGTAAGGTATATCTAGGAAGATATAATTGAAAAGAATTTCGTGTAGTTTCTTTGTCTGTTTAAAGTGAGGGAGAAATAAGGCCAGGGATAGTTATCTTCTGGGCTCCAATGATTTATTTTTTCAAAATAGGTAAAATAAAACATCTCTTTCCATCAGGAGAGTTAGCAATACACTCAGTTCTTTTCCTTGGCATCTATGACATTCAAGAACTATCAATGTTCCTCCATCAGGGGAAGATCTTGATCCAAAAAGGAACCACAGCATGACATACCACCTTCTTGCACGAGAGCATAGCTCTGCAGCAGACCCTCTCCATAAATAGACTCTCAATAAAAAGGTAAACCTGCAACAAAGGCAAAGAAAAAAGCACAGCATGTCTACTGGGGTCACAGACTTCTATCTATCCAGTATCTCAAAATACAAGGCATATGAAGTCCTGCTGCCACTATTCAGCACAAACAATGTTACTGCTCTTCCATGTTTTTCTGAGTTCACTTTTGGCTCTTATTTGGAACCCATTCTTCATACTTCTTTTTCTACCACATTTTTCCATTCTTTCTTCACACAAATGGTCTTTTTGCATATTTAAGCCTTAATTTAATTTATTAATACACTAATTCATGTAACTTGCATCTTGAGAACAATGAAAACACTACAAAAAATAAAAAAAGATGTCCACGGTTTGAAGAATCAAGGTCTGTCCTTTGACAGAGGTCAATGAATTCAATTGATTACAACAATGTCAAGACATGCTTCTTTCCTTTTATTTGCTGTCCTAGTCTCTAACTAGGACTATAAGATTAAACTAGAGCAGAGAGTAGATTATGAGCCTAAGACACTGACAGAAATCAGAAGAAAACCTCATAAGTCAACAAATTTAGACTTTATTTAAAATAATTTGTGCTAACAAACCCCCAGTTTGAGAAGTGCCCTCATTGAAAACCTGTGAATAATGTACAGTAATATGAATTGAGAGCTGAGTGAATAGACTAGATGGTTTTCATAGGATATTCTGTCCCTGAATGTGACAGGCTATTATTCCACAAGGCCAAATGTCCTTGAAATGGATGAGGTAATGACCAGGTTTGGAGACCATTCAGATAAATTCCAAGAAAAAGGCTGCTGGCAGAAATAGTAATTATTTGGATGGATTTATACAATTTTAAGCAGAATATATTTATAGTTTTCTGAGAAGCATTCATTGTAAAAGGCCAATGATTATTTTGTACATTAATTGTCCCTGTCACAGAAATGTCCTTCAGGACTCTGCTGGTAATTCTGGCACTGCAGTTATCCCAAAGGATACTCTTCAAGTCTGTAGTAGAAATACTCATACTTATTTCTCTGTGATATTTGTCTTTGCCACAGTGCTTGAAAATTACATCATAGAATGAGCTACATTCCTCCATCATCAAGGGATTAATAGAAAAATAATCTGTAGCATTTGGGAAATTGCATAACCCTTTTACTCTGCCAAAGTGGGTGGGAGAGTAACGCTCTGATATCTTACTGTGCATCATGGCTTTCTTTCTCTTGGAGTTCTACAATGCCATTGTATTTCTTAGTAAGACTCTTGCAAACTTATGCCTTTATTTTTTCTTCTTAATGCCTAGAGATGTAAAAGATTTAGCATTTCATGTTACCTTCGTCTTTTACATAATGTTATTTTAATGTGTGGTGGCACAACTGAGATGATCCCTTAAATGATGATTGCCGCACAATGATTTCGACTAGGAAGGAATTTATAAAGCAAATAAACCCAACAGTCTGCCAAGCTAAGTCTTCACCAATGAAAAAGTCTTTAGACATACCCTTATTACTGCAATTATTTTTCTTTACAAAGACTCCAAGAATCCTTAATGATTTTAATGATTTAAAAACCTGGTTATACAGAACAGAGAACATATGGCTGTCATTGCTCGGATCCATCACAAAGAATGCAGTTAAAATCAGCTGCATTTTTGAGAAATGAGATGGTAATATCATAAAACTTACATCACACAGTTTTATCTTTCTTGTGGAGATTTATAAGGCCAAAAGGACCTCATGAAGGCATCACCTTTTATGCTTATCATGAATTGCATGAATAAAGGATAAGAACTAATTTAGATGCTTAAAATGAAGCCAGTATAATCTTAGAATGGTTGAGGAAAGAAGGAAAAAAATAATGTGGCTATAAGTCATATTTGTTTTTCTTCAGTCTCCAGTGCAATTTAGAAAAGTCCCTGGCTCCCTAAATTATGCTCAGCAGTCTACAACCCTAGGGGCTAAGTCCTGCATCTGAAAAGTGCCATGGGAGAAAAATGTCATGTCTTCTCTATCCAGGATCAGACCAAGAGGAGACAAGACCCTTAGCACCATCATGACTCACCTAGGGGAAAGAAGTTTAGGAGAGAATTGCTGCATTACGTGTTTGCGTGCATGTTCATAGCACAGAGTACCATCTTCCTTAAGCAATCAGCTATGTTTCACCCAGCTTCTATTGGGGTTATTCACAGAACTGCTGTCAGCATTTTCCAATTACATGTTTTTCATCCCATCCAGGGGATAAGGAGGGATGAAATCAGCACATCATAAATGTCAGGTAGGGATGAAGTCAGAGGAAAAATGAAATCCATGTGCTTGGAGATACAATCAGAAAGATTGCTATTTAAATATGGCCAGCACTGTGGGTCAAGGTCATCAGGGCCACTGCTGACTGTAGCTGATTTTGACTGTGTACGCTGGGTTCAGAGTTTGTGTTTTTATGGCATTATGTTTTCACATAAGTTTTTGTTGCTCTTGTTTGGGCTTTTTACAGTGGTAAAACTTGATACATATAGGTTTTTGTTACTGTTGGTGTCTTTTTTATGAAGAGTATTATACCACACAACAGAAAAAATATTCATATAGCTTCAAAAGGGACTACCTCTCATTTAATTTCATTTCATTTCATTTCATTTTCATAAAGCTTAAAAAGTCACCCTGCAGGATCCATATGGAGGAAGAAAAATAATTAGGTTGTGATCTCCAGTTAGAAAACTGAAGGTTCCAGGGAACATCTTGGAAAAGCTGCATAAAACCTAGGAGTTGTGAGTTGAGGACCTCTGAGCCACCACAATAATGGCATCAATCTAGCTGGAATCTGCTAGGGTAGGGAGTGTCTGCTGCTAAAAACTTCAGGCACTTCCTTTGACAAGGCTGAACAGAAAAATTTTTGCTTTCAGAGCTTGGTAGCTGTTTCTGCAGTCCCATCATTTAAAGATTTAAAGGTGATCTAGGTGTTCAGCTATACTGTGGGTATTTAAGTGGGCAGAAAGTTCAGAGAAAAAGATACAAAGGAAACACTGCTGTTACTGCCGCCAGGAGTAGAAGCACCTCCCTGCATCCGCAGTGAGGAGTAACTAATTTCTCTGAGGAGCTTTTGAACAGGAACTTCTTGGATGAACTAAGCAATCTATATCCATGTGTGTATATATATATAGATATATACACACCATCTAAAGTTCTGCTTATTGCTCCATGTACATTCAAACCTTTTCCTCCACAGAATGTACCACACACCATGTATTATTGAAGCCATCATAACACCCAGGTAAAGATCACACAAACTATGAACTTCAAGTTCTTTACAGATTTCCTGTTGTATGCATGCATTTTTCACCCTGGAAGTCTTGTTACTGGAAGATGGAAGTAATAAGTATTTGATACATCACATTTCCTCTTTGTTCATCTCTTACTGATTTTAAGTAATCCCTTTGGTACAGGAGTCAACTCTTTCTTGAAGTCACAAGCATCACCCCTGTCTTGGGACCCTCACAGAAGATTTTCCAAAACACAAGGGGCAGCACTTTCAGGTGTAAGTTACTGTTTAACTTTTTATTCAAGTCCATATTGGCTAGAAATTTCTATCATATGACGCCTGTAGCCTACAGTATGAACTCGTCTAAGATTATCTGAATCTTACCCACACTGAATATGTATTCACCTAATTAAAACCCCCGTCTGGTTCTTATCAGCATGCCCGCTAATCTCCTAGCAAAGTCATGAAAGAATGTAAAAGCTGCAATAATTTCTTTAGGACAGAGTTGTACTTGAGGCATATTAGTGTTAGAAAGCTGGTACTCCCACTACGTGTCTTATGAATGAAGGATTTCCATCTCTGCGGCCATCAGCATGAAGCCTTTTAAATGTCATAAATTCACTAAGAAAATAATTGAAAATCTCGGAAACAGATCTCTACAGGCAGAACGTTAAATTGTGCAGCCCAAATGCACAGCTCCACAGCCCTCCCTAAACTGATTTTTTTTAACCGTGCCAGTATTTGTTGTGCTCACCTGTGGTAACTGCCACCACTTCCATTTTTCAAACAGCAAGAAATGTATTACCACCATTGTTAAAAGGCTCCATAAGGCAATAACAGGAGAAACCACGCCACAGGATTGTCAAATTAGCTGTGCAGGTTAGGCTGCAACAGCAAAACCACAGGGACACTGCAGCTGTTGTGCGGGAGGTAAGGCTTGTGCTGGACTGGAACAAGGGCACTAAAAAGCCCCAAGGAGGCAGAGGGGCCACGGCAAAGACCTTGCCATAGAAAATGCAAAAGGTGGGTGTACTCTTCCATCGCCGGCCAGAAAATGAGTTTACACTAATAGTCATGGGATTTGTGATGCAAATGGACCCCTTCCCCTTTTCCTCCTAGGCAGGCTGCCCCCACTCAGTACTAATGAACATCAAATCTCTGTCTTAAAGAAAATAAGACTGGTGCATTGCTTCCAGTATCACAGAGGACAGGCACTAGGAAAAGAGTCACAAGTCTCTGTACACACCTAGACTGGCTCAACCTCTTTAGTGTCTTTCAGCGTAGGGAGGAAACAGTATATAAACCACGTATGTTTTTCTGTAAGAATACAAGAAGTGAATCAGAGGCTGAATTCAAGACCACAGCTTTGTTCTAGGTGGTCAGTACCACTATTACATGCAAAAAGAAGTTGCATAATTGGAAACCACAGAGCCAGTGAGATAGCCCCTGAGGTCTCTTCACATGATACTGAGTTTATTCCAAGTTTTTGTGGTATATGTAATAGCACCACTGGTTTATTATTTTTTTCAACGACCATGGGACACAGTCCCTAGCTGTATAGCTCTGGATAGGTAAGTGCCTTCAAATGATTGCAATTTCTGGGTAAGAAACTGTTTCCCTCAAAACCAAAAGAATTTAAAATGTTCCAGGATGAAAATCCCTGTTACCTCCCATATAGTTTAGATAATTGTTCCTCGTGGAACAATTCCTGACTCCTGCTGGCAACTGGCTTGTGTGCCAAAGCTCAACAGCTCTTGCAAACTGAATTCTACCTTATGTAATTGCAGCAGCTGTTTACATTTGACACAGCACCTTTTCTTCAGAAAACATTCAAAAGGTTTTGCTGTGATCTCCAGACAGGCTTATACTACTCATTCAATACTATTCAATACAGGCTTATACAATACATTCAATAGCTACTCATGCAATAATAATGAATATCACCCTTCCTATTTTAATATAGCTATGTTTATAGACCATAAAGTACACAAACTAAATTTCAACTTATGCATATGGCCAAGCCAACAGCAAACCTTGAGTAACAAGGTAGCACTGCAAAGTGAAAGGCCTTGAAGTGTGCAAGTAGCAATGAGGTTTTCAGGCTCACTTGCTCTTGAGAGGATATTCTGTAGTTTAGAAATCAAAGCACAAAAAGCAATTCTAAAATATGCTAAATGGAGTAGCATATTTTGATTGGATAAACTAAAAGAAAGATATTTCTAATTTGGCCACTTAACTGGTCAGCTAAGGTAAGAGGGACTAGAAAGATTCTGAAAATCACCACATTAAAATCAAAAAATCAATACAATATTTCACAAGTATTCCGTGCAGTAAATGCAAAAGCAGAAGAATTATAATGCATAAATCTGTCCGCGTCAGCTTAGCTATGACCTTTGGAACATGCAGCACAGATTTGAAGACACGTTTCTGATGCTGGTTAAATCTGATAGGCACTGAAAAGTCACAATAGGTATGCATATATTGAGAAAAAAAGGCTACCACAAAAAACTCCAGAAAATACTATTATTAGCTAGATAAGTGAAGAACAGCTGTCATGACAACCCAAATCATGTAAATGGCAAGAGATAAATATGAAGATAATGAAGGTGCCTCAGTAACACTGTATTGAATTGAAGAGAGAAGCGTCCTCAGAGGTCAGAGTTGCTTATGTAGTTCACATCTGCACCTCAGGCATTCACCTCCTGAACCTCCGCTGGTGTAAATCAGCATGGACTAATTGGACTGAGGTTAGCCACACTGATTTTAACATCTGTTGGGAATCTTGCCCTCTTCTTTGCTCTGTAAGGCTAAATAACGGGGTTTATTACTTTATCTGTCCTTGTTCCTTCTGGTTCTTTTTCTCTAGGGATGACATATAACTTATTTTACCACCATGGTGTATTTTTTATGAGTTAAGTCCAGACTAAAGCTGAAGTATGCAACTGGTTTCAAAAGAAGATCAGTGGACTGTTCTCCAGAAACTATCTCTCTAAAAAATTTGGAAATGTTTATGTAAAAGGAATGTCTCAAATATTATCTTTTTGAAATAGAGCTATTTGGTTTTGTATCATTTTGAGACAGCTTTATGTAAGTGGGAACTCACTAATAATTGAATTCTTTTGATGTGAATGCCTTGCTTTTTCATAAATATGTATTTTTCAACACTGAAAATTTTAAGATGTTTGCGCTGTTCAAGTCCAGATGAAAAAACAAAACAAAACAAAACAACAAACACAAAAACCCCAAAAAACCACCAACGCCAAAAAAACACCCAAGCATAAAATTTCCCAAATCAAATAATTTTGGTCTTTTTGTCATTAAGGTAGCTTTATGACATCAGGCACCCTTACTAGACAAGATAAATACTTTTCTGAGTTTTTAGTAAGGATAGTCTTAAAAATAGCTGTTGCTAAAACTCTAGCTCCATTAAACAAGATTTTCATATAAATTATTGATTACTTGAGTTTTTTGGACAATAAGTAAATATTTGTAATGAATTAAGGTACCAGTTAATTGAGTAAATGACTTGAAATTTCATAGAAATTTTTAAAACTAACATGTGAAACTATTATTTTTTTCTCACCAATGACTATCAGTGACTTCTCTAACTGCTTTTCCATACATTAAATTTTATCTCAACTATCTCCTAGAAGCTGAGCACCTAATTTCAAAACAAGTATTTTGACATTTTCGAGTTATTTCTGCAGGTCTTTTTCTACTCTGTTATCTGGCCATGGGTTTGTATCTTGTGTGGTAAAGCATTTAAGTTTTAAAGGTATTCAGTCATGCATGAGTTGAAGCAAACCATACTCTGGATTGAAAGGTTCCCATTTTCTGACAGATGGCCTTCTTCACCCTAAAAGAAAATGAAACTTGCCATTTTTATTGATGCAGAATATTAGGCAAATTCCTATTGTTGTTAAAATAAATGGAATGATCCCCTTCCACTTTGAAAAAATAGCAAAAAGTCATGCAGCATATATCACCAGCACTGCCACACTTTTATGAGTAGACCATTAAAAACACAACATTATCAGAACTGTATTTGTACTTCTGAATGTATTTATACTTCACTCAAAAGTTGCCTTTCAAAGGTGTGTCCATTAACAGGAAATTTTCTTTTTAGATTATTTCTTTCAACATTTTTCTTCACAAGCAATCTCTGAAGCTCAGGCAAGAGCTGAGCTAATACCAAAAATATTTTTTCAATGATTATTTGTTTCAACAGCTACATGAATTCATGAAATACTCTTTGAATGCTTTGGATAACTACTTTTTGCAAGCATTCATGCACCAAGTTTTATGAACACCTGCTCTGAAGTTATTTTTAAACCGACATCAATAAATATGCATTGAGGATTTTTTTTACAATGTGATTGTAGGAAGCTATGGCCACATTGGCTTAGTCCTTCAGCTAAGAGACAAAGTGAGCTTTTAAAAGTTCTTGTAACTACTGAAACAAAAGTTTGGTGATTCATTACCTGGTAACTCTCTTGTCGTTGTCATGAGTAAAGTGAGAGTAAATGATTCTGTATGGAAGAGGGCAAGGGCTGACGAGAGGCACATCCAGAACACACTGAATTTACAAATGACTCAAAGACAGTTCCTGTTTGTATGCAATCTATTCAGTCTGTGCATCTCGCCCCATTTGATTTCTCTGGTTATTTCTTGATCTTTAAAAATATGGTGACTGTGAGAACTGTAGTAAGAAAGAAATATACAACCTCTTTTCCCCATGGGTTACATATGCAAAGACTTGTAAGAGCCTGGAAGTAAACAGCTATACTCCTACTCAACAGGTAGTATGCTGAATATGACTTCTTCTGGATCAAATGCTCATTGCCAGGAACAGGGTTCTAGAACAGGAGATGAACACTGTCATCTATCAGGTACCTATTATCTCCTTAAGCATCTAAGATCTACTGAGGCAATAAGCCTGCCAACCTAATTGTTAAATTTATTGTGTTTCATTAATGTCTTTCTACCAATCATATTGAGCCTAATCCAGCTCTGTATGACATCTCTGGAAAATTACCATTGACTTCAGGGGAAGCTGGATCAGGAAGCAATAGAGATGCCAGTTGAAGAAATACATGTAGAAAATGCAATCATCTCTTAAAACAAATCATATGCTATCTCTAACGTGATAAAATGTCATTTAATTTCTGTTGGCATTCCTACTCATTTCTGCACCTGCAGAGACAATATTCGTAGGGTTGAATGATATTTACAATGAAGACAAAAGCAGAATGTCGACAGGTAAAGTCATTTGGCTCTCATATTGACTTCAGCAATTTGGGTGGCCACTGCTGTGAATTAGATGAGTGACAGCTGGAAAAAAACCAGATCTCCTGCAATAGAAAAACGGTTGATATTAGAAACAGATCTAAAAAGCACAAAACATTGAAAAGTTTGATTACCTTTCTACAGTTGCCTAGCAAGTACTGTTTTGTAAGTGCTGTCCTTAAAGAGAACAATCTAATATTTCCCAGGGAACATGTGACAACCATTCTCTTTTCTCATACTGTGCACTTAAATGTCTGTGGATCACACTTGCCACACAAACAAAGGGAGCTTTAATGGCATGACACTGGCTTGCTATTAATCAAATAATGGTGAAAGACTACTACACTAAAAAAAAAAAAAGAATTACACAAAACAGCTAAACTAGATTAAATCAATAGACAGTGGAAACAGCCTTCAAAGGAAGCTTTTGCCAGGAAGGGTGTCTGATAAATAGGAATTACTTTAATTAGCTGTCAGGTTTTAACCTGTGGTGAAAACCACAGAGCAACGTAAAGTGTTGCTGGGTTGAAGTGCACATCTATGTTTTGCCCTTTAGCCCCTACCTTTTCCAGTGCCCCATACAGCTCAGAAACTCAGTTGAAAAGGGATAAGAGAAAGATATGGAGAATGTGCTTGGTAAGGTTTAACAGCTGCGCCTGTTTTCCTCAAATGATGTCACCTAAATTCAAGTGTGTGCCAAATACATGTATTGCCAAATAGATATAGACCACATAGTTAAGGTATAGCTGTGGGTATAAGTACAGATATGGATAATATATACATATATGGCAATTTGAAATCAAAGTGTTTCATCAGAAATTTTTACATCTGTAGATTTGGAAGAAGGACATATTTTTTTAAATGCCAATATATTTTCTTTCAACCTCATGAGAACAGTATCTCTTTAAAAGAAAGTATTTTAATTTAGTCACTTTGATTGCATGTATTTAATCTAATTGTATTGCGTAAAGACATAAAAGCAAAATCTGGTAATAGAATGTGTCAGGAAGGTCTTCTCAACATTTCCAGAATAACTTTTCTTGTAAACTTTCTTGCAGACAATTTTAAAATGTTGATTTCTTTTTCCAGTGTGAGATGAAGAGAAAATCACAAATTATAGGAACAAAACCACAGAGTTTCAATTAGTACTGAATATGCATTTAATATTGCTACTTACTTGCCTCCCAAAGTTGACGGGAGATTTTGTTAGACATCGCTTCTCAAGCTCTGAACACTGCTTGAGGAAAGGTACTCCTTTTCACAACCACCAAGTGCTGTTTCTATATTGGCTTCTGAAACTGACACAGAGGCAGCTCCCATTCCAACACAGGCAATTTGTGATCCTCATCTACTGAACTGACTTGCATACACAGCTCTCCCCTTCAGGGAGTATTTTCTATAACTGTGTGGCTTTACTTATTTATTTTGCTAGTAAAAGGTAAGCCACATCTGTGCAATAAGCAGTAAGAATCATGTTTCGAAAAAGTCAGGGTTGTTCAGGCTTTTCTCAATTCCTTCAGAATGAAATACCTGCAGTAGTACCTATTGAGCTTTCATCTCAGGGGACAGCCGAATGTTACAGTCTAATTTACTTCAGCATGTGAAGAGCAGAGGCCTGTTTTATTAGGAATATATGGAGGGAATCGATAACCCAGCCTTATCCAGCAGCAAAGGACAAGGTCCCCGTCTTGTGATTCTGCCTCTCTGCCTGGCTGCCTGAGTTAAGACTTCCTATAACGATGGAGTATCATGTTAATAATTCTCTTTTTTTAATAAGCAATGTTTAGTTTGTGTCTCAGACAGGGCTTCTTTGGCAAATTTCTGTTTTGAATGAGAAGAAAAAAAGAAAATGTATGGATTTTTAAGGCGTGCCTATATGATATGTATATATCTATCTACCTATTGATAGATAGATTCATAGATAGATAGATATATCTTGGTTAGTAAATGTATTACAGATGAAAATACAATATTTCAAAACAGACAGGCAAATAGATTTGGATTTTTTTCTGATCTTTAGGGGTCCCATGCAGTTCTCCTGGTATACCTCAGTTTGGACTCACGCTGATTTTTACTATGAGGGCACTGGAACAGGTTTCCCAGAAAATTTTTGGACGCCCCATCCCTGGCAGTGTTCAACCAGCTTTGAATGGGGCTCTGAGCAACCTGGTCTAGTGGAAGATGTCCTTGCCCACGGCAGGGGGATTGGAACTAGATGATATTTAAGGTCTATTCTAACTCAAATCTTTCTGTGATTTTATGATTAGTTCATAATTCCTTGTAAAACGTGCTGTGTGAGCCACTTAGTTGCTAAAATGATACAACTAAGAAAGCACAGAGAAAATGTTGTGTGTGGAATTCCAAATGCCTTAAATGACAACCCATTTAGCACTCTTTTCAGGACCACACACAAATGATGAAAAGGTTATTCTTTCAGTATGTTGTCAAAAGATGATATAAAGGCTGATCATCGTGTTCCACACAATCCAATAGCTCTTCAAGTGCCTCAGGCATAAGGGATAAGTTAGAGGAAACACCTATTTGATCTCTTTTTATCTTTTTCAAAATAGTAGGACATTGTACATATAACAGGATGAAAAACAAGTGTATACAATACAACCACTGCAGCACTCTGTGGGTTCAGTGTTTGTAATTACTGCACAATAGCACATTGTCTTTCAAATTACACAGCATGGACAACAACAGTAATGATAACAAGTGACTCAGGCAGGCAGTCAATTCTCTCTGTTATGATAGGATTAGAAGGTATGGGAGGAGAGTCCCATAAATGCTTTTGCTTAAATTCACTTTCAAATACCAGTGCACTGAGAAAAATTGAAGGCCTTCAGCTTATGTCTTGCATGTTTCTTGGGGAAGTTCTTAGAATTTTCTTCTTGATGTGATGATTTTAGGGGCTGAGTGGGGCTAAACTCCTGACAGGCCGAGTCAAAACTGAGCCTTTCTACAATTCACTATATCAAAGCTATGGGCTGCATGTTTCAAAAAACAATAGCGCTTTATAGAGACATTTGCTGAAAGGACACAGGTGATGAGCCCCAAAAGATTTAAAGAGAACAGGAATAGAAAGAAACAAAGTTTCCTTCTGACAGGTTATACTGCAAAATAAGCTTTCTTCAAGGTAATATTCTTGGAGAAGTTTTAAGAAACTAGAGACCTCATCTTTGAGCAAACTCAGGAGAGGTTATACAAATTTTTTTAAATCAACTGATAACTTCTTTGCAGCAAGATTTATTTGCAAGTGTTGTGCCTTGGATTGGGTCTTTCTGCATTTTAAGAGGATCCCTTGCAGCCCAGAGTATCCGAAGGAGTGATGGATATGCTTTGCTCCTTAATCAAACTAGGTGTAGTTTGGTACAGGCTCCAAAAGAGGCAAAAGCCAGAGACCTGTGAGCTAAGAACGTCTCTAGTTCTAATCTGTTCTCTGAATTCCACAGGAGAACTGAGCAACACAATCAGTGTGTGTGAGCCTGCAGCACTGATCACACAATTCACACGTGAATAGCACGCACCATTTGCAATTCTCATTCATCAAGGAATAGAGAAGTTGTGGGTACAAGGAGTCTCATGCACACCTCATCCACCACATGTAATTTGACTTCACGCCAAGCCCTCTGTTCCATAAATACGACAGACTAAGGGAGCCTTCTTTGAGCTCCCCCTACTAAGCAGCTGGCAGCATGGTGGGGACTCCATTGAGCTGGGATGGCCCTCAGGGCTGCTCCTCAAGGCAGAGGGACTTCTTAACAATTACAGTTTTTTGGTAAGAGGCTGGTATCGCACATAACCTTGCAATATAGTGCTCTAAGATTTTGTCTTAGTAACACTGATTTTGTCTTGGTAGTTTTGAATCGTTGTTATATCCTTTGAGCAGTACAGTAATACAGTGAACCCTGATACTGAACTTTGTTAAGCCACACTTTTACAGGTTCATATTTCAATAAAACAACTTCTGCTGATACCTTTGACAGTGGTTCTTTAAGCAGTGTGAATAGTCCATTTGCAACAAATTGGCACAGTCGGCAGGATTCCCAGATCCAGATTTGCTACACTGTAACTCATAATTGACTCTTTTGATCCTCATTTTAGTTTCTAATTCCAACATCGTTCATTTTATGTTTTCAAAATTGTAAGCATTAATTCATTTTTACAATTTCATCCCTCTGATACAGATGGGAAGTCCCAACACTGAGGATGGAAAATGAAAAAGTATCTTTTGCTAAATTGTCGAGAGTAAAATGTGGACTAGAATTGACCCACAAAGACACTGTGGACTAGTAAAATGTGGACAGTAAAATGTGGACTAGAATTGACCCACAAAGAAACTTCAGGCATAAGTTTCAACTGCAGGACAAGTCCTCAGAGACAATCTGAAACACTAGGGTTTCTTTTTCCTTTTTATTTGCAAATGAACTGGTGTTTGAGGTCCTCGAGCACTGTCCTGCGCTGGTCATTGCTGCACTTGGAGGATGCCCTGGAGCTGCACTGTGTGTCTGTGCCAGCCAGGCTGTGGCAGGCCCTGTGACCATGACCTCTCCTCCTGCAATAACCTTGGAGGCAAGAAGTAGCAGGAGACAGAGGGCCTTGTCCTGTGCTTGTGTCTGGCACCAGAATCACAGCTGGTAGAAGGTCCAGTGATGCTTACTAAGCTTTTTATACTGGCACAAAGCTTTAAAGTTACCCAGGCTGGCACAATTTCTTGGAGTTATTATTGCATCCACAAAGAAAGGACCAGACATCTCCTGTTGGGGGGGACAGGTAACACTGTCTGTCTGTGTGCATGTGTGTCTGTCTCTGTGTGCATGTGTGTCTGTGTTTATATATACACAGTGGGTGGTTAAAAATCCGTTCATCTGTTTTTTAGATTGGACTGACAACAAATTTATGGACTCTCATACATATTTTCTTGAAGCTTGAAACATTTAATGACTGGTTTATTCCTCCTTCTTTATATTGTACCTGAGAATTATATGCAAGTATTATTTTGCGTCTACATAGCATGTTTTGTAAAATGACTAGCATTTACCACAGTTTCTTTCTTTGATATAAATATTTGAAATAGATTTGGATATTCCTACAAGCTAACTTCCTAAAATTTTAGATTTTTTTTTTGTGATCAAATGAAATGATAACCAGTAATCTCATTTTCTGTCTAATGACAAAACTGGAGGCTGATTTCATGTTCAGATAGAGGGCACATGCCCAGATATTCATCAGGAAGACCTACTGATATGTGTAATGTCACAATTTGAAACCTTGCAACATTATTTCAGAGAGTCCTGAAGAAACAATAATGTACTCCAATGTGAATTAAATTAAGTGGACATATACTGCCAGTGTAGATATACTGAAAACGATGTTAATAGGTTGAAGTTCCCCTTAAGGGCTGAAAATGAATAGCTTTTACCATCTCTTGGAAAAATTACATGTGATGCAATGTGTAGTTCTTTGCTAAATCTGTTTTAGCAGTAAATTAAAGATTTTTCCAAGCACTGAAGTCAAATTCATACAGAATATAACTTCACTGACTTCAATAGAGTTATCCTGCTGATGGTTTTAGATCAATATTTATGAGACATTTCCTTGTAAAATATCTTCTTTAAAAAGATAAAACCTTTTAATTCTAATTCAAAGTATTACCACTGTAACAGAAATCCATCAACATCCTTGGTGTGAGGGATTACCTCTCTTTTTATATTGTTTTGGGGGGAGGATGGTCAGCAGAAATTATGCTGATGAATATAGTGGAAATTATCTTGGGGTTTGACTTGTTTAGGATTTCACTATGCACTCCTTAACACCACTAGTAAAAGTTTCATTCACTTCAGACCTTGCAGACCTCTGTAAGACAAATCTTTCTGCAGAAAGACAGCCAGCAGTATATAAGTGAGGGCTTTCAGCACATAATCTATTTGAAGTACACTGTAAAAGCAAATGAGTGGTCTTTCTAGGAACATACGGAACACTTCGCTTTCTGAAATTGGTGTTCAGATGTTCTAGAGTCAAGATTGATAAAAACGTATACATATCCCACCTTCAGGGACCATTGAAAGAACTCTTACTCTCCAGCAGTCTGCTCCATCTTAGCCCATTTCTATGCATGGTTTAGAATTCAGGCAGAACTGCACTGATTCACAGAAGTATTTTATTTTCTCCTTGAAAATTATGCTATGATTGCAAACCCTTAGCCCTTACATACATGGATTTTCATGACGCTTAGCAGCATTGAATTCTTGTTTGTACTCACATCCAGCTCCTTTATCACTCAAAGGTAATATGAGTAAGTCTAATGTTTATAACAAAACCATAAAGCAACTCCCAACCAGAGCAAAAAAGAAGATAATTATATCAGCAAAACTGATAAAGATGTGGTCAACTACTCTATCTGGGCCGGGTAAGAATCATACCTCTGGTGCAACCACACATGCATAGATTGTAGTGTATGTCTGTCTTATGCAACCTCAGAAAAAAGCACATGAAAAATGAGGAGTCTGGGAAGAGAAACTGAGAAGTGGAAACATTATTTTGAGCTTACAAATTTACTTGTACCTCTCTAAGTAACAAAACTGACTTATGGAAATTGATAGGACCTCTGGCTTTCTTATGAACAAGGATTCATCCACATACAAGAATTCATCCACAGAAATGTGCTTCAGGCACCAATATTATTACAGAGAACTGAAAATGGAATTGCTGTCCACTGTGATGAGATAGATAGAGTTAATGAGAGATTAATAAAGAAATGGTGCTCTTCATTCCCCCAGAAAAGAGTTACTTGAGAACTTAAAATGAATGTTGCAGATTCCTCTAGACCTCTCTGCTGTATCAAATACTGTGTCCTTTCAATAGCAGAAAAATTAATAATTTTATTCCAATAGCCAGAATTCTCTACCAATAAAAACAAACAAACAAACAAACAAACAAACAAAAACCCCTACAAAAACAAGAGAAACACTGGAAAAGAGACATATTTTGTAAGCATCACTTCTAGAAAATGCATAGTATATATCCATCCATGCATAAATACATCTATCCATCTGGCAAGATAGCTAAATAGCTGTCCACCTACATGTGCCTATCTATGTAAATATCCAAATATCTGCCACAATGGAGTGCTCATGCTATTCCCAGCCTGCTGTCCTGGCCTTGCAGGTCCAGAGCACTACTCTCCCCATTCCTACACTCCCTCCCTCCCTGCTGGGGCCATCCAGTACATTTAGTGGGAAGTGAGAATGGAATAGCAAGTCATAACTGACCTCGTTCAATATGCACTTTCTATCAATCCACTCTGTTCTCTCCAGTGAGTAGGGAAACACCACTGAAAAAAAATTGTCTCCCATCTCAGCTACAGCATGGAAAATAACAAATGAGAAAGGGACTGACATGCACAAATTCATATGCTTTTATCATGTCCCACCCTCAGAAGATATTTGGAATTGACCTCAATCAAAAACTTTTCTGCCAAGACTAAAAAAGTACCATGCTACCATGGTACGAGTATTCCTCTTTTCTTTTCTTTTTTTTTTTTTTGTTGTCTGGGAGATGGTAGCTCATCTGCTTCTTTCCAGGGATCAGGAAGATGAAGGGATCTTATCTAGTGCTCTGCTAGACAAAGGTACTAACAGGGGTGGTGTCAGCTGAGACCTAAACATGTTCTGAGAGAGGTGTTTCATTCTGCTCTACTTCATCAAACCAGTTTGAGAAAACCTCTGGTGGGATGAAGCATAACAAGCAAGGGGCTCCTGTGAGCAGCCACCTTCTGCCTCTGCCTCCCAGCTCTGACCACCTCAATGCAGCTCTACTCTGCTTGTGTATCAGGTCTTGAGGTTTGACTGGAGGCCAGGCAGAGGGAGTTGACCACATTCAAATGTTGTTTACCTTGTCCAGCCAAAAAGCAGGGCTCTATCTGCATCTTTTCTGGATTACTCCCTAGGGCTGCCAAGCCAGGGGAGCCAAGCTGTTTACTAAGATGCAGTGTGACCCTTTCCTGTGTCCACCTCCAACAAGCAAGAGAAAAGCATACCCCAGGAATCAGCTCCTGGTTTTTACACTCCTTTTCACTGAGAACATGCACTGACATGGAGGATCCCTGCCCTTTTGTAGTATTTCCTTCTCCCTCACAAAAAGCTCAGATCTATCCATAAACAGTTCTTTGCCTGATTTCTTAATTTAAAATTTGGTGTGAGAATCTGGAGTTCTTGTTTTTATGCTCATTTTGATGGCATACATACAATTTGCCACTGGCATTGGGAACAAGCTTCTCTACCATCCATATGGATGGGATCAGAGATCACAACATTACTGACAGAGGAGCAAAAAATGCAAAATATGACAACCTGTGAAAACATCTGTCTCGCTAGTTTGGGAAAAGATATGCCTTTCACAGCCAGCCAAACACTTCACATTTCTGAAAAGCAAAAGCATTCATATTCAAATTGTTAAATTAAAAAGTCAACTCTCAGGCAAACAATGCAGGGTCTAATGCCAGAAGATGACGTGCAACACAGTATTTCTGAGACAACTACAGTATCAAAAATGTTCATCAAGAAAGTGACAGAAGGCTCTAAACTACACACAGAAAGACAAGAAAGAAAGAATTTATCAAAGCCTTTACTTTTATTTCATGTCTTGCTGTGCATTAAGACCTCTAGAAAAGTACAATGAAATCTTTCTGATTTGAGTGGGTTTCCAAAGAGACAATTACTGGTGTTGACAGATACTAAACTGAAATACAGAAAAAAAGAATGAGTGCATCTGGCAAGTTTTTACCTACTTGATCCAATATCTTTTGTCTTTTAGACATTATTAAGCATGTCTTAGGAACTGTCTTGCTAGCATAGAAACTGCTTTTCTGGCCTGACCTGAATTTAAAGCCTCCCAGAATTTTCCTAAAAGTCAGAAGAGGACACTGAATTTTGTCTTTCCATAAGAAATGAAACTGGAGTGAGGTTATAGACAATCCCATGGCACTTTCCATAACAGCAAGGGTGTACCAATGCTAGCTCACTGGATAAATTCCAAGTTAGCTAATTATATTCTCTCTCCCAAATGTTTTCTGTGGTTTCAATTAAAGAAGTTATTAATTACTTCCTATCCTGAAAAATATTAGCAGTGTGGCTGGCCCAGCATAGCTTCTGTGTTTTCTCAGTAGTATGTTTATGCATCAAAGTACCTTGGAATCCTGTGATGAAAGTCACTAGAGAAATGTGCACCATTGCTGGCTTTTATTGTTTTGTCAGCCACAATACTTTTAGATTACTTTTGCTATTAGTAATAAATATATTTTATTTTTATAATGCTCAAGACATCTAAGAATTAAAATATGCAGTCATAATTCTAATTAAAAATATATCTTCTTTAAAATAGTAAATATTGAATGATTTTAAGATGTAGTGTGGATGTGGTATAAGAGCACAGATTGTTTGTTGATGATATTCAACTCACTGCGTGTGAAGGGGCTCTTCAGACTACAAAAACTCCAAACTGTTTCTGCCACCATCCAAATTATCTGTGTTTCAGTTGCTCTAATTCTGCAGTAAGTTTTGGATAGGCAAAACATCAAATGCTCATTTCAAAAGCATGAGAATTTTAACTTTTCCCTGGTCTATTTAAGCAGCTTGCTTTTATTCTCTTCCCTAAGCCTTTATGTCACATGTAATAATTCCTGTTACTCCTGGATCTTCCATTTTAAGAATATTACAAATGTTTTCCATCTTGGCTCAGGCATACATTAGCCTAAGCATAATCTTTCCTCATAATAAGATTCTGAGGTCCACTAACCTTTTATTTTATTCTCTATGGCTCCATTTAGACATCAAGGTTCCCTCTACCTGTGAGATCTCAGTGGCAAAGGTGTAAGGAAACCAGTGGATTTTGCGGGTTTATTGATTTTTGAAACCAGCCAGAATAATACAAGAAACACATTATAAGGTGTAGGTCTGGAAGGCGAGAGCTGACATGCAGCACTCAGTGCCACGGTAAGACAGAAAGCAGCGTCACCTGAAACTGTACTGAGGCAGCAAAACCTGCAGTGGATCATCTGGGATGGAAATGAGAAATTGTAAAATTTCTGTAAAATTTTAAGTTCCCTGTAGTAAAGTCATTCTTGGATGACTTGAGCTCTTTGCCTCTGTCAAGTTTAATGAGTGATCTGTTCAGACTTCAAGGGTCTGATGTTCCTCCTCCCCTTCATTCAAAGGACACAGTAATTATAATTTGCCTGGCTTGCCACTTCTTCACCATAGTAAACCTTGGGGTTTAGACACACACCCACACATGCACAACCCCCAACACATACTCCTTAACTTATGTGCCGCATCCAGGCCTAAGATAAGGCCTCAGATTCCAGTTATGAGAAAATTCAAAATGAAGACATGTCACCATAAATATTTTGCAAAATTAGAGTAACATCTAGTGGAAAACCAGCTATGCAATACATTTCCCTCAGGACATTTCTTCTGTGAGCTGTACATACAGGGCCTCCTATCTCGATTCTTCTAAATAGAATGCATAAAATCAGTTTCTATAGAATGAATAAATGCAGTGACATTTTAAATGAATTGCATCACAAAAAGATTCAATGTAGTTGTAATAGGCTTTGCGTTGTGTGAAACACAGTTAAGTGCTTTCTGAATTATAGCTATGAAAAAATATCTATTAATTATGTGCCTGATAAATGACAATAGAACTGTTTTACAAAATTAATTCTTATTTAGCTTAGGTGCAATAACTGAAGAAAATATTTAATGTTTTCCCTTTGAGGAGTTTGGGGGCTAAAAGGTTCACTGATATGGAAGGCTGTGAGTCCAGTCTTGTTCCCAATTCATTTTAGTCTTTTCTCTGGGAAAATAATCAAACAATAGAGTAGAATAAAAGTGATGATAGTGAATAGATTTTTCCCATGTAAACATTAAATAATTAATGTGCAGGTTATACGTTAATATATCTGCTGTCTACAACATTTTCAAATCTTTGTGATGCTGCTGTTTAATTATGCAAAGGCATGCTAACAGCATGGCTCTACAGTAGAGATTACGAGTACATAAGATATATTATGACACATGCATCTTTATCATATGTATACCTGTCATAACTACAAAATAACTTTTCTCAGATGGTCCTTTTGGATAACAAAACTGTTTTTTGAAGCCAGGTATGGTTTTTTGGTAAACTGAGTCAATGCTTTTAAGTTGCTGACATAATAAACCAGCGCATGTTAATAATTCATGACTTTTGGATACATACAGCTGCTGCCAGAAAAGAAAAGGAAATTTCCTCTTCTGCAAGGCTGTCAATGACTTCAGAATCAAACAGGTAAACATATCTCTAGGCATACCTGTGACACTCTGCTTCCTTCCACCACCCCACCTTCCGTAACCACCAGCAGGGGTTGTGATTGCTGCATCCGGCTTACTCTGGGCTTTGCGGGATGGACGGCAACATGGTAGACAAGGGCTGTCTGGAATGGTGACCTGAATGCCTTGCTAGTATGCAAATATGAGTATGATCTTACTTTATAAGTAGCAGACAGCCCAGGGCCTGTTGAGCTCTCCTGCACATCAGCAGGCTGCATGCCAGGATCTCCCTTGAGTAGGGGCACCTCGCAAGGTCACTCCTTGAGGCTGAGAGATTCCTTGCCACAACCAATCCTCAGATTGATAGAGTGCTAAACTTTGAAATTATACCTATGTCATATAAAGGATTTTCTGTACACATTTATAATCCTATAGATAAAACTGTTCACCAAGTTTGGGACTAGGACTGGATCTGGCCACACAGAGACTCCTGCCTGAGAAGTTTAGAAAGCAAGAGGAAACCTTTCTGAACCTTGTGACTCAATGGGAGGGTCTTCCTGACAGTTTTATCTGACCTTGCCCTCCATGCAGTAAATACTCAAGTGTACCTTGCCATCAAATCTTAGTCATAATATTTTGTTAAACCACTGTTTGACATGAATAAGGCATATTTTTGCTTCTCTTGAGCAACTGAAGTGTATCACTCCATTCAGGACAAGATCATAAGAAGCAGCTACTTTGGCACCTGCAAAAGAAATTCTATCTGTGCCTGATGAAGGGAAGTCTGCAAAGCAACAGTCCCATTTTTTTTTCAGTACCAGGAAGTTATAAAGAATTAAGCTTGCATGGGTTATTTAGATATTCTTAGAATGTCACAATAGCCGTTGTGGTAATCCTACTGTACTTCATCCTGTGCAATAAAAGCTGCAAGAAAGAAACTTTTCAAGTACTACCCTGCTACATAATACATGCTATTGAGTAATTTTCACACCTCATAGTTCATCTTTAGGCAGGGACATTTGTGGAGTTTTGCGTCAACTAAGTGTTTTTAATTAATCAAACACATTGTCCATATCTGACCAGAAGAGCTGTGGATCCCCCATCCCTGGAAGTGCTCAAGGCCAGGTTGAATGGAGCTCTGAGCAACCCAATCCACTGGACAGTGTCCCTGCCCATGGCAGGGCTGGTTGGAATGAGATGATTTTAAAGGTTCCTTCAAAACCAATGTGTGACTCTTTTGTGTCACCTACCACTTGTGTCTGTGTGCATTTCTCTGTGCAAGTGCATGAAGAGAATTGTATCTATGTTAGGACATTTAAAATATTTAGGTTAACGATTTTGACATACCTTTTATGTTGGTATAATTTTTGCTGTTATTGTCTGTGAAATCTTTGGAAAGATTTCCAGATGGATGGATTACTCTTCTGTCAATGACTGACTGTCAAATGGGAAATATAATTTCTCCATTAATTCTCCCAATTTTGTGAACAGAGAAACTCTAAGAAAAAAAATGGGTTTTGAGACAAGCAAGAAGCCATGGAGAATTAAGCTGCAAAATTCTTCACACTTCTCCATTGTGAAAAACAGCAATTTTTGAAAGAACACACCTGATTCTTCTCATGCAGAAGGCAAAAGGCTCAGATTTTTGTCACATGCTGGGTGTTCAGGAGATTACATGGTTTCCTAAAGAAACAGCTTTAAATATTGTCCCTAAACTGTTAGAAAATGCTGCTCCATTTCTGGACTACTGAAACATTCTCAACATGCTGCATGGAGAATTTCAGCCCAGATTCTTTTTAAACTTTATCAAGTTATTAAATTTTGAGTTGTCTAGTTACTTTGACTTTGAAGTTAGTGATTTATATCTTGAAGTATCTGAACTGCAGGCCTTCCTACCTATCACACACCAATATTTGCAGAGTAGAAAATAGTCTCTTAACAGTCTAGAGGAATTTACCAACTTTGTCTCCTGTATATAAATTGTATCTTCTTCCTCTGGCGTATGAATAAGAAAAGCATATACAACATCTTAGGAAACCAGTTGAGAGCTGAGGAAGCAAATTATGTTGAGATGTGCTGAACATATCCAAAGGAAATCTTAGATGCCAAGAGGCAGGGTGGTCAGCACATTTCCATGTGATTTGCTGTGAGCCATGCAAACACCAGTGTGGGTTATTGACATCACAAGAAAAATATAAAGACCCTTCCCTGCTTTGTGACCTGGAGCATTGGATGGGAGCAGTTCCCATTACTGTGCCCTGCTGACAGAAATGGTACATGGAATTTGACAGTGAAGCCTTCCATAACTTAATCTCTCTCTTTTAACATGCAAGATTTGGGGTGAAAATTATCCTTTTTTTCTTTGCAACAACCTTACTTTGACCATGACACCCCATCCTCTTTTCTTCCACATGCTTTGGCTTTTTGCTGCGGTTCATATGTATGAAGCCTTAAAGATTATCCTGGGTGTGGGATTGTTATATTGTGTTCCAAATTGCTAAAGAAATGTGGACTATTGCCAAAGCAATAACCCAAACAACAATGCTGGGCCGTACCGAAACTGCTTCAGTCTGCAAAGCTTGATTAAAGGAGACGGGGCAAAGGTCCCTAAGTGAGCTGTTTCAAATAGTTTTTACCAGGATTTTTTGAACTTAGGCTGAAGTTCAAAAAAAAATTCTCATCAGATTCAAAACAAGCCTCATTAACTGTGAGGTTATAGCATCTGGGGCGGATTAGCTTTTGGGTTTTTTTAAATAGTGCTGATCAAGATTAACCAGGAGCCTGCAATTTAAATCACTTTGTTCAACCTCTGGAAAATAATTTTCAATGTACACGCTAGTCTATACTTGAGAAACCAGGTTTGCAGAGAGGAGGTGCCTATGAAAGGCCGTGATGACCTCATGAAAAGACTCTGTACCAAACTAGTGTATTTTGCCCTCACCATTTATTCCAGAGAACGCCACAGTAACACCAAGGTAGCTGTGCTTTTTCTTTAAGAAGCACGAGTTGCCTGTTTTACATGTGTATAGTATTAAATTGACTGTACAATTTCTGTGAGCAATCCAAGGTGCGTATGCTTGAATACACAAAATTATAATATTTTTAATAATATTTTTATGGATCTAAGCATTCGCAGGAAGATCACAATTTAGTCTGGAGGTTTCTGAGTAACTGGAGTCCCCTTCCCTTAAGAGCTATGGTAAAAATATAGGAAGAGATAGCCCTGGTAAATTCTATGAGTAATTGAGAATTAGAAGAGGAAACCCTTTCACAAGCAAACAAATGAGCAACTTCAGCAGAATAATGCTTTTAAGAGTTTTAGGAATGGGTCAGCTCAGACCAATTATCCTGATCTGAATAAAGCCACCGGAGCCACTACTGAGGCAGAGAACACATCTTACACCTGGAAGATACACCCTATTATTCAGTCATTGCACTAATTGGCCTAATTATTTTCTGAACCTGGCAATATTCTCTGCTTCCACAAGCTTCTGTTCTGGAAAATTCCATCAGCCCATTAGCCACCATGAAAAAAGGCAGTAACTAGAAATGGATGGATGGATGGATGGATGGATGGATGGATGGATGGATGGATGGATGGATGGATGGAAACCAAAACATAGGAATATTCTTTCTACCTGTTACTACATTTTGTCTGTTTTAAATAAATCTCCATCAAGTGTCTCTTAGTTGTAGGATGGTGGCACTTGAGCTATCCACTCTGCATTCAACACAGCAGCCTTTCGTGACTGTGAACTCAGTCATATCCTTCCTTGCCCTCCTGGTCTCCAGACTTTTGAAGGATCCCAGCCTTTTTAGTCTCTCTTTGTAAGGCAGCTGCTTTATTCTCTTGGTTGGTTTCATTTCCTTATCTATAGTCTCTGACCCCACTAGATTTGAATGCAGCACTAAGAGTGTAGCCATGTTAAGAATTTATATGGAGGTAAAATTACATTTTCCACCTCCTTCTTGGTATCTGATGACATCCACTATTTTTTAACCATTGCTGGTTTATCCACTGAGCCAATAGTTTTTATAACCTGGCAGGGACAGTTAAAAAAATCTTCTAACCTGTAACCCTCAGTTTGAAGACTACCACCAGGGAGTTGCATTTATCAGTGGAATAAATAAATCTTTATTGGATTCTGTGTCTATGTCATTTGTCATAAGATACACTAAACCAGTTTATAGTAATGATACAATTTGTATGATGAACAAGATAAACTAAGTATCCTTCAAGAAGTTTTCCTTCATAGGATTACATCTTTCCTTTTTAATTATGGCTAAGTGTTCCTAGTTGTGTCCATTTAGGAATAGCAACACCTGTCATTATGTGAGACTTGAGCTGAAGAACAGGTAGATCAATTTTTGTTTGACACCTCAGGAAAATACTCAACCATAGAAAATGTTGGAGCACAAGAATGCCAAAAGGGAGTTCACTACAATGTAAAACTTCCCTGCTTCTAGTATCAGAAAGAATTCTGAATTTGTGTGCCGACTGCCAGAGCACTGGGACCAAGAAGGTGACTTAAAAGACATTTGGAAGTGCCTGGGATCAAAAAATGACACAACTAATTCTGCCACTGAGTTTTGCAGCACCAAAGACGGACTTGTTTGACTTTTAGTTCTGTAAAGGGTGTAAGTTCAAAAAATTTTTCATATCTCAATATCCATCTTTTTACTTACAATGTAAAGGACTTCACCAACAATAAAAGCTTCTATTGCTGTCCAGGAAGCACGCCTAATCAGTTTAATGAACTTCTGCCAAATCTGAGAAAATATCTTTTAGAAATAATTTAGCCCTAAGATATAAACTCATTCTATTCTCTGCAGTGAACTGCCTGGTCTAGTAACCATCATCATCTTCAAAAATCCCATATAATGTGAAAAATTTTGAATTAGACTCACTGCCTGCAGCCATTATAATAATAAAATCCTATTTTTCTGTTTTGAAGCCAAGCATCTATATTTCTCCTAGGTAAAGGCATTGAAATTCAATGAAGAGTCTGGTAATAAATGAGAGAATTTTCTGAGGTAATAACTACAATTCTCTTTAAAGGTCATCAATAGATGAGAAATTATTATACTCTCTTAATGTTACTTATAATTTTCTAGTTGGGTTCGATTGCAGGTGAAAACGAAACCTCAGTTGCCACTCATTCTTTTATTAAAGAGAAAACAAATTAGCACCGGACTAAGCATTAACAGTGAAAAATGCTCTCTGTTGTGCTGGAGTCTTTTAAAACAAAGGGCAACTACAGAGGGAGTAACTATTTTGTTTTCAAATTTCAGAACTAGACTCTGATTTGATTGTTCATTCATATAAAGCAGTAAAAAAGAAACCAGCTCAGAAAAGAACCAGAAAAGAACCCTGATTCTGAAATTGTGCTCATGCAAACTGTACTCCTAAACTCTTTGTTGTCTCACAACGAGGTTTTAAGATCAAGTATTAAAGAGCAGCAGGAACAAAGTTATGCCTCTGCATAGAAGAGGATGTATTCATGTTAAGAGGTACACAAAAATCACAAAAATATAAAAATAATGTTAATAACGTTGCTTTATTTTGATGTGGCAGCCTTTTTTCATTTATGAATTTATATTTGCATACATTAATTAATGAAGCTAAGTAAAGTGACAAGGGTCATATTGATAAATAAGTATTCTGTGATCTCTTAGGCTTATGACTATAACAGAAAATGAATCTGTTTCAGGTCCTTTTTTCATCATTGAGACAACACTTTCTCTTTCAAAAGATGAAAGACACCTAAAGGTTGTTCAAGGCACATGGGAATTTTCAAGCTTCTT
Source organism: Edolisoma coerulescens (assembly GCA_013397115.1). Taxonomy (NCBI): domain Eukaryota; kingdom Metazoa; phylum Chordata; class Aves; order Passeriformes; family Campephagidae; genus Edolisoma; species Edolisoma coerulescens. The sequence continues at coordinate 1,270,897 of VWZW01001649.1, forward strand.
AAGTTTAAGATTTTAATTTAGAAAGAATTAGATGTCTCTGGAGAGCATTTGACATCACCCATGTGTTATAAGCCCAATGGTATGATATGTTACAATTTAGAATTGCATTCCAGACCTAGACTCAAAGGCTGCCCAAATCAACAGTGTTTTCTTTTTGTTTAATAGATGTCAATGTATTCTTTTTCATGAATTTAGTCAGATTTTGAAATCATTATATTTCAGTGGAAAAGGAATATCAAGTGGCTTAGGAATAAGAGCTACTTAAACCTTGTGGAACTTTACAAGCCCCATGAAGACTTCAGGTAATGAGTTATGATCAGGTACTATTTGTACTACTTCTGGTAGCAAATACCTTAGACCAAAATAAAGCCATTCTTGGAGGCACAAAGAGAAGGAGGTTAGAATAAATTTCTAATGAATTCCTAAGATTATATGAAAAACAGACAGAGAAAACATAGACTGGCTTCAGGATCATTTGCATATCTAAAGGTATATGCACATAATACATTTCATAGTATTAATATGAATGTCTGCTGCACTACTTCATTCTTAATCTAGTATATTTTGCTCACTGTAAGGCTCCTTGCTTTTTTCCCCATAAAATATACGTTTATTGAATGATTTACACACAAACTGAGTGATACTCATATGCATACACAGTGTGGGGAGAAATTCAGGCCTCGGTAGCTGGAATGTACGTTTGACATAAGAGCATAGTGTTACAAAAGGCACACATCTTCCTCTTAAGAGAGGTTTCCATTTGCTGTGGTTTAACCCCAGCCAGCCACCAAGCCCCACACCTGCTCACTCATTCCCCCATCAGTGGGCCTGGGGAGAGAATTGGAATGGCAAAAGGGAGAAAACTCATGGGCTGAGATAGACAGTTTAATAGGGAAAGCAGAAGCAGTGCACACAAGCAAAGCAAAACAAGGAGTTAATTCCCTGCCTCCCACGGGCGGGCCGGTGCTCAGCCACCCCCAGGAGAGCAGGGCCCCGCCATGTGTGATGGTCACTTGGGAAGGCAAACGACATCACTCCAAATGTCCCCTCCTTCCTACTTCTTCTCCCTTCTTTATATACGGAGCACAATGTCACATGGTCTGGAATATCCCTTTTGTCACTTTGGGGCACCTGACACAGCTGTGTCTCCTCCCAACCTCCCATGCACCCCAATTTCCTCCCCTGTGTGGCAGCATGGAGAGCCGAAAAGGCTTTGGCTCTGTGTGAGCCCTGCTCAGCAATAACAGGAACATCAACCCTGTGGCCCTGTGGTGAACACAAATCCATAACACAGCCCCATACCAGTCGTTGTGAGGAAAACTAACTCTACCCCAGCCCAAACCAGCACACCATTTTTCTGTAATAAAGTTTCTCAGCTTGTTTCACTATTTTTTAAACCTTAGCTTAAGTGATTGTCAAGTTTAAGTAAAAACATAAAACTGCTTATTGTGACATTTGGCTAATTAGTGCCTTCAGGGGCTCACTGCACTTAATCCAGCAAGAGAACTGGTGCCATTTTCATTTTATGTTCCAAGTACAGACAGACTTCAAGAACATTTGGTACTTCATAATCTGGCCAGCTCTATAGCCTGAATGATAAACTGCCACTTACTTAGGGAAGAGTTTAGTGCAGGTATCTAAATGTGAGGAGTAAAGGTCCTTTTCCTTATATATGGCATTTGTAGGTCAACAGTCTTCACTACCCAAAATGAGTGATAATTCCTTGCCATTATTCTATCTAGATGACCTTTGTCTACACAACCCACTCACACATATTTTGTTTGCACCTATTAAAGGATGCATATGTTAATGCGGAGGGACCTCTACCTTTTCTCCCACCATTTTCAGCATCAGATTGGTGCTGAGTAACCTTTAGATCCCATGAATTACTAAGACTTGGTCTAGTTGGAAAAGGCAATGGGTCCCAGCAAGCCAGTGATGACTGAATACATTTCTTCCTACCATTTTTACCTGTCTTGGAACACTGATGAAACTCACATGACCTTGTGATTGCAACCCAGCACGTGAAGTTTCATAGAATATCCTTGAAACATTTTTTCATTTAAGAAAAGGCATTTCAGATTTCTTTGTGCATGGAAAGACCAAGTCAGCTGGTCCTCTGGTTTTATGTGTTTCTCTCTTTTTTTTTTTTAACCAATTTGACATATGCATGACAGAAAATCTCTTCTTACTTCTAGATACACGAAGCTGGGTGTTATCTGCACCTGACTTATGCACATAGCAGGAGATCCAATTATCTGAAATGATATCTCAGTGGGAAAGATGGAATAGGATAGGTTGAAGATGTTCCAAGCTTTGAAAAGGCCTTGAATACCTTATGTATTTTAAATATCCCTGCAGCATTTATATTACAGACTTTTAGAGTGCCTTGTCACTAAATCCATTTAACCTACTGGAAAGCTGTCAGGAAAAAGGAAACTATTCTGCCCAGGAACTAGGAACTAGGAATGAAAATAGTTCCCCTGAAGAAGTTCAAGGAACCACAGTTTCTTGCACGTTTCTTCTCAATTCTGTGCTTGTCAGCCTTACAGAGTCCCATTTAAAGTTATGCTGCTGCTGCTTCCAAATCAGTTCTCTAAAACAAACCAGTTGTTTTCATCTTTAAAGAAAACTTTAAATAAAAAAAATTAACTCTGCTGATCCTTTTCAGCAATTCATAAACTCATTGGATGCTAGCTCTGAGTTGAAAATAAGTATAACATACTTCCAACATATTTAAACTACTGCTTGAAATATTTAATACCCGTGAGGATTATTTTTTCTTCTCCATAGAATATGACAGACCAAAATCTGTCAATATGTCAAAATCTGTACACTGCAGCAGATGTTCAGCTGTGCAAAAGAAATTTTCCTTTTCCTTGTTATATGTGAAGGAAATTGTATAGAAATGATATGATCAGAATTGAAACAGTCACAATGAGCTAATATACATGTCAAATTTTTTTAACTCTTAACATCTTTATACATGGTCTTCATGAAATAGTTTATAAAGCATAGTCTGTATATGCCCACTCTGCAAGGAACTTGAAAAACATCTTTCTTTTCTTCCAACTTTACAGAGCATTTCATTGTTTGGATGCATTTTCATCTCTCATTCTTTTTCTGTATTTATGGCGGTTTTCTGTTTTGTTCTGTTTCTAGTGTCATTGGAAGGAGAGAAGAGAAGCACATCATACATTACCTGTTCAGTGAGATTAGTCCTAATGCAGAGCATGACCTAAATATGCTTTGTAAATAAGGCAATGCATTTCTTATCATTCAGCATATTAAACAGTTTAGCCAAGATTGGAAACATTCCCTATAATCTCCAAAATAACCCGCCTGTTATATTAAAAGAATGGAAAGGTGAACCTAATTCTCCCTTACTTGGTAACTTTTAATACATTACTTCAGGCATTATTATCATCAGTAGGGAAGTTTGCTTGTATTTTTATACCCCCTTGCATGGATATTAAGTGCACACTGGTGAAAGTGAGAAACATTCCATGAGAGCATCCTTTTCCCGCAGTTTGTATGACTTAGGCTGTGGGCACACTATCTTTTCTGATTCTTGCTGTGCCAGCTGGAGATGTTATACATGTTCCTCCACCCCAAGTTATTCATCACTCTCTATAAACGAGCTCTGTCCTTCAGGCACAGTCACTCAACTTAGCCCAAACCACTTTCATATGGTGTTTGTTCTAACCTGTCTGACTGCCTGAAATGCTCATTTTGTTTCTTTTTTCTTTAGTAGAACTGGGAGCAATGAAAAAATGCTCTTTAGAACCCTGTAGGTGATACAACTGTTTACAGAGGCAATCTCTACCTAACAGAAATAGCAGTAAAATAGCCACTTTAGGATTTGTAAATATGTCCTCTATAAAATTAAAATCTCTGTTCCTTTTTATTATTATTACACACATTACAGTTGTGTTAGAATTTTTTTTTAAATTATAACTCTTACTTTCTGTTTCTCAGAGAAGATCTGCTAAAGAACCATGAATACTTTTATTTTGGAAATGGGTAAGAAAAGACAGAAATATTTCTTGGTTATTAAAATGATCATAATTTCAATCACTTCTTGGTGAAAATATTTTCAAAATATTTTTATATTGTATTGCATTGCTGATTAGGGAAAAATAATGCTCCCATATTGGTTTTCTGCAGGATCCAGTAAGTCTCATTACATCAGGACACTCTATTTTCACACCTGGAATCTCAAGATCCTGTACTATGAGGACATGGAGGGGAAAATCAGCTTTTGAAGTATAAACTGATCTGGGATGGAGAACAATGACAAATATGAAGAGACACATGATTCCATTTTGCATAGTCACTTATCTTAGAATCAAAGATGCTAACGAGAAGCTTTGACATAACTGAAATCTAAGGGAAGGGCTGCCAGCAGTTTTTTGTACTTATTCTGACTGAACTGGAAGATTCCCTTTGGGCCAGAGCTGATGCCATTAACATTGTACTTCCTAAAGAAGGGCACAGAATTTCAGTATTAATTAGTGTGTCATTGATCCAAATGTTTAACTTCCAGCTGTAGTTAAAAGTTAATATATTTACCAAGTAGGGGTTTTTTACTTTCAATATGCAGTTTATGTGGCATTGGCAAATGCATTGATTAGAGCAAACTAAAGGCTTAAAAATGTCCTTTCCCATGAGAATAATTGAAAAGTCTAGTGACTTACTCTGCAGATGGTACAGATAGACACAATAAGCCATTTTAAATACTCCAGCATGCATGGTAAATTACTCATAAACATTTAGAGCATCCAAATTCATAAACATTTTATATATGAAAATTAAAAACTCTGAGAAAGCAGGCCCATGTTGGGCAATATGGCAGACGTGGCTAAGAAGTGAAATGGATGGCTATGTATAAGTGTAACACCACAAGTTCGGAATAGTCGGTGCAAACACTGAACTAAATACTATCAGACGAATGCATTATTCAGCAACTATTTCAAAGCCATCACCCTGACCATCTGGATGTTAGAACACAGAGGTGAAAGCATAGTAAGTATATTACTATCCAAGGGCTTTTCTAATCACAAATTCCAGAATGCATTTTCATATTTTTTACTGAAATCCCTCCATTAAAAAGAAAAACAAAACAAGCAATCTTTTTCTGGGAAGAATACAACAATGCAGAGTTAATTGATTCACTGTGAAAATAAAAATTCCCATTGAATTATCTTTCATATTGTCAAGTTCTCTGAACACTGTCCCTTATCCACAGCAAGCATTATAAGAAATCTTCAAGTTTTCTTCTTCTGAATTGTCAAAAAATAATGGATGCTCTTGAGTAAGGTAAGTTCTCTTTGATTTTGATTTTGGTTTTGCCTGCTAGGGTGCCATCTGCACTGAGTGAATAACACAATTTTCTATCAAGGCTCTATTACGTGCAATTGCCAATGTATGTTGAAGCTCTGCAGGGTGAGTTTCACTATCAAATAAAATCCTATTGCTCTGCAGTGGTGCAGAAATCATTTTCTTTTCTCTGCAGTCACATTCTTGCTGGGTACTTTACCTCTATGAACCCATACCAGTACCAAAAAAGAGAAAATAATTTGGTTCATCATCCCACCATTCCAAGACCACATTTGACCCCATTGGTCACAGATTGTGAGACATAGGTGACAATACAACATCGACTTACCTAATGACCATTCACCTAATGTGGATTAAAATACCAGCAAGGCAGTTTATTCTGACCACGGTTTTGGCCATGCCAAAGACTATGACTGCAATATTTTTTTTCAGATCATTTGATTGTGGCTTTTTTTGCGAAGCCATAAGTTTAGATTTCCATCTTAAACAGTAGAGATCTTTAAGTTTCTTCTTTACCAAATGACTTCATTAACAATCCGCCTTTCACTGATGAGTGTATGTCAATAAAAGTTAAACTTTTCTGCCACTAGTCAGATGGTTAGAAAACCAACTCTTTTCCAAAACCTAGACCTCTGAGCTCCAGGGCACAAAAAAATATTTAAAATTTTCTTCTACTTACTGTACTGAAATAAGGTGCCTTACAATTAAAATTACATTAATTATAAACTTCAACATTGAAGACTTAAAAAATCCCCAACTATCTGCTGCCAGTAGAGAAAAGAGACCATAATGACTTAGAGTTTACTAGAATCTGAGTGATAATGATTTCAAGGTTGTGGACTGACAGATCAGCAGAAAAAAAAGGACTGTTAAATGTCAGACAGATGAAATCACCTCCTTCTCAGGATTTGTTGAAATCATGTTAACGACAGGCATTTGTTTAAATAGCTTGAAAAGAGTTATAATATTGATTTGTCTTTATGGGTACATATTTTTAGATTAACTCTTGTCTATTTTTCTTTGAATTGTTGTCATTCAAAAAGGAACCACAATGGGAAGTGAAAGGTGGCAGCTAATTAAATGGCATTTATTCCAAAAAGAAGTTTTCCCAGGAAGAATACACACCCTTAAACCAGAGAGTATTTAATAACTGCACCTGCTTTCATCCCAGGGAAATGAGATGCTGTCTGAACAGTACCAACACCTGGTGAGAAAGGTAGGTGATCTGGAGTTTAGACTTGTCTGTATTGCTTAAAATTCAACATTTTTTGCATTATAAGGCTTTGCTGAGACATATAAAATCAATCTAGTGAGAATACTGCTTTAAATTCCGTACTTTATACATGGATTCAGAAAAAAATAGTATATACTACTAGAGCAAATCTGTACATTTCCCCTTCATTCAGAAACACAGGTTGGAAGAGACCAAAGCTGGACAGTTTGTGATACTGCCACCATCCTTCAGTTTAAATTACTTCTTCCTCCCTCATTTTTCCGGAAAAAAGGTAGCTACAGTTATATACACAAAGCCTTACCAGAGTCTTGCACAAAATACGTAGTACACAGTTCTGTGCCAGACACATCGTTTCTGATATTCCCAAGTACGAAATTAATCTTTTCCTACAGCCACATCATGCTGGTTGCTCAGGGACATTCTGTGACTGATTCATGTACCCACATCTTTCTTCCACTCTGTCACTTTTGGCTGATCAGCTCCCAAGTTGTAGCAGAAATTTCTTTTCCTCCTCAGTATATGATCTTTCACTTTCGTACTATTATATTTGATCCCATTTGCACCACTGCACTTCTTAAGGTCATACAGTTCTTTCTTCTTTTTCATCTCACTTTTTGCCATTAGCTGTTCTTCATCCTCACTGCAACACTGTCCTTGTATTTGGCAGTAGATTTCTCACAAGACAGCCCCTTTGTGACAGGCAAGAAAAAAGGGGGGTACAAGGAGCAATACAAGGGGGATCATTCTGCTTTCTTTCTTTCATCCCTGTGAAACTCCTAGCAGTCCCCTGCTGCTGAGGTCCTTCAAGGCTATGCCCAGATGGCCTGCTGCACCTAACGCCTGGTTGCTGTTGGAAAGAGCTGGCCTAAGCCCAGGACCTTGCTATACACAGTCCCTGCCATTCAGAGCAAGCACTGAGGGAGGTTTATCAGCTCCAGCAAAACTCCCCATGTTTCTTCGAGGAAAAACCTTACCCTGCCCTGTTTGGTTGCACAGAGAAATGAAAGGGAGGACTAAGGGCAGGGAAATCCCATGATATTTGACTACATGGACCTGAATATGGAGTAATTTCCTTCACTTTAACTTCTGTCAATCACAAACTCAATAACGGGGTTTATAAAGACAGAGTAATATTTCTTCCTGAGACTGTAAGGATATGTTAATGTAAAGAGAAACTCCTGGTTTAAGCCATCTAGAAGTATGGTTTTGAGGAATAAGAAGACCTATCAAGGATTGAGTATCTGATTCCTTTCAACTAAAGGACAGCAAATTCTTTTTTTTTTTTTTT